>CM031235.1:841177138-841699638 GCA_018340775.1 Taxus wallichiana var. yunnanensis
CATAAATGCCCCTAACAAACATAGGTTTCTTAAACAACACTCTCATTCATGGAGGTTGGAGACCGTTAAGAAAAACTATATGTAGAATTAATTTTCATTGTAATTATAGATTTACTTTTAGCCTTGTTACTTAATGGTTAATTAGTTATATGGTTAAATTATTTTAATCATATTTATTTGTACGTAGGATATATTATGGTTTGTTAAAAACAATTGTTGAGTGTTGTTGTGTTTCCGGATGTATTTAGAAACCCGTATAATTGTGTTGGTTGTTGTCTAATGGATATAAGCATTACTGACACTTCATAGCTTGTAATCTATTTTTCACATTAATAAAATCTCACAGACTTCCTCCATGTTTCCCAAACTATGTTTTGTATTAGAGCGAGTGCTTGAAGCAAGCCAAGGAGTGAAAGAGTTTGCAGCAGGAACTTGGAGGATTAGAAGAAGATTGAGCAAAGAAAAGAGAGACACGGAGCCTATTTTCCCCTTTCTAGACCCATTCCTAGCTTTCTTCACCCTATGGCAGCTCTTGAGCAATTTCAAGCAATTTTCAAGTTGTTTCGGTTGGGAAAGGGGTTGTTCGGCACTACCTCTTACACTGAGCTGCATTCTAAAAATTAAAATAAAAAAAAATCCCCATCGGGGTTTTGTCTCTAAATTTAGAGATAAGTTTAGTCTCCTCCAAATTTAGCCCTACCTCTAAATTTTGAGGCATCTCAAGCCAGCTTGAGTTTTTTAATGAGCGGGGTGATTTGGTCATTGTATAGAGACCGGTTTATAGATACATAAGTGAGCCAAGTAATAAGATCTAAGGGTGGGTTAACAAGTTTGAAGGCCAAACTAATCCATTCAACAATAAGAAAGCGGTCGAGCCACATATACCTCCACCACTCCAAAGAAGAGCTCCAAAATAAAAGGAGGGTGAGTCACATTGAACGCATCCACCAAAAAAACCCTCGTGTCGAGTGGCTCAAGAAAGCTAAGTGAGCCATCCTACAATATTCCAAACATCCGCTCAAAGGCCTACCTGAACCCTAAAAGGAAAAATAAGCGACAAAATAAAGTGTGAAAATACAAGCACTTTCAAACAAATACAAACAATGAAATGAGATCGACAACTAAAGCGATGAGCAAAAGAATCACTCCAGGGGCTCGTGAGAATTTTATTAATGTGAAAACACATACTACAAGCTATGAAGTGAGATCAACACTAAAATGACGAGTAAAAGAATTTGTCCAAAACCCTATGTCAAAGTGGCTATTGAAATCAAGAGTGGTCATAAAATCATCTCTCTACTCTAGGATGAAGAGGGGGAATACACGAGCAACAAGTTCAAAGTCTTCTTGGAAGCTCATCAAATTTGTCGAAAGATGCCTCCTCCACATTCAACAAGAAAAATGTTTCGTTGAGAGAAGGATTCGTACTATTGTGGTGATGGTATTATGTATGATCAACAATTCAGAACTCACGAATAAAGTTTGGGCCAAAACAACTAAAACAACACTATATCATTGAACAAAGTTCTCACTATTGTTCTTTATGGAAAACACCACATGAAGCATGATCAGGACAAAACCATCTATTGCACATCTCGGGAGTAGTTGGATGCTGCGAGCATGCACATTCCCAAAAAGAAGAGAATGAAGCTTGACATGAACACTCGAGAGATACATCTTCATTAGGTATAGTGAAGAAGTTATTGCTTATAGGCCGATTGATCTAAAAGCCGAGAAGTATACACAAGCAAGAATGTATAGTTTTGATGCTCCTTCCAAAACTCATTAGATGTTCAAAATAGCCCGCTATTGTGAAGACAGAGAAGATGTTCCCACCGATGATGACAATGATAGTGAAGACTTGTCAAGACCAAAATCCATGAGAACTATTCAATGTATCCCTAAATGTTATACTAACATGATTCAAGATGCCAAATTGGATGGTCTTCTCGAACACATCCACTCTTGGACCAAGGACTCACGAGAAAAGCTTGTGAAAAGATCATTTTCCCCTAATGAGTAGAGTTGTTGAATCAGTTGAGCCCTCTACATTTAAAGAAGCCTTACGGTCCCAAATCTTGGAAATATTTCATGCATGTTGAGTATCACCAAGTGATGAAAAACAATGCATGGTAGCTTGTCGATCTGCCACCAAGAAAGAGTTTAGATGCAAATAAATTTTCAAAACAAAGTACACAATAGGTGGACCATTGAGAACTACAAAGGCAAGACTAGTAGCAAAAGGGTATGCTTAGAAGGAAGGCATAGGCTATGAGGATACATTTTCTCCCACAACTAAGATCAAAATGATCAAAATGATCTTTTCTCTAGCTACATAGTTTGGATGGAAAGTTCACGAAATGGACGTGAAAAGTGCATTTCTCAATGGAGACTTACAAGAAGATGTCTACATGACTCAAATAGACGATATTGTCAAACCTAGAAAAGAAGAAAAGGTATGTAGACTCATCAAATCATTATATGGTCTCAAACAGGCTCCCGAGCATGGTATATCAAAATTGATGAATATCTCATTCAACATGGATTCCAAATGAATTCTAATGATCCCAATCTCTTCCTCAAAAATAAAGGGGGAGATTGTAATTGTTGATGCCTATGTCGACGATCTTGTCATCACACAGGAGCATGGTGAAGATGCTCGATGCAACGAAGAATGATCTTAATCGATCGGTCGACGAGACAAATCTTGAACTAATGCACTATTGTCTTGGCTTGGAAGTATGGGAGAAAGAAAATCACATATTTGTTTCATAATTGAAATATGTCAAAACCCTTCTCGATAAATTTCGAGATGCACTATATACCCATTGCCACACCCATCGAGACAAGACTTCAATCGTCTCATACAAATCCATCTCCATACGTAAATGCAACTCTCTATCAACAATTGATTAGAAGTCTCATTTACCTAACTTATACTAGCCCAAATATTAACTTTACCATGAGCTATCTTTCATAGTTCATCACAGAACCCAAAGTTTGTCACTAAAAAGTAACAAGGCGGATCTTGAGATACATCAATTACACTATAAATTTAGTCTAGAGTACAAGAAGAATGATAGATTCTTCTTAAAAGGATATTAAAACGTGGAACATACATGTAACATTGCTTACAAGAAATCCACTTCTAGATTGTTTTTCATTTTTGGGATCCGATAGAAAATATCATGGGAAAACAAGAAACAAAACTTTGTTTCTTGATCTTTCTGAGAATTTGAACATCATGCTTCTGGGGAAAGTTATTTGTGAAGCAATATGGCTACGCCACATACTTGAGGTACTTGGACTACCACAATAAAACTTACCACCTTGTATGTCGACAAAAAAGTGTTAAATCAATTGTTTCATGAGAGGATGAAGCACATCAAGTACAAGTACATTTCATCTACAAGCATGTTTTCATGACACAAGATTCAGCTCCAATTTTCTTCAAAGATCTGAACAACATACATACATCTTCACTAAGTCACTTGCATGTAATAAATTTCAAATATTCAAAGAATTCCTCTCCTCTTCACTTGAGACAATACAAAATTAAGGGGAGAATGTTAGGTAAAATTATAGGTATAAGTAATTTTTCATTATAATTAGTGATTTGCTTTCTACCTTTGTACTTGGTGGTTAATTAGTTACATGATTACATTATTTTAATTATATTTATCCATACGTAGGATATATTATGGTTTATAACAAATAGTTGTTGAGTGTTATTGTGTTTTTCAGATGTATTTAAGAAGTCACTATAACTATGTTGGTTGTTGTACAATGTATATTTAAGCATTACAACACTTCATAGCTTGTAATATGATTTTTCACATTAATAAAATTCTCGAGAGGCTTCCTCCATGTTCCCAAACTATAGAGATAACTTCCAATTCAAGAGACAAAATAGATTGATTTTGAGGATGATGGAGATACAATCCAATTCAAGAAAAAAAAAAGACTAAATTTTGGTTTCAATGCTTGGCTTCAAAACGTTTGAACCATTGATGTTGGCTTTCAAATGTCGAGGGTAATTGTGAAGCATTGCCTATTCGAGCTAGATGAATAAAATATCAATTATCCTTGGTTTCTTTTTTATCAATGTGTATGAATCAAAGATCCCAAATAATTTTCTTTGCCCTAAATCTGATTTTTAATGAATTACAAATGATGAAATATAGCTTTTGAAACCCTCACGAACAAACTAGAGCAAAACTAGATTTATTACAAAGAAATGTGACTAGGGTTTTGAATGGATCTTAATGCGAATGACACCAAAAAAATTATGTATTCTATCCCAAATGATTGCCAATAATTTTAGAACCCATAATATGATAAAATAATATTTTATTTGCAGCCGAACTCGTAAAATTTAAATCTAAAATTTGATTATAAATTGTCTCAAAGCCCCTCTAAAATTGCTCTAAAATTATGAAATTACAATGCCTTTATTTATAAAAATTCAAAGATATCTAGCAATATTTTTCTAAGTGAATACCTCTAGAAACATGCCCAAACACCCCCAAACTGGTCGACCCAACTACCGCAATATGTCACCAAACACACCACTAGAAATTGACTAGAAATTAGAATTAAACCACTAGGAATTTCTGAGTGAAATACACTCTCAATCTCCTTGGGTTTTCCTCCAAAAGAGATAAATTCACAAGGGTTTTTGTCCTTCAAATTTTCGTAAAGCTGTAGAAGCTATCTGCAAGAAAAATATGAAAATAAAAATATGGATATGCTATCCTTAAGTCGACCTCTCCATATAAAGGAGAAATGGCCCAAAACAACCTCCAAAACATCCAATGAGATCACTCGAGTTTCCTAGCCGACCGCATTTTTCTAAGGAGGATTATGACACACTTTTCTATTTTTCCATTACTTGGGCAAGTCGCATTTTCCACTAGATGAATACATTTAATTTTTAATTGACTTTGCCCAAGTTCTAATTTTATATTAAGTTTCATTATTTTATTGTATGTGCATTATAATTTTATATTTTAATATTTTGCACTATACAAATAAAATAAATAAAACTTAATTACCCTAATTTCACTGTTTGTCCGTTGGATAAGAATGGGCCAAAGGTCTTCACTCGAACTATTTGAAAAGAGGGACATTATAGTCCTCCCTTCCCGAGATTGTTTGCCCCAAGCACTCATAAGTAGCAAATCTGCATCACTCCTAGATCCAAAAATAAGCCAAAGCCTTTTGAATGGCTTCGCATGCACTATACAAAACTACTCAATTGTTGCAAAAAAGAACTTATGCAACTTACTTGTGAAAAGTACCATGATCCTCCTCATGTATGCCCAAATTTTCCATACTCCTCATCAAAACCTTATTGCCCTTGTTGTAATGAAGTGAAAATCCTCGTATATATGTCTCTTCATTAGGTGAAATTCCTCGTCCACAACTATCATTGACATGGATGTCATTTGATGGGCGGTGTGTATTTAAGTGACTTCATGGTAACTTTTTCCCTTCCAATCGGAAACTCAAATCCATTACCCGCAAATCTTGGGTGACTTTCCCTAATGAATGAAGCCATTGCCTACTAAGTACAACATTGTTATCCTTCAAATCAATAACATAGAAGTCATCACAAAGTGTGTACTCACCAAATAGAATATTGATTTTGCTCACTTTCTTTTTAAGGAATAGTGAGACTGTAATCACATCAAAGCCATCAAAATGATTATAGTGCAAGAAGCCTCTTATGTTCACTAGTCCTTCATCCATGAAGTTGTGTGTGGATCCACTATCAAGGAGTGTCATTATCTTACACTCGAACATTTTACCTCAAATATGAATGGATTGTACCTTGGTGCTCCTAAAAGATAAGTGATTTTACCTCCATGTTTCATGTTTGGTGTTGGTTGTTCCTTTTCTTTTTTGAATATGTATCCTCCCCATCTGACATAACCTCTATGAGATATGTCTTTCCTTTACCAAGGCAATTATGTCCAAGCTCCCAATGATCCCTACAATGGAAAAAAAGCTTCTTCCTCCTCAACTGCGTTACAATTTTCCTGATCCATCTTCGGTGTAGACTCTACCTTTGAAGAAGTGGGTTGTTCACTTCCCTACTGCTCTAATTTCTCATTCTTGACATTTTTCTTTTGTGGCTCAAATGGAGGAGTAGTATCCAAGTCCATGGTTGTCTAAATAGCCTCATGCAAAGTCCTAGGCAAGAGCCTTGACCAATCCCCTCAACTTGTCATGAAGTCCCTCAATGAAAAGCATCACCACTCATTTCTCATGCATCTCTGGCACCATCTCTACAATACGCTGAAATTCGTTGATGTATGCATCAACATGCCCACTCAAAAGTTGTGCCAAGTCCCCGTGATAAAACTCCACATCCTCGCTATCAAATCTTGCAATCAAACTCTCACTAAACTTGTCAGTATGACCGCGAAGATCATGTTTATGTCCGATTATCCCATGGTTCCCCATCGTATGTTACTCCCTCAAGGTGCAATGTGGAAAACTAGATAGCCTCCTACTCCTATATAGGCTTAAGAGTGAGATATGTATCAAGCTTGTGAGTCCATGCTCTAGCACTGATCTGCCTACCTCCATCAAAAGTGGAAAGGGTCACCTTGTTAGTGGCCTTCTTAAACTCCTTGTTCCGTTGTTCTCTAGATCTTTGTACTTGTCTAGTTTTGAATCTATCTCTCCTCTCGAGCACAACACTGATGCGGTGCGGGGAAACACATCTCGTATCTCCTTTGGTAAAGCTCTCCACTCATCATTAGTTGTCATCACATTATCCCGAAAATTAGTATTCTCAAGTGGATTTTCAACCATGGGTGGCTCCTCTCTAAGTAGAAAGCTAGGTTGCATAGGTCTATCTGCAGTCTTGGTAGATCTCCTCTCCTCTATATGTGCATGTCTCCTCTCACGGGGAGGGAAATCTCTAACGCTACCAACCTCTATAGGTGCCGTGTGTTGTGCCTCGTGTGACTATTGACCACCGATGATGGACCTATCCCTCCAATCATGCTCTGGTCTCTTTATCTACCCATGTCTATCCTCTCGTATCATCTCCCGCATGGTCCGAACCATCTCTTGCTAAGATTTAATCATACTCCTGAAAGACGATCTCGGTTATCGTGCTTATGTCGAGGATAGCTACGTGATCCATCTCTTCTATCCATGGTTTTAGCACTACTCCATGTATCGAATCATGATATGAGACATACCCGTCTCCTTGTATGATACCTATGGGGCTGAATTCTCTCGACGCATCAATCAAACCTCAAGGTGGGAGGATTCTTTGCTCGTATACCATCAAAGATCCCAAATAATTTTCTTTCCCCTAAATCAGATTTTTAGCGAATTGCAAATGATGAAATATAGCTTTTGAAACCCTCAAAGAACAACCTATGACAAAAATGGATTTACTACGTAAAATGGGACTAGCGTTTTGAATGAATGTTAATGCAAATGACACCAAAAATTATGTATTATATCCCAAATGATTGCCAATAATTTTAGAACCTGCAATGTGATAAAATTATATTTTATTTGTAGCCAATAACTCAGAAAATTCAGATCTAAAATCTGATTACAAACCGAGAAAAACCCTCTAAAATTGCTTAGAAATTATGAAATTGCATATCCTTTATTTATAAAAATTCGTAGATATTTGACAATATTTTTCTAAAGTGGATACCTCTAGAAACATGCCCAAACAAACTTTCAAACCGGTCGACCCAAATACTTGCAATATGTTACCAAAAACACATGGAAATTGGACTGAAATTAGAACTAAAACGCTCGGAATTTCTCGAGTGAAATACCCACTCAATCCCCTCGGGGTTTTCTTCCACAAGAGACAAATTCACAAGGGTTTTTTTCCTTGGAATTTCTGTAAAAGCTAAAGCTCTCTACAAGGAAAATATGATGATAAAATCTGGATATGCTCTCCTCAAGTCGACCTCTCCATATAAAAGAGAAATGGCCCAAACCAACCTCCAAAACATCCAATGAGATCACTTGATTTTCCCTAGGCTAGTCACATTTTTCTAAGGAGGCTTTGTGGCACACTTTTCTTTTTTTCCATTACTTGGGCAAGTCACATTTTTCACTAGATGAATACATTTAATTTTTAATTGACTTTGCCCAAGTTCTATTTTTTATTAAGTTTTATTATTTTATTGTATGTGCATCATAATTTTATATTTTATTATTTTGCACTATACAAATAAAATAAATAAAACTTAATTACCTCGATTTCACCCTTTGTCGTCGGGTAAGAATGGGCCAAAGGTCTTCACTCAAACAACTCGAAAATAGGGACATTATAGTCCTCCTTTTCAAGATTGCTTGCCCCCAAGCAATCACAAGTAACAAATTTGCATCAGCCTTGGATCCCAAATCAGCCTAAGCCTTTTGAATGGCTTCACATGCACTATACAAAACTGTTCAACTGCTGCAAAAAAGAACTCATGCAACTTACTTGTGAAAAGTACCACGATCCTCCTCATGTATGCCCCAAATTTTCCGTACTCCTCATCATGTCCTTGTTGTCCCATGCTGCAATGAAGTGAAAAATCCTCATATATGTCTTCATTAGGTGATTCCTTGTCCACAACTATCATAGACATGGTTTTCATTTGATGGGGCAACGTGTATTTGAGTGACTTCATGGTAACTTGTTTCCCTTCATGTTGGAAACTCAACTCCATAGCCTGCAAATCTTGGGTGACTCTCCCTAATGAATGAAGCCATTGCATACCAAGTACAACATTGTTATCCTTCAAATCAATAACATAGAAGTCATCACAAAGTGTGTACTCACCAAATAGAATGTTGATTTTGCTCACTTTCTTTTTGCAAGGAATAGTGAGACCACCTATTGTAATCACATCAAAGCCATCAAAATGATCATAGTGCAAGCCTCTTTTGTTCACCAATCCTTCATCCATGAAGTTGTGTGTGGATCCACTATCAAGAAGTGTCATTATCTTACACTCAAACATGGTACCTTCAAATATGAATGGATTGTACCTTGGTGCTCCTGAAAGATAAGTGATTTTACCTCCATGTTCCATGTTTGGTGTTGGTTGCTCCTTTTCCTTTTCTGAATATGTATCATCCCCATCTGACATAACCTCTATGAGATGTGTCTTACGCTTACCAAGGCAATTATGTCCAGGCTCCCAATGATCCCTACAATGGAAGCAAAGCTTCTTCCTCCTCAACTCATTACGAGTTTCCTGATCCATCTTCAATGTAGACTCCACCTTTGAAGAAGTGGGTTGCTCACTTCCTGTTGCTTGCTTTGATTTCTCATTCTTGACATTCTTCTTTTGTGGCTGAAATGGAGGAGTAGTATCCAAGTCCATGGTTGTCTAAATAGCCTCATGAAAATTCTTAGGCTTAAGATCCTTGACCAATCTCCTCAACTTGTCACGAATTCCCTCAATGAAAAGCATCATCACTCGTTTCTCGTGCATCTCTAACACCATCACTATAATACGTTGAAATTTGTTGATGTATGCATCAACATGCCCACTCTGTCGAAGTTGTGCCAAGTCCATGTAATAAAGCTCCACATCCTTGCGATCAAATCTCGCAATCAACCTCTCACTAAACTCCCTGTATGACCGCAGAAGATCATGTTTCTGCGTGATTAGCCCATGGTGCCACCAATCGTATGCTACTCCCTCAAGGTGCAATGTGGCAAACTGGATAGCCTCCTGCTCCTGCATAGGCTTAAGAGTGAGGTATGTATCGAGCTTGTGAATCCATGCTCTAGCACTAGATCTTTCCACTGCCATCAAAAGTGGAAAGGGTCACCTTGTTGGTGGCTTGCTTCAACTCCCTAAATTGTTGTGCTCTAGGCATCTGTACCTATCTATCTCTAAAACTATCTCTCCTCTGAGCACAATACTAATGAAGGGGAAAGGTATCTCGTATCTCCTCGGATAAAGCTCTCCACTCATCATTAGTTGTCATCACATTATCCTGAAAAGTTATATTCTCAAGTGGATCCTCAACCACATGTGGCTCCTCTCTAGGTAGGAAGCTACGCTGCATAGATCTATTTGTAAAACTCCGGTAGATTTCCTCTCCTTTGTATGTGTATGTCTCCTCTCACAAAGAGGGGAATATCTCATGCTACCAACCTCTATAGGTGCCTGTTGTGCCTTATGTGATTATTGGCCACTGATATGGACATATCCCTCCTATCACGTCGGTCTCTTGCCCACCCATCTCCATCATCTCGCATCATCTCCCACATGGTCTCAAACCATCTCCCGCCGAGATTCGATCATACTCCCGAAATTACGATTTGGGTCGGCCTAGCTCATGTTGAGGAGGGATACGTGATCCATCTCTTATATCCATGGTTTCATCACTACTCCATGTATCCAATCTCGTTATGAGACGTGTCTGTCTCCTCGTATGATCCCCGTGGGGCCCAACTTCTCTACGCATCAATAAAATCTTCCAGTGGGAGGATTGTTGCTCGATACCACTAAAAGATCCCCAATAATTTTCTTTTCCTTAATCGATTTTTAGTGAATTACAAATGATGAAATATAGCTTTTGAAACCCTCACCCCGAACAATCTAGGGCAAAATAGATTTATCACAAATGTGACTAGGGTTTTGAATGGATCTTAATGCAAAGGACAATAAAAAAATTATGTATTCTATCCCAAATGACTCGCCAATAATTTTAGAACCTAGAATATGATAAAATCATATTTTATTTGCAGCCAATAACTCGGAAAATTTAGACCTAAAATCTGATTACAAACTATCTGAAAAACCTTCTAAAATTGCTCTGAAAATTATGAAATTGCAGCTCCTTTATTTATAAAAATTCAGAGATATCTGACAATATTTTTCAAAAGTGAATACCACTAGAAACATGCCCAAACAACCCCAAACTAGGTCGACACAACTGCTGCAATATGTCACTAAAAAGATAACTAAAAACATTGTTGGAAATTGACTGAAATCAAAATTAAACCGCAGAGAATTTTAGAGTGAAATACCCTCTCAATATCTTGGGGTTTTCATCCACGAGATAAATTCACAAGGTTTTTCATCTTTGGAATTTCTGCAAAATTTGGAAGCTCTCTCGTAGGAAAATATGATGATAAATATCCTGGATATGTTCTTCTCAAGTCGACCTCTCCATATAAAGGAGAAATGGCCCAAAACAACCTCCAAAAACATCCAATGAGATCACTTGACTTTCCCTAGGCCAGTCGCATTTTTCTAAGGAGGCTTTATGGCACACTTTTCTATTTTTTCATTACTTGGGCAAGTTGCATTTTTCACTAGATGAATACATTTAATTTTTAATTGCTTTTTGACTTTGCCCAAGTTCTAATTTTTTATTAAGTTTTATTATTTTATTGTATGTGCATTATAATTTTATATTTTAATATTTTGCACTATACAAATAAAATAAATAAAACTTAATTACCTTGATTTCACCCTTTGGCCGTCGGGTAAGAATGGGCCAAAGGTCTTCACTCGAACTACTCGAAAAGAGGGACATTACATAATCAACTAGTTTTATATGCTCAAACATCATTACCATAGCAATGTGTGTAATCTCATTGAAAACTTGGGGCAAGTGTTGTTTTTAAGAGGCATTAATCCCCTTCAAAACTTGGGGCTAGTGTTGTTTTGAAGAGGCATACCCACAGCAGTACAATAATGGGCATACGATTTTACCAATGTGTATGAATCAACTAGTTTTATATGCTCAAACATCATTACCATACTAATGTGTGTAATCTAATTAAAAACTTGGGGCAAGTGTTGTTTTTAAAAGGCATGAATCTCCTTGAAAACTTGGGGCAAGTGTCGATTCAAATAGATGTGTATATATCATTTTACAATGTGAATAGATGTCCCAAATAGGATAAGCTTCAATAAGATGCAATTGGTCACTTACCAACAGAATTTTAGTTGTTCTTCAAGCATTTTCTCCTAATATCAGCACAAATTGACACTAGCAGTCCAAATGTTTTCAAGCTTACAACCATTGATCCCAATTTATGGCATGCACAAATTCTGGCAGTTTGCTTATGTTCCAAGACAACGTTGGGCCTTTGACAAAGCATGTAAACTACATATATTCAGGTTTTGACAAGGTTGAGCTCTAGGATTTTCCCAAAGTTTCAAACCTTTGGCTATGAGTCTTTCTAAATGCCACTAAGACGAGTAGTTTGATCTCCTCTAGGTACGCCAGTTATGCTTCTACAAATCTGAGTGTTTATAACATCAGCTTTAAGATGAAGATCACTAGTAGCTTAACTCTAGTTATAGGAGCAGATATGTGCCAGTTTTAGTTGGATACTAATTCTCTGTACGGAGCTCTCACTACAGAAATGAGATGATGCTACACCCTGCGATGTCATGGCTGAGATTTTGTAATTTTCTGAACTCTATTTTGCACTTCATTTTCTAATGCACTTATAGATTTACCATGAAAAAATAAAAAAGCTTGCTGACTGAAAAGCTTGAATATCGATTATAACAAAAGCAAAAAGTGAACTCCAAGCTAACTGAGTGCTTGGAAGCAAGGAAATAGTACTCATGCCTGTATTCATCGAATGATTAAAAAACAATTTGAGCATTTTCGAAGTTTCAAGAGGCCAGCTACCTATACAAATAAAAACATCAATCTTCGCCATAATCATTTCAACGTCTTTCCATTATTCATTAAAACTAACATATTCCCATCTGACAGGTACCATTTCCAACATGTTTCATGGCAGCGAAATCAACATGTAACACAATAGTGGACATCCAACTTCAAAACATTAGGCAATGCAAAAAGAAAGAGTGGGAACCATTCATGGACAAAACCTAATGATAGTAAGGCTAAAAATTTTAGCCCTCTTATTCCTTAAAGATCTAATATCTTTTGTATCTTGTATCAGGCTACTAGTAGAAAAATAATCCAATTTCACTAGTTGAAAATCCCAAATGAGTTTTTCCAATGCCAATGAAAACTTTGGCTGCCAGAAAGATGTGAGAAATTGCAAATCGCACACGTGCCATTTATAACCAGCATGTAAGCCTCAGCTCACGGTTCTCATGCAATTAAAGATATTTTGGTGCTGGAAAAGTAAGGAATTGCAAATTTTGCACATATACTTCTAACAGCCAGTATACAAGCCCTCGCCTAATACAAAGGATTCTTGAGAGAAGACACCAAATTCTCAACAAGATACATGACCTTGCTTAAGGAAAAAAATGGTAGTATATCAAAAGTAGGCAGCTTCCACAATGAAATTGCCAAATCTCCCTGAAACTCTGCAGAGTGGGCCAACCAAATCAGCCCACATCTTTGCACCCTATTTACTGCTCTTGGGTGATGAAATGGAGAACCTTACACTTCCCCTCATTTTTTATTACAGCCAAGTTAGCCTCTACAACACAAATGACAAACAAAACACTGAAATTGCTAGCATACCAAATGTACAGCACAAAACAAAACAATGCAAACGAGCGAGGAGTTGAAATACAAGTTTACTTTGACAAAAATGAATGATATCTCTGTATGTCTATTACAATAGATTTATAAAATTTTATTCCTCTACTGCATATAAACTCAAAGATAATTTATGTCCAATTAATTACCACCCAAAACACTGAGATTGCTAGCATGCCAAATTCACAGCAAAACAAAACAATGAAAATGAGCAAGGAGTTGAAATACATGAACAGGTCCTAGAACAAAGCAGCGCGGAAGAAAAGAAACCAACCTATCTTTATAATCCAGTCCAGAAAAAAATATTCATCTATGTCTCTTGTTCTTTTGTTCTCAGAGGCTGGCTTAAGTCCCTAAAGCTAACTAGCAAGTTACCAACTTTCAAAACATGTGATTAGGACTAAAATCAGCCCATATAACTTCTTAACAAAACACATGAACTTGCTCAAGGAAAAAATGGAGTATATCAAAAGTACACAGCTTCTACGATAAAATGCCAAATCTCCTGAAGCTCTGTAGAGTGTGCATGTCCCATCAGCCCACATCTTTGCACCATTTTACTGTTCTTGAAAGATGAAACGAAGAACCTTACACTTCCTCCCTTTTTTATTGCAGCCAAGTTGGTAGCCACTATTACACAAATGATAAATAAAACACTGAAATTGCTAGCATACAAAATTAACAGCAAAACAAAACAATAAAAATGAGCAAGAATTTGAAATACAAGTTTACTTTGACCATAAATGGCAGCTCCGAATGTCTATTGCAATAGATTTATAAAAAGAGTATTTTATAAAAAAGCTATTCCTCTACCGTGTATATAGACTGAAGACAATTTGGGTCTGATCAATAGCCACCCAAAACACTGATATTGCTAGCATGCCAAATTAACAACACAAAACAAACCAATGAAAATGGCAAGGAATTTGAATACAAGTTTTACTTTAACCAAATATAAATTGTATCTCTGAATGTCTATTGCAATAGATTTATAAATAGGGTATACCTCACTCATCATTTCTGTCAATATGTCAAACTAAACTCTGACACAAATCACTTGGGCATAACTAGCAGGAAGAAAAAGAAGAAGAAAAAGTGTCAGGATATGTGATTTTATCAATAATTGTGAAACAAATAAAAGTTAAGCACTGATGACAGTATGACTAATGTCAGCCAAAGAAGGCTTTTTTTATTTTGAGGTGGTCAGGCTCAGGGCTTTCTTGAAGCATATATTACCTTCCCAGGTTCAAAGCCTGGCTACCGTACAAATGATCTAGGTTCTACCACACTCCCAGCCAACCACCACAAGGTGTGTGGAAACTTTTTTACCAAAAGATTCTCTTACTATTGCACTGCGTACAATCTAACCTTGCAAGCCATTTCAGTTTACCGGCGAATGCTCCAAACCACAGAAAACAGAGAAGGGGGATAAGGTAATGACACGGCACTATAAGATAAAACGAGTTACGCAAAGAAGGGTTAAGGATCAAAGAGAAGGTTTCTAAATCAGTTGCAAGACTAAGTAGGCTTAAAAAAACGGTGATGGAAAGGCTGATAAGGCACTACTTATTAGCAATGATAAAGATTGTAAGACAGAAGGTTTACAAATCAATAATTGTGAAACTATGAATGACTTGCAAACATTACCTGAGTGATTTTCACAGTGGGCATGGCATCAACGGCACTGTGTGCAGCAGGAGTTCCGCACCTGGTCATGTCATTCTGGCTACCGCTAACACTGGCATTGTCCAGGTACTGAATCAGCTGACCAGCACGACTATAATCGGAGGATGACGAGGAAGCTCACCAGCACGACTATAATAGGGCACCTATTTGTTACGGGGATGAGTAAAGATCGGCGTGCCCTATTTGCTACAGGGATTTGGTGCCTTATCTCTTCGACAAAATCCCTGTAGGAAACAGGGCACGCCAGTATTTCTTCATCCCTTCCAGAAAACTCATACTGACCAGATGCTCTTGCATGTAACGCCATGGTAGCAGGGCATATACCCAAAATGGGTTTGTTGAAAAGGCCTACAATCGATCTGCTCTCTATCTACGCAACATGCAATTGAAAACAACGTTTTCCAACATCCTCCCAACCTCTCTTTATAGAAATTGGCTTACAATTCTTTAGAACATGATTATAAACAATGTTTGTACCACCATACTCAATTAAAATGTCTCTGATATATCGGGAAACATGTTTTTCTCATATGGGCGGATTTTGACCTATAGGTTTATGGGACGGTTTTGGCTCATGGTTTTGATACCCACGGTTTTGTAAAACTGTTTAAGTAGTTGTCTACTTATATGGTTTTATGCATATGGTAGAAATTATGTAACATTGCATATGTGTTTTGAATTCGGGTGTGAATTATGTAGAGTTTGTTGAGCATAACTCCAAACAGATCTAGGTATTGTATTGAGAGAGCGGTGGCTTGTAATAAAATCTGAGCAAGTGATTCTTGGTGGACGTAGCCCAAATTGGGTGAACCATGTTAAATACTGTCTCTTTGTGTTGTGTTATTTTATTTTGCACTTTTATTTGAGATCTGTAATATTTTCTACATATTAGTTTCTACTGTTGCGATTCTGTGAGGGATTATTCCGCATATTTTATCCCTTATTTCCTAGCATAGAATTCATTACAATAGCCCAAGGCGCGTTGGCACATCACTCGACCTAAACTCGAGCACTCACCCAAGCGCGCAAAGGTACCAAGTCCCTCTTAGAGTAGTTTATTCAAGATGTTAGCGTGATTGTAAGTATAACTCAAATCCATAATAGATAATCAATTAAATCACAGTGCACAACTCAATTCTAGATCTTAACCATATGAAAGATTGACTAAACAATGACTATAATAATATTTACCATACAAGAACCATATTCAATCATGTCTAACACCAATATCCACCAATATGATCCATTATATTAAGTAATCTGAAAACACATAAGCTTCATACATTACAATAGTGTCACCATGAGTCATGCGCATGAACAAACCAAAGAACATAACTCTACAATAAAAAAGAGATGTCTAAGTTGTGCAAATCAATACATATATATAGGGGTGGGGACTTGCCCTTCATCGCCTACGAACCTTCCAAAAATAGGCTACATGCTAATAATAGTCATGTGCCTTTACAAGAGAATACGAAAGCATGAAAGTGATAATAATAGATCTTCTATAGTTAACTCTAAGAATAAATCCTATTATTAGATCAAAAATTTGCATGACGCTCAAACTGTTGCAAATCCCAAAATAGCCTTGCGTAAACTACAAGTCTTCATATCTTTGCGTGCTCCGCACTCTAACTCAAAAATAGCCTTGACCCGCAAAGGTGGTTAAGTCTTGTTTTTTTCTCGTTCTGGGTGTGCCCGTATTCTACTATACTTCAGGCGCCTCCTACGCGCCCTATGTCCACGCTGCCTAAACCTTCGTGCTTTCATCCTTGAGCTATATTCCATCTACTCAACATTACCCCACACTAAATGCATTACCACCCGCAATGGGTAATTCCAACTTATCCCTCCAAGAATAAAGAATAATGAATAAAAGAATAACAATTACTTGACTAAAAAGAATGAATTACTACTCTGCGCTCTTCTCCTCTACATGCAGGATCAACTCTGGATACTCATTCTTAATTTTAGCCTCTAACACCTGTCAATCACTCAACACTTCACCTATTTTATTAGGGACATTTGTAACCACGACATCCAACTCATCCTGAGTCATGTTGTCTTTTTCATTTTGTAAAATCCGAACAATGTTTGCCATGTTTGAAATCATGCCCTCCATGTAATCCAGCTTCACGCGATGAGCTTTCCAATTTCATTCATTCTTTCCTTATGTGGTTCTTGGGTTGCTGCAAATACGTTGTGCTTTTTCTCTACCATAGCCAACCTCTCCACATGCCCAAGTGTTTCATTCTTCTGTGCTTGAAGGACCTCATTCTCTTATGCCAAAGTCCTTGTCCTAATAATAACATTTGGCACCACACACATGTTCAAAACATGATCTCGCTTTTTTTCACTCATCCCTTAAGGCCTACAACAAAGAGTCATAGCTTGCAATCTTTCTAGCAATGGTGGCTTTGGCCTTTGTTGCCTCCTCTGCAGGATCTTTTGGTGTAGCATATGCATGGGCCCTTCATCTATCACCAGTTTTACCAATGTGCGTATGTAGTGCATTACAGAAGGAAATTTCTCTAAAACTTGTGATTCCATATGTGGCCTTACCTTGAGAATATAATCGCAATCTCCTCGGCCATGCTAGTCAATGCTTATGTCTTTTCCTCGCTCCTTTCCTTCTTTGTTTTCAAACTCTTTATCTTGTTATCTTTATCCTTGTTATCTTTATCCTTGTTATCCTCCATCAATGCCCTAATAGTTTCCGCTTTATCTATGTTTCTACGCACAACTTCGCTAGATACCTTCACCAAGGCATTACTTACTCATCTCGACATGACCAGATTTAACATTCACATGTCATATGTGGGGTGCCTTCTTCATCACGTGTGCGACACACGTGATTCTTTGCACACATCGAATTTCGGTTCATCCATATGAGTCTACATGGACCATGACAATTGCTTTCTTGTACACATTTTCCATGTCTCGTGTCCATTAACTCCCAAATATATAATTCATTGGGCTTCACAGTTCTTCTGGAATCGTGCGCGTATGATCTTACTTGTGTCATCCACATATCCAAATTTGCATGAGTCACATAGTCTTCACTTTCCTTCTCCTTCTTTTTCTCTGTCTCCGTCCTTTGGAATCTGGGCGCTTCGAATCGGCCTTCACCTTCTTGTGTAGCTTAGGGTGCACCGAAGTCTCGCCTATCTGTCTCTCGTACATGGCTCCTTCATCCCTTCCTCATCAATTTTCATTTCCTCATCACGAGGCTCCTCTTTATCTTCAGGTTGCATTGAGTCCCCGACGCGCTTTCACCAGATTCATCCTCCTCCTCATCCTTAATCTTTAACTTGCTCCTCTTCTTCTTCTCAGGCTCTTTTTATGCGGCGAAGTTCTAGGTGATCGAGCCTCAATGGCTATGTTGTTCCCGTGCTCTAAGCCCTAGTTCTTCCGAACACCCGTTGAAATTGTTGTCCTCGGTGGTTTGTTATGCATCCACCTCCAACGCACTTGTCTCTAATACCTCTTCTTCCTTCTTCTATAAAGGAGGGGTCACATCACACACACTTTCCTTTTCAACAGTGGGGTGTCTTCTTCCCCTATGCTCCAAGCCACCACTTTCTTCATTGGGTTCTTCTTCCTCTCCCTCTTCCTCCACAAGGGGCGAATATGGTTCTTTATCTACCAAAGTGCCAACTGTATGCTTCCCCTTAGGCGAGCCAGGAATTTTGAACTCATTCTCCACATACTTCCCATTTTCCAACCTTGGCTTGAGTTGAATATAAATAAGGGCAGCTATAGACACCAAATTTTGGTATCACCCTGCATTTTCTTGACATGTTTATCCATGCAAATCGCATCTCCCGCCAAAACAACATATTTAATTAATCAATTTTGATTAATTAATTGAGCCCCTTAAACCTCATTATCTAAATATGCCAATTAAGTCACACTCATCCACTATTACACCCACCATACAAATCAAGAACCCCACATGTTCCCCACTTAATTCAATCAAATCAAAATCAATCCCCACCTAAAAATCAACCCCCAAAATTATTAATTCATGAACCCCACCCATGAAATTAATAATTATAAAACCCAAATACATCAAACTCTGACATCTCATTCAAATCTTCAATAGTGTAAAGTAATCCACATGGCTTCACTATTACACATAACATTTCGAATCATGTTCCCACTCCACATCAAACCTTTTCTTTTTTCAAATCATGAGCCCCATCACAAATCAACTCCTAATCATGTCCCATTAAGCATGGTTACTTTGGCAAACCTCGATTACTTGTTAACCTCATATTTTAATCCGTATTCAATCTATAATTATAACCCTTACCCCCTCTTAAGGATAATACAAAAATTTCAAACAAGTTTTTGAAGTTTGAAGGTGGAATAATTTTGGAAAATTATTTGTGAAGTTTGAAGTATTTGAAAGAAAAAATTGCCTTCATCCCCATGTTGCTCTCGTAATGCCATCTTGATGATCGTTTATTCGGTATATTGCATTTCACATTGTCTTGTGAACACGGGGTTGGCGATGCACCACCGAGGAAGTGAATGCTTCTCAGATCTGCTGTCATCGGCAACCCCACATGAAAATATCTAAGCCATTTTTCTCTAGTGTCTGTGAGTTGCAAGTTCCTTGAGATCGCAATGAGGAGCTTATTATTCAATTTGCGCTCGTGTCGCATGGTCACCATCTCCAAGGTACTAAGCCCTTTGTATGTTTGAGGTTGTTTGGTGTTTATTGATTTCCATCATACTAATTTGGATATGAAGCAAGAAACTTCGATCAACATTTTTGGCACGCCTGGTGGGACTAGATCCAACATCTAGTCATTTCGTTTGTTTTGTTTCTTTACTCGTTTTGTGCAGGTATCACAAATATACCTCTTCACCTATATCGTCGTTTTCGTATATTGGTGACAAATATTTCGTCTTTTAGATTCACTCGCTTTGCAAGGTTTGGTGTTATCTTCGTCCGTATTTGTTGGTCCGCCTCATCTTTGAGATAAGTACTCTTTTTGTTTTTGATCGGCTTGGTAGTAAATTTGTTTATAGTTGGTATCAAGCCTATTTTTATTATTAAAAAAATCAAAAAAAAAAGTTTATTGTCCTAATCTATCCCTCCCACCTTCTCTCACGTCTCATCCCCCTAGCTTGGCCAACTCACCAAGCTACCTCATTGAATCCACTAATCCTATCCCGAGCTTTCTCACCACCTCCCACGCCCATACCTGAGCTATTCCACTCACCCTATCCAACCAACCTCTCCATAAAGCTTCCTCTCCGTGATCTACCTCCCACTCCCACGCCCACCAAGCTTCCTCCCAACTCCACCCATCTCCCAACTCGAGATTGAATAACTTTTGGTTTAGATCTTGAAGTGCATCAAATCCATTGTCATTGTCAAAGGCAATCTCATTTGACTTGAGGCCAAGTTTCTCATTCCATTCATCAATAATCTTTTCCACAGAGGTTTACACTGGGTCATCAGAATCGTTGATTACTGGAATATTTCTGCGCACTTGCAAATGTTGTATCAAAGTTCTATTTCTAACTAGCATAGTTTGTGTCTTATCATTCAAATCCTACTTTATTCCTAGCAAGTTCTCACATTGATCTTTCAACAATGCGAGTTCTTCCTAGATCGTCTTGATGCGGTGCATTAACTTTAATAGATTACTCTTATCCAGGTATCTCTGCTCAGATTCTATTTCCAATTTATGTTGCGCAATCGTTAAATCATTATTTGCTTTTATAAAGAGTTGCTCGAGGCTGATGCTTTCAACCGATTCTATCTCAGCTTTAAATCCACGCCAAAGCTTTGTGACTTGTTGAATCAAATTCGCCGACGGCTTAGCTTTTTCTGTGTGATTGTAAAATTCCAGTAGTGTTTTAGATATGTCTAGCAGCATGTATCACGTATAGGCATTACGGTTTTCTAAATTTATCACACAATTTCCATATCCAAAACAAAAAGAACAAACACAAACAAGGCGTATGTCCACACAGACTCAGAAGATTCCACTGTTTGATGCTTTCAATTGTTTTTAGCGCCGTATCACATCCACACCGACTTCGTATTTGGTGACTGGACAGTTTTGTATGGTGATTGGCCGACTTGATAGACAATTACAGTCCCTTTATAACATTTGGCTTGCAAGTTCTCACAAAACAGTGCTCGTTTAGATTGTCTGCGAGCATAGCACTATATATTTCCTGTTTAGATTTTCTGTGGTTCTCATTATATCATCCTCTACGTGAAGAGCCGCGTCCATCTGTCTCTAGCTCTGTTTCAAATTCAAACAAGCTTTGTAGGTAGCGACTGTATAGTCTCTTTATAGTAATTGACTTACAATTCTTTTTACCTTGTTCCTTGAGGGTGAATTCGAGTGCTATACTCAAACAGATGGCTAGTGTAGGTTATTAAAGTCAGATATCAAGAGATGATGTAGCAGAGAACTTAGGCAGATGTGAGACTTTGGCAGATTGTGATGGAATAGTTAACGCACAAGCTTGACATCTATGCCAAAAATAAGTATGGTAAAACAATTCAAAGAATTCTATCCTTCCATATGTTTGTCGATTATTTTCATTGTTGCATGCTAAGTTATCTTTTTAAGTTTGGCTGAGATGGATCTTCAAGTTTCGGGATCTAGGGATTCTGTAAAATATTGATATGGCCCGAGGTGGTGAGAAATCATGTGAAGGTTGGTTTGGAGGCACACGAAATTTAATAATTATACAGTCTCTTTATAGCGATTGGCTCACAATTCTTTAGAATACATTTGTTAATAAGGGCTCACAATTCTTTATACCGAGTGGACGTGTAATTTAGTGATTTCACAATCTCTTTGTAGCAATTGACTTATAATCCTTTACACAATACAATAAACACCGCCCGCAACACCGTAGTTAATTGCATATGTCCCGTTCATTTTTATTTTATTTTGTGATTTACATCGTGCATGTGAAGGGCTACGTTCATGTGCAATAGGACCAATTATGAAGTACCTAAAGTGAACGAAATTGTTGTCAATAAAGAAGTTGGATGAGATATTTCTCTCTCTCGTCCCATCAATCAGAGATTTTATCTCATAATATAATCTATTAATATCTGATGTTCAAATCTATCTCATTAGTATAAGATATCTATATTTTTCTTTGTTGATAAATATTTATTTGTGAGACAAACAAATCAATGCAACATACATATTCACATTGTTTTGATAACGTAATTTTATCATTTTAGAATGTAATTAGCATTTTTATTGACTTATCGTTTTATAGTCTAAAATTATTTGTATAATACATGTCGTAATTTATTATTTTGAATGCATTATCACATTGTATTGTTTATAGTTCCATGTTACAAATTTATGCCATAATTTGGAGGTTGTTTAGTCATCATTTCATCATCTATTTCATTATTCTAATTGCTTATTTCATCATAGTTATTTCATCGTTTAGTTTATAACTTAGTTTGCATTCGATTAGTTTCAATAGTTTGTTTATTGTAATTAACATACAAACAACGAACTTTTTTCATAGAATAAAAATCCTATGCATAGGATTTTCTTTTTTTCCACATATAAATATTAGAACATGTTTTTATCCTTCGTATATATTTTTAGCTCATATTCACTAATTATCATATTTTCCTTTGCATAAAAAATCTAAACTACGTTGTTAAAGATTAAGTGCTAAACTAAAATACCTCATACGTCTCTCCCTTATCAACCCCATCACTTTCTTAAATCATACAATTTTATAGTCCTCGGCGTTCCCGATCACCGATTGTCACTTTTAGACACCGTTCACCCAAATCTACGAAGAAAAGTGCTCCTCGATTCTTGAACATATACTTTTCTTCGCCTCGACTTCTGCTGCAGGATAAAAGGAAAAGCGCTATACAAGTATTCCTTGTCTTCCCCCATTTTCTCCTTTCTACATTGTAATTTCCCTTTCCTGAGTGATTGTTCTCATTGCCAGTCCACACCTCGTTTTGGCTTTAAAAGAACCCATGCATCTTGCTTGCTTACGTAGCTTGAAACCCCTCAATCGTGTCAATCCACTCAATTGATGAATCGTATTACACCTACATCATGTCATATCAACCTTATCCATGCTTCATCTAGAATACATGTATAATCACCACAATTTACCAACATTCACACTTCTTGTATGTACCAACAATCAAATATGTTAATCCAACCTCAAGAATCCTATCAAACATCTCCTCCAGCTTTAACATACCAAGCTTCCTTATATCCTTATCTATCCACTCCTTGTGTTGTACAACCAAGACCATCTTATACTTATCCTACACACACACCAACCATAACTACAGCCTTCATGCCTATCACATCAATTACTACTACTCCTCGGACAGCTAGCACGATCAATACCTCATGTTTGCCTCCATCTAGCCCCATTTACAAATACTTTCACCATAACTCTAGTTCTCAACCACAAAGTCCTACTCTATCCCCGTCACCTTATGCCAATGCCACCCCTGCTTCATTTACCACACTTCATGTACCTCAACAATCTCATCCATCCTACTATGTCCCTACTTCCCAATATTACACAACCTCCCAACCAATTCATCTCGACTCTTGGATATCTTCCAACAAACCTTCCCAAATCCACCATTGACAAATCCATTTCTACCTTCCACACCACATGATTTTGATCCTTATTCAATTAATATTGTACATCTAGCACCTCTTTCAATACCCATACCCACATCCACCGTTGATTCCATGCCTAAATATACCTCATCCACTCCATCATCCACATCTATTCCATCCTTACCCATAATACCAACCATAGATCCTGTTGGTGCTCAATTTGATCTCGCCCGTTTGTCCTTGAAATTCTTCAGTTTGTGGGCTCTGTCATGTTTTCTATCTCCTGTGTTGATGCGTGAAAGCTCTGTCCTTCATTTGGTTGCCATGATCAGTCCTTTCCTTTGGTTGAGGATCACTTAAAGTCCAAATTTTTTTTCCGTTCCTCTATCCATGTGAAAGAATTTGTAACTTGGGCGTAAAATCGAGTTTTTCCCTTCCTTCCATTTTTCCATAGTCATGTTTTGTTTTCCTATCAATTTTTGTCCCAATACACAGCGGAAAAGTGGTCCTTTCTGATTGGAGTAGCTCGTGAATCACATTTGGGCCTTATATGATTTCTAAGTTCTCTGTCCTTAAAGAAAGATTCATTTCCGGACGCAAATGGTGATTCTCCTGCATTTTATGGTTTGACGGGTGTTTTTCCCCGTCAAATTTATATCTCAACATCTATGGAAACGTGTCCCTTTCTAGTTGGATGCGGCTCGGCGGGCACTTTGAAAATCTAAGGCCCAATTCAACTCAAAGCTTGTCCACGTGGAGGGTCGGCGCTCATCTGAAAATTTGCCTTTTGGTTTGACCTTGGAGTTACGCCGAGAGACACATGGAGGTTTCTACTACCTTGCCCAAACTTAGACATTTTTTTCATGCGACCAAATGCGCTTTGGTAGACTATGGACACATGGATGGTGGAGCTCATTTGAGGATCTACCTCGAGGTCCCACCTTAAGCGGCTACGCTTGAGGGACACGTGGTGAGCTGCGCTTGTTCGGGGTCTCTACTTTTTGGGACCATCTCAAAATTACACCAGGGATACACGTGGAGGCTTTCCATTTGGCTTTGCTCTATATGTAAAATTTTCAAAGAAATTTTCTACGGGACTACGCTGTTTGGGGACCTGCCCCTAAATTTTATTTTTAAGAAGCACCAGGAGGACACTTGGAGGCTTCCGCTCACTCTACCATTGCTTGGACTTTCAACAACCAAGGAAAAGCTGTCTCGGACCACTAGACACGCGCGCCTTCCAGATCGATCCTTCAAATTTTTCAACAACTCTACCGGACTAAGACACGTGGTGAGCCCACGCTTGTTTAGGGTCTCCGCTTTTGAGGACCATACCAAAGGTGCACTAAGGTAACACTTGGAGGCTTCCGCTAGATCCCTTTTAATGATACTTTTCAAAGGCCAAAAGGCATTTTCTTAGGCCCAGGGGCACATGGAAGGCCGTGCTTGTTTGGAAACTTTCCCTTGTACTTCTCCTTTGCAGTTGTACCAAGGAAACATGTGGATGACTCTAATCTAAAATTGAGAAGGGGTAGAATCAATGGTTGCTATGCATTACATCTATTTTTCCACCATTTTTGCTCCGAGACACTCCTGGAGATGCGAATACGCACTGTTTTTCATCATTTTTGATGAAATTCCTTGTTATTTTTGTCTCGTAGAGTGCCATTGAATGGATTTAGAACTTAATTTATGAGTCTAAGGATTTTTAGGTTGATATTTTGAAATTGGAATACTCTGGCAATTGCAAAAACATGAATTACTAGAGAAGCTAGATGCGGGACAGAGTTGCAGAGGAAAGAGAGGGAAAAGGATGAAATGATGGAGGTTGTAGGCCACAAAGGATGAAAAGGTGTTGCCTCGAGGGTGAAAAGGATTACCTATCGAGATCCGGTACATGCAGAGCCTCCAAAAAATGATTAAAACGGGGATTTCTCACATGACGAGAATCAAAGTGATTAAAAGGACGCCAAAAAGTTGTGGCATGGCATCCTAGTCATTAGTCGAGGGTCTGGGAAATGTGATCAGTTCATGATTTGTCCAACTGGAAACTTTTTGTTGCAAATTTGTTAAACATCACTTTCTAAGACAAATTGGTAACAAACAAAGGTCCCTCGAATATTCTTCTTTTTGGGGGAATTTTGGGATGAGTGAGTGAGTGAAATGTATAAATGCAATGAGAATACTCTTGCAAAGGTCGGGGTTGAATTCTTAAGAGAAAATTTGAGAGAGCCCATCTTCTGAGAGAGACCAATCAGAAACTTGTTAATTTCTTATGTTTTAGATTTAAATAACATCAAGTTGGTTGCGCGTGTACAACCATTGATAAGCTCTAGGCTGTTCAAATAAAATTTCCCCTCTTGATGAATCTAATCAATTTCAAATTAATCTATGTCAAATCTTGGGGCAATTTGTGTTTACTTTATTTTAGAATGTTTGCGAAGTAGTTTTTCTTATTCTATTGCAATCTTGTGTTAAAGTTCCTCCCAGAATCACACGAGGATCTCGTTCCTATGGTAGTTTAGTGGCATTTGCAATTTCATTTCAAGAAGAGCCTTCATCCTGTGATGAGATAAACAATTTAAAATCACTTCACTATCATTTGTTGATAAAGATTGTCTGTAAGCCTTCGAGTGTATCTTAGGCATGAGGAACCATGGGTCTTTGATGTTTTATTGAGTCTTTAGCTCGAGCCTTCGTGTTAAATTCTTGGAGATTGTGTGAAACCGTGTAAATATGGGCCTCCATTGATGCACACCTTCTAGTTGAAGGAATATTTTAACTATTATGAAGCTTTCTGTCATTTAGATTTCCAATTATTGTGAAGTCTCTCAAAGATCTCGGTATAATCAACTTTTTCATGCTTAATCTCCCACCAAAATTATTCAAAAACAATGAATCCATTACGAACTACCCCTATTTTCTCTGTGTGTCCACAAATGTATAAATTCTCTTGCCAAAATATGCGAAGCAATCAAGATTCCATAATGTCTTTAGTAATTATACGTACCCAAAATTATAGGGTAATGTACCACTTTGGAATGATGTTACACATGCCCCAATGATGATACTGAGGTCACCTCACAGGTGTTCGAATCCGGAGAAGCTCATGAAGTATATGCCAGACGGCCAAATGCTTTATCCATGTTCCTTGTGCTTTGTTTTGTTCCTCTACCTTCCTTTTCTAAGCCTTTTAGCCTTTAGTGATGAGCGCGCCACACCGCCTAATAGGGCGGCGGTCCTTCATGTGTTTTCTACAGCACGTTCTTTGATCGTGATGGCGTAATTTTCAACTTTCACCGACTTTTTCCACCGCCTTAGCTTTTATTAATGTTTTATGTCCCTGGAATAGTGTTTCTTCATTGTTTAATGGTAAAAGAGTTCTAATGGGAATTACCTTTGGGTGAATGTTAAATCTATAAATAGCTGGTTTGTTTTCAAACAAATGGCCCCTCAAAACCTCTCGAAATTCTCATTTTCCATTGTTTAGTCTCTCAATTCTTGCTTAGAGTTCATTTTGTTTTCATGTTTGCATCCATGCTTAGTTTTCCTTTGCTTTTAGAAGCCATTCAATCTTCTTGCTTCGATCTTGTTCATTTTTATCCATACAAATTAGTTTAGAAACGAGTAGTGTCGGTTATAGATTGAATTCATTAGAGTTACAAGTTGTGTTCTTCACGAGAAGGTAGATTCTAGAATCTCTCGGTACACTTGTGTTGTATTCCCATGATAAATCCCGCTAGGAATTGCATATGCCAAGCTCGTCTCTTGCGTTATCCCTCTCTACTCGCATTGTATTCGGTCTATATCCAAAAGTTTGCCATTGTTCAAATACCTTCTTATGTTGATGCTTTAGCATATACACGCTCTTCTACGGATTCACGTGAACACGAAGGAACGAGGAAATTATTCTCGAGGGAAAAAGTCATACACTCTTTGGATTCACCACTTTTACCTGAAATTCCAAGTTTTATTTGTCAAAGTTCTAGTTAAAACATATCAAATAGAGTAGTGAAATATTTCATTTCGGTTAATTCTCATTCTCGATATTGCCGGGGAAGGCTGTGGGGATTGATAGTTTCTGAGAAACTATGATTCATTCCTCACTTATGAGGTAAGATCGAGGGTCTTTCAATTAAGTTAATCAACTATCTAGTTGTTTAGAATAGACTCACAACTGCACATGCAAGTAGCTACACCGGGATACCATGCTTGTTTTAATTTTGTTACTAGATTAGTTGTCATTTTCTGAATATATTAGATTAGTTGCTCTTTCGATTCTATTAAAATTCTATTAAAAATACAAAAATAGAGGCATATATATATGTGGTAGATACATCTTGCATAGTTAATTTATTTCATTTCAGTTAGGTTTATATTAACCTTGTATGACAATCATGGGACCTAGGGAGCACAAAGAATACATTTTCGAGCCAATCGTGCCTCAACCCAATCTTTTTGTAGCATTAACTAACATAGACCAAAATCTCAAAATTCAGTCTCCCGAACAACAACAGACCTACAAGAAATTAGCACATAGTTAAGAGGCTTAAACATAGAGAAGGCGACAAAGCGCACATGTTCTTGTCAAATCAACCAAATTATAGATTGCCTTGATAGATACCTGTATATGACTGTGAGAAGGACTGAAAGAGAAAAATATTCGGTTGTGATCCACTAGTCCCACAAACCGGATATAGGAGACCTCCTTGTTGATATAGACACTAGCTCGCGTATCAAATTGCGAGAACACCTATTAGGTACTCGAGAAAATTATGCAACTTCTAGTTCTAAGCGTAGAGGCTTTGAAAAGGCATACGACTAATGGATACTGCACGGGATTAGGGATTGATTCTTCACATGACCATAGGAGGTCCACAACAACCACGAACTTACGGTTATGATCCACGGTCCCACAACCCGAGCGGGCCTACAAATCAACCCAATATCAACGCTAGTTTACTAACGTTAGTATTTAGGTCTTCTCCACTTCCACCGGACATTATCACACAATTATCATTATTAAATGTAGCAGTAATCAAGCTAAAGATTTACGGACTAGACCAAAAATCGTCCATCGAGCACCAAAAAGATCCACTACATATTTAGCCATTCTATTTTCATGACCTTGTCGGAGACATATCTGAAGCACCCACAGGTTATCTTCCACGTATTCCACAACCCATATATCGGATCATAGTAGAGCTCGATATTGATTGGAGCCTTCAGAGGAAGCTATCCTCGCCGAATGATCTATCACACCGGTTCGGAGTTAGGAGGGCCTTTTTGCCTTAGATTCGCGAGATCCCGCTATTGTGTGTTCTAGACATAAGATTACCTAACTAGCTTACCCGCA
Source organism: Taxus wallichiana var. yunnanensis (assembly GCA_018340775.1). Lineage (NCBI taxonomy): Eukaryota > Viridiplantae > Streptophyta > Pinopsida > Cupressales > Taxaceae > Taxus > Taxus wallichiana. Next base: position 841,206,281 of record CM031235.1, read on the forward strand.
TCCTGCGTGTTTTCCATCCCCACACCACTGTCTCGACATGACCTCGGGAGGTCGGGTGCGAGGAAGAGTCACTTGTAGATTCCCATGCTCACTTGTCACTTTTCCATCGTACAAAATTGGTGAACCCGACGTGAACTTCCTACCTTCTGGTTCGAGTCTTATTTCTACTTGTTCTTCCAATTAGTATAATTTTCGTCTTTTCCACCTCATTAGCCTTCACATCAGCTTTGCCAACAAAATTAGTAAAACTCACGTAAAAGGAACAATTGTTTCACTTTTGCACTCTTCTTTTAATTTTATCCACTTTCGCTTCTTCCCATTATTTTACGGGTATTTATATACCCCCCGAATATGTCGAGATTCGATGCATATGGCAGACCTCTCCTAGGTCTTGAAGCATACTACGATCAACTAAATAGATAACCATCACCCTCACTCTCAGCATGGGGTGACAACTATTCAACTAACCGGTTTTCAACACAAACTCCACCTCAAAGGACTAGATATAGTTCTTCTATCCAAACAGAGGAGTTGGATCAGCTCACTAAAACGTAACAACCAGAGCCTTGAGCCAAACAACATGACGCTCACTTTGAGAATCTGGTTCATCTCCTCGGGTGTTGTTTAGACCACAAATTAGTAGACAGTCATATCCATATCTCTTTTTTTAGATGGCGACCACTTAGCACGTTATGCTTTAGGAGTGAACAATGCTCTCAAAGTATGTACCCACCTATAGGAGGTTTCTGCAAACACAACCCGAGGTCTCGTTCCAAGAAAATACCCCCATGCCACCACCTATAGAAAATGCCCTTGGTGAAACTTGGCGGAAACAATCGATTCATAGCGGGGTACCATATGCCTATCTGACCTCAAAGTGTACAACAAATGCCACTAAGGAAAATACGTGTGTCTTCACCAATGGGGTCATCTCAACCTTAGTTGAGAAGGTTAGAGGTTGGAACTTGCTCAAGTAAGTCAAAATCCATAGTTCATACAAGCGGGACTCCTAATCCTCCACATCATCCCCAGCCAAGTAGACCTCCTCACAGGAGCAGGCACGTTGGGGATGTCTCCTCGGTATTCACAACAAATGCCAACTAGAACCACATTTTCAAACACCGTTCCAGTTGAGAATATGATACCTCCCGGCTTAGCACAAAACAATCCATTCCTAAGCAATTCTCCTCCATACTTAAACATGTATTCCAAATCACCACAGGGAGATATGTTCTCTTCTCCCGGCATATTCACTCAACCACAGGGGATTCCCTTATGCCCCCGCAAATACATATGCTACGTCCATATCAACAACCCATTCCACCTCCACCCCCTCGTGCAAGCACCATCAATGGTGAAACCTATGATAGAAACTTATTCGGAATATTTGAAAGAACCTTTGGACTTCACTATATGAAGTGTCATGCTTCAAGACCTCTCCCCGATCTACCCAAGTACAAAGGAGAGGGAGACCCAAATGCACATATTAAGGCCTACACCACACCATTTGAGAACTACTCCTTGGGATGGAGTTGTTCTTTAAAATATTCCCCAAAAATTTATAGGGTATCGCCTCAATTGGTATTACTGAGAATACACGAAGCCTCAATACATTCATTTAAACAACTCGTTTCGAGTTCATCAAGGTGTTCGACATGAACAAATTTTTGAGAACATGAATAAGGGAATTATTGCATATTAAACAAGAACACAATGAATCTATTGCTCATTTCATCCAAAGATGGCGTACATTCCTCTATTCTTCAGCAAACACTCCAAACATGGATCAAATGGAACTATGTGATTTATTCCTTCATTATCTCAGCAGAGAGATAAAGGAAGAAGTCCGAATTTCCCACTAAGAACTTATGATGAGGTGCTCGAGAGCACTCTTTGAATAGATCAAGCTCTGATAGATAGCGGTCACAAGACGTATGGAACAAATGGGAGATTAATCATCCCTAACCAAAACACTACGAGTTATCTACTACCACAAATGCCAATCAAGGACCTAAAATCCTTAACAAAAACCATGGAGTGACAACAGATGGAGTAACTGACCAAACTAAAAAGAAAACGTTATAAATGTTCCACCACCGCAGGTTAACAATCAACGAAACAACAATTTTACCCCAACAATCAACGCGGTGGATTTTAATCGTCCCCAATAACAACAACAACGGCAGATCTAGACACAGGGTCCAAGTCAAAACTCAACTGGATATCAAAACCAAAATCAAAGACAACAAACACAACTTTAATTCTAATAGTCAATGGTTTAATCGAATTTTGGACCACAACATGCCAAACCAACAACCTAGGAGTTATAATCCCAACTCATGTTGTGGTTTCCAAAAACATTTGAGGCCATGACACTTAGGACTTTCCATGATTACAATAAGTTCATGCAACATTTGCCGAGGAACAAAGACAACTCTTCATAGATATGTTCTTAATGCATTTACGTGATACCTATGCCAAATACCTTCACGGGGTAGTTTCCCCTCAAAACGCACCTCTTAAGATATTGATGATCCACTTCCAAATCACAATAACAATAATAAATTAAATCCAAATGGGACGAACAAAGGTGTAATGACATGAAATAACGATCATGAAGCCTCAACTTCACTAAATCCACATGTCCGCACCGAATTAGGAAGTCGACCACGAACCAAGATAGTTGGTCTAGTGGAATTAGATCTTGAAGCTGCGTAGAAGCCATAACAAGAGCACGAGAATATTCTTCTCAACCAAATCCAATCCATCCACTAGAGCCGGATAACATTCAACAAACGTTGGTAAAACATGTGGGTGCTTATGATTTAATTAATGACTTAACAAAGACCTTCTCTCACATCTCCTTTTTGGACTTGTTGAAAAACTCTCTCCCCATAAGGGCTGCTCTTTTAGAAGCACTAGGTCTAGGTCATTTAATTAACATCACTCCACGTCCCGAAACACAAGTAAACCATGTAGACTTCGATATCCACCCTCCAGGGCAGCCAAGATAGGGATACTAGGAGTTTATATTCGACATAAACAAAATGCAAACAAATGTTGAAATTGCACGCAGAGGCGATCCATCCTTGCATTTACAGTGTGGGTTTACAACAATTATGTTAAACAACGACAATGGTGGATGATGGGGTAGCCATTAACATCATTCCCTTCTCTTTCCTTCAAAAGCTAGGATATGGAGAAACAAACTATTCCACAACAAGAAATACGATAAGAGGTTATGATAGCCTTAAGGCTACTTCCATTGGAACTATAATATTACTAGTCACCTTAGGAACCAAGACAATCCTCACTTGAGTTTTATATCATAGATCGGAAACCAACTATAATATGATCCTCGGTCGACCATGGAGACATCACATGAAAGCAATCCCTTCTACGTTATTCCGAGGAAATAAGATTCTTACACCTAGGAAAGATATTCATAGAAAAGGTGACCCAAAACCATTCGACATACACCTAGCGGACACAAGAAAAGACCAGGCATTCACTCGAGTTTGAACTCCCAACAAACCAACTTAACAAACCAATCAACTCAAAATCGGAAGAAAAATTAATACCTATAACAGAACTAGAAATTACAAACCTAGTCAAGGGCATCCCAGCCCTCAAAATGAAGCTAACGTTGTAGAAAGCAGTGTCATTGGGAACTACCGCAAAAAAATTGTCGAATTCTTTGAACAAGATCTACCAATTTTCCTACCATTTGATTCCACATGTATGGGATGTACCCTAGGAGTTGGTTCTCTTCCAACAGAGGAACTTTGCATGGTAGAAGTAACCTGAAACAAGAGATAGATGCGAAGAATGTCCCAGCATCCATCTTTCCTAGTAAATATTAGACTCTCCATTTCGATGGAGCTAGATGTCGCTATGGAGCCGGGGCAGGTGTAATATTTACTTCTCCTAAGGGAAAGATCCTACCTTTTGCTTTTAAGTTGAACTTTGAATGTACAAACAACGGCATTGAGTATGAAGCCCTCCTCCTTGGCCTCATCATAGCCAAAAGGATCGGTGTCAATAACATCAGAGTATTAGGAGACTCGTAGTTAGTTGTAAACCAAGTCTCTGAAGTATATGAGACTAGAGCTGAGCACTTACAGCTCTATAAAACAACGGTATTATATCTAAGCAAAAGATTCGACTTCATATCCATTGAGGCAATCCCATGAGAACAAAACATTCTTGCAGATTCAATAAAGCAACCTCGACTTCAAGCGTTTCACCCCCAAGTAATGAGTTAGAAGATACAAGTTTCAAGGTATCACTTCAGTCTTGAACCATTGGTGAATAAAATATCAACAAACCCTCTTCTAACACATACAATTGAGAATGAATCTCTATCTTACATCATGTTGATGGTGATAAAGTCACTCTCGAATATCTAAACACCTATGCGGAGCTACACCTTGCTCATCCTATGGTTGATCTTTCCTAATACCAAAATCCTCATCCTACTTTGGAAATCCCACGGTAGAGTCTCCTCCACGAAGGATCTCGATGCCTACGAGATAGAAAATGAAGAAATCTTGGAACTACCTCCATCCCCACCTAAATTTGAATAAGGTAATGCTTCTTTGATAGAAGAAACCATTGACATAAACATTGGAGCGGAGGAAAACCAAGAATTTTGAAGTTATGATCCTCTAAATCCGGAAGAAATAGAAATACACACCCAAATCCTCAAAGAACATCAAAAGGTCTTTGTATTTAATTATATAGAAATGACAGTATCACACCACAAGTTATGGTACATAATCTTGTCACTAAACCAGATCTGAAGCCAATTAAACAAAAGTCAAGACCCATGAAGCCAAAAGTGGCTCTCATGGTAAAAGAGGAAGTAATAAAACTTCTCCAGTAGGATTCATCAAACCCATCGACTATTCACAATGGGTGTCTAATATCGTTCCCGTCCTAAAAAAGAATGGGAAGATACACATTTACATAGATTTTCGGGATATTAACAAAGCTTGTCCCAAGGATGATTTCCCATTACCATCCATTGACGTCATTATTGGCGCAACGACTGGATTTGAGCTTTTGTCTCTCATGGATGGGTTCTCGAGATATAATCAAATCAAAATATCTAAACAAGACCAAGCCAAAACCACGTTTATAACTCCTGGGGAACTTATTGTTATCCCGTCATGCCATTTAGTCTTAAGAACGCCAACACTATGTATCAACTAGCAATGACTTATATATTCCACGATCTTATCCATAAAATTGTGGAATCATATATAGATGACTTGTTAGCCAAGGCCGAGAAATGCGGTGATCATCCGGAGGTGCTCCGTATCATCATCTCATGACTAATTGAATATGGCGTCACATTAAACTCGAGAGAAGTGCGTGTTTGGGGTGACAGGAGGAAAATTTCTAGGATACATTATATCTTCATGAGGGATTGATGTTGATCCAGCCAAAATACGGGTTGTCCTCGAAATGATCCCACCTTCAGATGAGTCTGGAATCAGGTCATTTCTTGGGAAAATCGGTGTAATCTGAAGATTCATCCTAGATTTAAGCTTTTCCATTCATCTAATCAACAATCTACTTAAGAAAGATTATAGTATCGATTGGACTGAAGACTACAATGAGGATTTCGAAGTAGTTAAGCACTTCTTGTTGTCACCACCCACGCTAATGCCTCCCAAGCCAGACCACCCTTTGATCCTATACTCATGAGCCACTCATGTCTTGTTGGCTTGCATGTTGGCTCAAGAAGACGATGATAAATGAGAACGTGCGATCTATTTCATTAGCCAAACATTACTCGATTATGAAACATGTTATACACAGGCAGAAAGAGAATGCCTTGCCATAGTATTCACCACAAAACGTTTAAGACATTACATGTTAAATCAAGAAACAAGGGTCATTGTAAAGACAGACCATTTACGAACATTTCTCACACAAGGATCTTTATCTAAAAAAGTTGTTTCATAACCCTAATGGGAGAATTTGAGTTAACATTCGTAAACCAAAAATCTGTTAAAGGAAAAATCATTGCAGACTGGTTAGCTGACAATCCACTAGATGGAGGTGAGTTGGTAGATCTAGACTTTCTCGATGAATGTGTATACTTTGTCGAAACCAGACCCCCATTTCTACATGTCCCTAGTATACTTGATATAATCAATTTTATCATGGACCATACATACTTGGAAAGTGCCACGTCACAACAAAGAAGGTGGTTACGTATTATTGCACGCTAAATATGTTGTTTTAGACCAAGTACTCTATCGTAGAGCCTTCAACGGCATGCTTCTAAGATGCGTCGACATAGAAGAATCCAAGAGGATTCTTCATGAATCCCATAGTGGGATATGTGGGGGCCACTTCGGTGGTCATGCCACCACTCGCAAAATACATCGAATGGGCTATTTTTGGCCCACTCTCGAACATGACGTAGTGGAATTTGTACATAAGTGCCACAAATGTCAAGAATTCTCTCACGAGATTCACATGCCAACACAATCCCTACAACCAATAGCGACTCCGTGGCCCTTCTCCACGTGGGGTCTAGACTTGATAGGGAAATTCTCTCCCTCATCAACCAATGGCCATAATTTTATAATCATAGCCACGAAATATTTTACCAAATGGGTGGAGGCCATGCCTCTCACCACCGTACTAAGTTCGGTAATTGCCAAATTCATTTTGAACCAAATTATCTACAGTACTGGTGTCCCACAAGTCATTATCTCAGATAATGGCACGTCCTTTAAGAATGAAAAGGTTCGTGAGCTATGTAGCAAGTTCAAGATAAACCATCACACAACCTCTCTTTACTACCCTCAAGCTAATGGGCAGGCTGAAGCAACAAACAAAACGTTGAAAGTTATTCTCCTCAAAACAGTCAAGTAGAACAAATGAGATTGGAATTTAAAGCTATATCCAGCCTTGTGGGCCCACCGAACCTCAATAAGAACACCAACAGGAGTAACTCCTTTCTCATTGGTATTCGGGCAGAAGCAGTTCTCCCACTTGAGGTTAAAATACCCAGTCTCCACATCTCGCTGAGGATTCTAGGATGAAGAAGCTTATAGGGAGGCACGCCTCTCCCAACTAGAAAGCCTAGATGAGGCCAGGTTAAATGCCGAACAACGGCATAGAGCCTATGCTGACCGGATGTGTCGGCAGTATAACAAAAAGGTCTATGAGCGAGAAATATATGAAGGAGATCTAGTTTTAAGACTAGACAGCGATAGATCGATAAGAAAACCGGCGAAGGAAGAAAGTTCCGGCCCAAATGGTTGGGCCCATATCGAGTCATGAAAGACTACAGTAATGGTGCATATCTCTTATGCACACTAGAAGGTGAGGAATTTGGTGAAACCATCAATTCCTTGCATCTTAAATGGTTTTACGCATAAAGCATCAACACTATTTGTATAAATATATATACATTACATATTCATTTAGTTAGGTTCATTTTGTTCGCTCACTTCGTAAAACTTGGTGATCAAGGGACTTATTCTTAAGTAATTCATTACAAACTTACGATAGTATTGAAAAGAGCATTCAAATCATACTTCATAACATCATCAATTGCTTTAATCATTTCATCAATTAAAGCCGGATATGACAAAGTCTTGATGGTAGCCATACCAAGGCTTCATGCTTGTTCTCACTTTTGGTTTCTTCCTAGGATAGGTGTCTTGCCCATGGTCCGTTCTAGAAGCTTCATGGTGTCACATCTATCTCGTATATATATATCTCTTTGGAAATAAGAACATACGACATTTTTCTCAAGTAAGTCAAATATAGATCAAACGAAAATTTTACTTTTACACATTTCCTTTCCCTACCAACCTTTGTGTTGAGCTTACATCTCTTACTAGTGATGTAGGGTTGGGAAAGGATGGGAATGCCTTTACTTTCTGTGCCTTGTCCATGGTGATAAGCCCATGCTTCCTATTAGTAGTGTGGGGCAAGGTGTAGGGGGTCCTCTTGACCTAAATGCTGAAAGTCATAAGCAAATAGTTCAAACAAACCTTTGAAGTCTTGAGTCAAAAACAAATGAGTCGATGTCCAAAATTCCAAGAGAGTTCAAAACCACGAAAACCAGATTTTGTCAACCAAGTGGCCATCTACGAATCTAAGTCTGGATAAACTATAAAAGAAAGTCACATTCTAAACTATGGAGTCACTTGAGTCGGATAGGTTTGTAGTGTCCTAATTTGGTTCCACCAACTCTTTTTCTATCTCCTATCATTACCATTTCAACACACCTCACGAGTTGTGCCCTTTCTAGCTCTCGGTGGTGAGCCCTCACATCTTATTAGTTGCGTGGAGTTAGGAGTGGGGCAAGTTCATCTACTCATCATACCAGCTCATCATCACATTTTGTCAAAACAATATGAAGTACCAAAAATTTCTTATGAAAACTAAAGTTCAAGATCACAATTTCATCATCATACATCAAAGCATCACAAAATACAAAAAGAAAACATTTGTGATATTTGTTCTCCATTGCATACATTCTCAAAAAGCATATAAAAACAAATTTTTTACAAACATCTAGTATACATGTGAAAATGAATCAAAAAACTCTAGGTACAAAGAGATCTAGATCCAAAAAGAGATGTATATATATAATCAGGTTTCATGTACAATGCCATCATGCACTAGGCATGGTCAAAACGCTCAATGAGCCCGAAAATAAAAATGGTCATATAAACAACCTAACAAAGGTCACTACAAAAAGAGCCAAGTGGTCTCTCAATCCCTATGGGATCCCTCAGAAGGCACACGACCACGTCTAGGACTCTGGCTACGCCGGCACTCTGAGTGCACTGAGGGCTCATGGTCTCGAACAATAGTTGTAGCCTCACTATGAGAGTGACTCCTCCTCATCGGTGCTCTCTGATCCTGTACAGCTAGCTCGGTATGGAGGGAAGTCACCATCTTGGCCAAATGTAAAATAGGGGCAAAAACATCGGTATGCCTACCGGCTGCCGAAGGCTCCCCTGCATCCACGGATAGCTCGGCACGAGTCTTCTCCATAGGGAGCATCAGGGTATCAGTACATACCCGGCGAATCAAGTCTCACCACTCATCAGCTATGGTCATGCGAAAAGGAGAGAACAAATTAGAAAATAATCAAAAGGTGAAACCAAGGATGAACAAAAGGAGAGATAACAACTAAGGCAATCCTAGCTAAAAAAATATCAAAAGAAGAGTGATAACTCACTCGGATCTTCGGGACTCGAGGAGGATCTCTAGGATCAACGCCTACCATAGATGCCACCAGCATCGATGTCCTCCTCCCATGTGCTGGGACAACATGACGTCGTGCTTCTGGACTCATCCTCTCCACCTAGTTCCTAAGAAAGCAACTCCTCTAAGACTAGAGTCACCCTCTCCACAGTGCTCTGCTCTACCCTCTCATCTGTAAGATCTCCCGAGTGTCATGCCACTTAGGATTGCTATCCTCTTCCCCACCCGAGGCTCGCCGAGCTCCATTTCTGGGTCTCCTCCTCTTCTCTCCCCTATGAACTCCTCGGACTCGAGTCTATATCAATGGGGTCATCACCTGCTATGAAGCAGATTGGTGGCAATCCAAGTAAAGGTGCCTAAGGAGCACCGACTCTCTCTCGAGCATGTACCACCCACCTAGCTGCAATAGGGGACACCAGAGTAACAACAATCAACCTTGGCCTCTAGGACTTCCCCTAGCCTCCCCGAACTAATCGAACACTTGGCACCACTGGGAAGCATATCAACGTAAGCAAGACCGAACTGGCTTTTGAGGCACTCGATCAAAGGGGTGTGTCTCTACCTTCCCCGTCTTGTCCACAAGCTGCCCTGTAGTAGAAGGAAATCAAAGTGAAGGTATCCTCGCCCCACAACTCTGCCATGGCCTAATAAGGTGTGGCCTCCATATCATCAGTAGTTAGGGAAGAAACTGGCTGGTGGGGTTCTCTAAGCACCGAAATCTCTGTCCATCTAGTTTCCCTCACACCCAGGATTTGCCACCTCTATGTCTCTCCCATAAGGGATGATACGCTCATAAACCTAACTCATAACCAAGGTCGGATGGCTCAGCGACTGTCCCTGTAATCTAACCACCATGTATAAGTTATGATAGGTGGTCCCAAGTATATCAGCTCCCCAGGCATAAATCCAACCATGTGCCTCAATCTGTGCGATGATGGGGGCCCAACAGTAGAGTAAAGTATCCCCTCCCTTGTCTCCGATCAATCTCGAAGCAAGGATGCCCATAATGGCCTGACGGATCAAAGGGATGGGCAAGCCAGGAATAGAAACGGACCTTAACCCCCTTCTTCGAACCAGTGGAGACAACTGTGTCTCCCATATAGGTGGCCCATTGTGTCACCTGAGCTCTGGATACTACTGTATCAAATGAAAGTCTCCTCCTAATAATCGGGACTCCCAAAATGTGGTAGACATCCTCTAGGGTGATAGTCCACTCACCCCTAACACATGGAAATCATAAAGTGTTCCGATCTACGTCCCGATAAGAAAATAAGTCACATAATATGTGGTGGCAGTGCAACGTGGGGGACCCAGTGAAATCCTCAATATGCCCCTCTGAAGAGTATCCTGCTCATCCTGAGAGAGTGCATCTAGCAACTGTTGGAAGCCATCACTCTCTCTCTCTCTCGACTCCATCTGATGTACTCTTCCTTCTTCTGTAAAACACACAAAAACATGCAAAAAGGAGCAAGTTAGTATCAAGATTGCATTAAAAAAATCATTAAAGCAAGTAAAAATACTAAAATTGCAAAAATAAACTCAAATTAATGATACTTTAACATTACAAGAGAACCGCGCCGCCTTGGAAGGCGGTGGTCTTGTAACCACCACCTTGCTGCCACCTGTTGGGGAGGCGGTCTGTCCGCGTTTAAAAATGGGTCACATGCCCTAAAATTCTAAAAAATGCTAAAAAATGACCATTTTAACTAAAACAAAAGCCTACCCATTAGGCACCCCCTAAGAGACACATTTAAAACTGACATTTCTAAAAATAACCCCCCCACGACAAAGATTTCAACATTTTAATATTTTGAGTGCAAAATGTTAAATCGAGAAGAACTAACCTGAGATCTCGTGGGTCGAGGATCTGCTCATGGAGGCATGATCGCTATCTCGATATGAATGTTTTGACTATACTCTCGTTGAAAACCTGTCACTGTGGGTCCCAGAGCTCAAAAACTATCAAATCAACACGTACAAATGAATAGGAAAATGGTCCCATTATATATATATATATATATATAGTGTTTGACTCATTTCTAATGCTCATTTCGAATGCCCCTTTCGCGAGTTCTCAAATCCAGAGCGCATGACGGTATAAGTTCTCATCCCACATGCAAATGGTAGTGAGAATTGGATGGTGACATTTCGACACACAAAGTGTCAAGTATAATTTCTAGTTTACCATTTTGGGACTTCCATACTCGGACCCACCTTTTTACGCCTCTTCATGGCTAAAACACTTCTCAGGGGATATGTATGTACCCAAAATTGTAGGGTCTTGTGCCATCGAACAATGTTACACATGCCCCAATGATGATACGGTCGTCTTACAAGGTGTTCAAATTCGAGAAGCTCGTGAAGTATATGCCGACATCCCAAATGCTTTATCCATGTTCCTTGTGCTTTATTTTATTCCTCTTGCCTTCCTTTTCTAATCCTTTTGGCCTTTAGTGACAAAACCACAAGCTTGCCTTGCCGCCGCCTGCTCGGGTGGCGGTCCTTCACGCATTTTCCATCACATTTTCAATCACGATTGGCGTAATTTTCAACTTTCACCAGACTTTTCTCTCACCGCCTTAGCTTGTATTAATCTTTTATGTCCCCCGAATAGTGTTTCTTCATTGTTTAAGGGTAAAAGAGTTCTAATGGAATTACCTTTGGGTGAATGTAAATCTATAAATAGCTGGTTTGTTTCAAACAAATGGCCTTTCAAAACTGCCTCTCAACTTCTCATTTTTCATTGTTTAGTCTCTCAATTCTTGCTTAGAGTTCATTTTGTTTTCATGTTTGCATCCATGCTAGTTTTCCTTTACTTTTAGAAGCCATTCGATCTTCTTGCTTGATCTTGTTCGTTGTTGTCCATACAAATTAGTTTAGAACATAGTAGTGTCGATTATAGATTGAATTCATTAGAGTTGCAGGTTTGTGTTCTTCACGTAGGAAGGTAGATTCTAGAATCTCTCGGTACACTTGTGTTGTATTCCCATGATAAATCCTGCTAGGAATTGCATATGCCAAGCTCTTGTCTCTTGCGTTGTCCCTCTCCTACTCGCATTGTATTCGAGTCTATATCCAAAGCTGTCATTGTTCAAATACCTTCTTACATTGATCTTTAGCATATACACACTCTTACGGATTCACGTGAACATGAAGGAATGGAGATCATTCAGAGGGGACAAAGTCATACACTCTTTGGATTAAGCCACTTGTTTGCCAAAATTCCGGTTTTATCTGTCAAAGTTCTAGTTAAAACATATAAAAAGAGTAGTGAAATATTTCATTTCGATTAATTCTCATTCTCGATATTACCAGGGAAGCTATGGGGATTGATATTTTACGAGAAACTATGATTCATTCCTCACTTACGAGGTAAGATCGAGTGTCTTTCAATTAAGTTAATCAGCTATCTAGTTGTTTAGAATATACTCACAACTACATGCATACGTAAATACTTACTGCCCAGATACCATGCTTGTTTTAATTTTGTTACTAGATTAGTTGTCATTTTCTAAATATATTAGATTAGTTGCTCTTTCGATTCTATTAAAAATACAAAAATAGAGGCATATAAATATATATATATTTATTGTAGATACATCTTGCATAGTTAATTTATTTCGTTTCGATTAGGTTGATATTAACCTTATATGACAATCACGGGACCTAGGGATCCCGGAGAATGAATTTTGAGCCAATCGTGCCTCGACCCAATCTTGTTGTAGCATTAGCTAACATAGACAAAATCTCGAAATTCGGTCTTCCGAACAACAACAGACCTACAAGAAATCAGCACACGTTAAGAGGCTTAAACATAGAGAGGCGAAAAAGCACACATGTTACAGTCAAATCAGCCAAATTATAGGCTGCCTTGATAGATACCCGTATGATTGTAGAAGGACTGAAGAGAGCAAATATTCGGTTGTGATCCACTAGTCCCATAGCCGATATAAGAGACCTCCTCGTTGATATAGACACTAGCCTACGTATCCAAATTGCAGAACACACATTAGGTACTCTAAGAAAATTGTGCAACTTCTAGTTCTTAACATAGAGGCCGAAAAGGCATACAACTACTGGATACTCGGGATTAGGGATTGATTCTTCACATGACCATAGGAGGTCCACAACAACCATGAACTTACGGTTGTGATCCATAGGTCCCACAACCCAGCGGGCCTACAAATCAACCCAATATCGATGCTAGTTTACGAACGTTAGTATTTAGGTCTTCTCCACTTCCACCAGACATTATCACACAATTATCATTATTAAACGTAGTAGGTAATCAAGGTAAAGATTTTTGGACTAGACCAGAAAATCGTCCATAGAACACCAAAAAGATCCACTACATATTTAGCCATTCCATTTTCATGACCTTGTCGGGAGACATATACAAAGCACCCACAGGTTATCTTCCACGTATTCCACAACCCATAGATCGGATCATGACAGAGCTCGATATTGATTGGAGCCTTCGAGCAGCTATCCTCGCCAAACAATCTATCACACCGGTTCAGGTTAGGAGGGCCTTCTTTGCCTTAGATTCATGAGATCTCACTATTGCGCATTGAAGACATAAGATTACCTAACTAGCTTACCTATATCCCACATGTTTTCCATCCCCACTGGATGTCTCGGCATGACCTTGGGAGGTTGGGTGCGAGGAAGAGTCACTTGTAGATTCCCATGCTCGCTTGTCACTTTTCCATCATCAATAACCTTAGCCATGTCTAGGAAATATCACCATTCTTTAGAAGTGACAACTCGTGATAGTTAAATTGTGGTGCATTGATCATATTTTCCCGGGGCCTCCTTTCATATTTGTACAAAGAAGGATATATTTGTTCTCCTTCACCGATAGAGGTTACAAAATGGGTTCTCTCACCACTGTCGAAAAGCATGACCTAAATTAGTGAGGATAGATCAAATCCTTAATGAAGGCGTTATTCATTTCTCTCGGTGCTCGAGTGAAAAGAGTGAGACAAGTCCCCTCCTGGCTAAAAATGACTTATAGTAAGGTATGTTTGTCTCTCAGTGTATTGCTAAATCTTTGATGATGTTCGGTTTGCAAGGGAGAATCAATTTGGAAACCAACATATCCAATCCCAGTTCCTACACCTACCATATCAGTCATTGAGACCACATCCATATCGTGTTCCCCTATTTCACATCATTTGAAGAACCTTTGAAAGAACTTCAACTTACTTCAACTTCAATAATAATTTTACCTCATCAACCTTGACCAAATCAATTTCCACCTTCCTTAGATTCCATTGAACAAATACTCCTTCCTATGCCTACATCAACACCACCTCCAGATCCTCCGATGGAAATTATTGTAATTCCTCCTAAGGACACAACCTCTCAAACATTGCCTCAAAATCCCTTATATAGGAAATTAATATTCCTTCCTCTAAACAATCCAACCCGACACCCCTTCAACTAAAACCAAAATCATCCAACACTATGAATACCAAAACTAAATTCAAGCCATCAAGACATCAACATGCTCAAAATTTGTCCTCAATATCCAAATTATCTCAAACATCCACTTCTTCTTCTAAGATCAAAAGATTACTGGATAGACAAAGCACCACCTAATGCTTTGGTTGAATCATGTACGAAGATCTTCCAACACTTGTTACAAGTTTCTACAATCACACTTCCACCTATTAGGGCCTTTCACCTCAATAACAAGAAGCCATCGTGGTTTAATTCCACCCTTGTTTGCGCATATCATTGTTCTCGAAAAACTTCGCAACCATGTCACCTCCAAATGAAGAATATTTTAAGGAGGATCCTTCTTTGTCTATCAAATCTATTCAAGTAACTACTCGGTCAGGTCCACGTGACCACGAATCATCAACTAACACTAAAACTAAAACCAAAACACCGAAGCGCAGCGTAATCCACCCTCTTCCTCAACACCCATCTCAGTTCATACATTGACATCCCAAACTTCCACGTCTAAATCCAAGCCAAAACATCATCTTAAAACCCATAAGAGTTATCTTCTTTTTGACACTTCGATCGGGTCCTACGCAGATATCCTTCGACATCTAATTCAAATATCTATGATCACACTTCCTCCCATAAAATCCTTTAACCCTCACAATAATAAGCCACCGTGGTTCAATCTCAATTGCATTTGCACCTATCATCATGTTTTAGGCCATGACATTGAGCAGTGTAGGGCCTTTTAGACCATTGTCCATGACCTTATTGAGGAAGATGATTTCCTCATTCAGGGGGAACATCCTTCCCCATCCACAACCAATACTACTCATATTTCTACATCCCTATCCATCGGGTTTCCTAAGACTCATTTGTCCATATCTATTCCGCTTTTACCCATCATGTCATCCATAGAGTCTATCCCGGTTCCTATTTCCACACTTCTACCAGTGTCAATCACATGAACTATTGTAACAATGACCACATCATCCTCTTCTTCCACATCATTTTAAGAATATTGGAAAGCACTTCAACTGTGGCAACTTCGAATGCTCCTCCTATCTCATCTACAGATACTTCCACATCAAACCAACCTTCACCAAAAATTATAATGAAAACACTAATCCTTCCACCCATATCAACTACGACACAACCTTCAGACCCTCGATTGAAATCTTTTCATCCCTTCCAAGAATGCTCCTTCACAATCCAAATCCAAGAACCTTGGTACACTTCCACAACAATCTCTTATGTGTCCCCAAAAGAAGATAGACATTCCTCCAAAAAATACCAAATATACATCATCTATTTTGGGGCAATATCAATCTATTCTAGGGCCACCTTCTTCATTTAAGGCATCACAATCACTCCACCAAACAAAATCAAAACCATCCAACATTCCTTCAAGATCCAAATCTTCCTCTAAAATTTCAAGTGTCATTAAATCGAATCAAAACTGTGGAATGACATGACTCAATCCTCCAAGACAACTCATACAACCACATCCCAAGCATTTGCATCCAAATCCAAGTCTAAATATTCCAAAGAAAATACATATACTAACGTATCAATTGAATCTTATGTGGAATCCCTTCAACACTTATTACAAATTTCCGCCATTAGGCTTCCACATGTTAAAGCATTTGACCTAAATAGTAAGTGATTGTGGTTTGATTCCCAACTCATTTGTGCCTACCATTGTACCCTAGGTCATGACACTGAATGTTGTAAGGCCCTTCAAACTGTCATCCACGATCTCATTGAAAGAGATGACCTTTTCGAGGATTGTCCCTCTACCATTTTATCCACAATTAACTCCACATCTATCGAAGTCTCTAATTCCCCTCCTCCATCCTCCATTAACATCTCTCCTTCGCATATTATTCCTCATATAGAGGGTCCTCCCTTATTCATCAACATTGTTTTCCTATGATCCCCAACTCATCTACCTAATCCAAATCTAAAGTTATCATCGACATCCAATCTCTTTCATCCACATCTAATTTACCTACAGTGATATAATCTATTTCACTGAGGGAGTAGCCTCTCCTCGTCCTTGAGCATATCATCTATCTCAACGATCTAAATAACCCCATTGATGTTGGGGGACTTCACTCCTTGACATTATTTTATTTACCTCATCCAAATCCATCCATCTAAACTAACCCATCCAAATATTCATCTCATTTTAAGCCCACTTTTGTGGCCATATGCATCTATCCCTTAGGGGACCATTTATTTTCATCTTAAGCCCACTGTTGTGGCCATGTTTTTCCTTCCATTAAGGGACCATATTTCCATATTTTTCATCAAATTCCACCTTTGTGGCCATGATTGTGTCATCAAAGTCCTCCTTTGAGGCCATATTTTCCTTCCAATAAGGGACCATTTATGTTCATCAAAGTCCTCCTTTGAGGCCATATTTGTCCTTCCATTGAGGGACCATATTTTTCACCAAAGTCCACCTTTGTGGCCATGATTGTGTCTCTCTTGGAGGCACCATATTTTCATCATAAGCCCACCCTTGTGGCCATGTTTCGTCTCACTTTGGGACACATATCTTTTTCTCACTTATTCACTTTTAAAGGCAACACATATATTCCATCTTATCTATCTCGCGATGTCTTATCTAATCTTTCACTCTCATCCTAAACCCACCGTTGTGGTCATTTTTGTCCTTCCCTTGGGGGAGGACCATTCCATCTTATCCAAAATCCACCGTTGTGGTCATAATTTCCCCTCCTTCAAGGGACCATCTACTCGTCTCGTTAGGGACACATATTTTCGCTTCCTTAAAGGGTAACACGTTTTTTTACCTTCACTCATCTATCTCATTGTATCCCATCCTATCGAGCTCTTATCTTATCTTAAACACAATGTTAATTAAGGAACCAACGGGAAAGTTTACTCCCAACTGGATCGGACCATATATTATCACACATAAGTATGGGTGGGGCCTATCGTTTGGCTTCCCTCGATGGTAAACCTAAAACTGAACCTCTTAATGCATTTCACTTACAACCATTCTATTGTTAGCACATGTACCCATGATCAGATAGTCATATATTTATATCATTCCTCCATCATTAGCCCCTTCCATCTATCATGGTAATGATATGAACTATGTGGTCTACCATCATTGCTTTGATATGACCTTAAATATGGGCACCACGACTCTTCTCATAGAATATTATGTATAAAGTAGACCATGCCCTTGAATGACTACTCTTTTATTATGGCATTTGGAAGGTTTCTGCATTCATCAACCTTCCTTCTATCAACATTCCCGAAATCGTCCCACATTTATCAACTTTCTTCTATTGTTGATCAACCTTCTGTTATTGTTCTCCCCCTTTCCCAGAGCAGGGGCATAGACTTAGGGAACATCACCTTTAGAGAACCCTCTACCAGATAATGATTACATTTTAAACCCATTGTCATGTCGACATTAGGTTTATGAGAATATTTCATTCATATCTCCCTCAGGGTCTTTTGGTATAATTAACTATCATTGGTTATGTACTAACACCTATTATTGGCTACAAGTGCAATGCCTTGAGTAGTACCTTTTCTTGTTTACCTCCTATCCAGTTTGAAGCATGACTTTCTTACATGCCCCTTGTTATGGTCATGTGTCATTTATCTCATCAAAGTCACCTTTTATCACAATCACATTCTTAGAGATCAAATTTCAAATCATAAAATTTGCATCCATATGTTTACTCTTAAGGATGTCCCCTATTAACGACATCTATAAATCATGAAATCTGTTACTTATTTCTAAACACTTTCTCTAATGCAACATTCGGTTTGGGAATTCTACTTGATCTGCGTTGTAGTTTGTGAATTCTACTTGAGGATATCTCTCAAGTAGCATTCATTATCCAACAGCTCCTCATCCCCCACCATGGCCAACATGACCTCTCTCCATCCATCCTCCCGTCATTGCCCTTATCTTCATGTCTATTATCCACCCACTACCTTTATCACATTCTTATTCCTATATCACTTAGTGCCAACATCATATTCTTCACCATTAGGCTTTTCATCCTGACTTGGCGTGTCTACTTAACTATCCACATAGCTTGACAATCCTACTCAAAGTAGACCTGTCATTATGGACAAAGTCTCATTCGGAATCATGTCCCTTGGCCATTCCTTCCTCCTAGTCTCATTTACCAACCAAATTTTCTCTTAAAATTCACCCCATCTCATTTGATGAGAGCCAAAATATGTCTTATTATATCACCAAATAGCACTCTTATTCTCTCTCTTAAAATCAAGCTTTCAAGTGAATTTAGATGTAGTTTTAATAACGGATAACATATTTAAGGTAGAATATAGGATTTATCTTATCATCTCTTTAGAAATCAATTTACTGATCCTAATTGTTATTATTTCTGATATTTCTTCTAAGTTTGAGGATAGTGTGTAGAAAATAGGTCATAAGCAACTCTACTCCAAGTTCATAGATTATACTACCAGAAAGTCTTCACGTAGCTACATAAACGCCAAATTCTATGGAAATTCTTCACGCAGCTACGGAAATACCCGACTATGAAATTCTTCACGCAACTACGAAACACCCATACTAGTGAAAGTATTTTGGTTTGTTCCAAAATAATGTAAAGGAACAACTTGAACTATTCAACCCACTCTTTGCTTCCACGTTATAAACCAAGAATATAGATCCAAACATGTGGCAATATAAAGTCATGCATGCATGTGGCGTTCGTTCCAAGAAATATTCAAAGTCATGGACTTAACACTTCGCATTTCTCTCCATGTTTCAAGGATGAGCAAATAGTGGAATAGTATTAGGAATGTTGAATAAGTACTCTCCCACTTTGTGTTCCTAGATTAAAGGGATGAGTTGTAGAAATATTCTCCACGATAAGTGGACGGTTGTAGTCAAGTTTGTTTAGGATTTATTGCTTTGAATAAATCCACCCAAGAATAGGTAGTTAGTTCTTGGTGTGTTGACTAAGTAAATCAAAATAAAAAGAAGATCAGATTGTATTCCTCAAAAGAGGAGTTGGTTAGATGCATGAATTATAAATGCAACCTTCCACACTCTTATGTGTAATATTTTTCCAATCAATGAAAAATATGTTCTTTTCTCTCCAATATTATGAAGTTTTGAATCAAGATCTTGGAAGCATGATTTAAATCCTCTTCCAAGGAATGAGTTGGCCACTCATTCCAAGGAAGATGGATCTATGTATTTATGTTTTTGTATTGTAATAATTTATGTTTATGTTTATTCCTTTTTCTATGATAATCATTTTGTTGTATTGTTTTTTCCTTATATTGTAATATTCATTTTCATTTAGTTTGTTATGAACCTGTAGGAGTTTTATTTGATTTATTTTCAATTCAGAAATTTACTTTATGCAAGTGTGCTTTCATTTAACAAGTGTGATTTTGATTTCTGCAAGTGTTCTTTTCCATTTCTACAAGTGTGCTTTTTAATTTCTGCAAGTTTGGATTGTGTTTGAAGGAGTTGTTTTCCAAATATCTCTTTCTCCTTTTGCATACAACCATTGGACACCAACCCTGGATTGACATTATTAATGAAGAGGATTGATGACCCTCATCATCATTCTATGCTACTCTTCTCACCCATTTCATCCTTCTCTATTTTTCTTCGATCCTTCACCCGTCATCCACCCTAATAATTATTGTTGGTTTTCCCTTATGTCCTTTACTTGGCGTCACTTCCTCCATCACCTGTTTCATCATTTTGGTCCCCTTTCATTCTTTCAAATTTCAGCTTGATGATCTTACTTAATCACCCATTTTGCGCAGACATCTTGGTTGAGATGTATCCCTTGCCTAAGATCCCACTTCTTGTAGAAACTCCACTATTTTCCACTCCATCGAACGACAATCATCACTAGAAATGTCTTCCCACTCCATCTCTTTTGCTTAATGCTCTGGCGCCATCACTCTCACAACATGGGCATCCCAATTAAGGATTCCCCTCACACTCTCCATCCTACACCACATACATTCCTCCATCCATTTATGTTACACTCCTTTGTTTCCTTCTTTCCTTATTATCATCCCCTCCCACCTCTTGTTCCACTCTTGCATATACCACTCGCTCTTTTCTCATCCTTCCTAGTATCTGTCTTTTGCTCAATCATCTTACTTACACACTTTCATAGTATGGAAAATGTACTTAAGGTTTCCCCTTCAGTCCATCTTGTCATACATTCTTCCCATCAACCATGTCAATCATCCACTTCTTTTCATCATTCTTCTTCTTCTTCTTGACTTGGCGATCATACTTAACCAATCCTATGGCATGATCTTACTTAATAGTTCCTCTAAAGGAAGACCCATCATCTTGTCTTTCCCCATCACTCCACATTCACACCATCCACATTTTCTCTTCATTCCCCATAAACACATCCTCTTACCCCTTATTTCTTCCTTGCACAAACTATCTCTGACTTCCCCAAATATCATCTCCATCATCCCTCGTTTGGAAATCTAACTTAACCACTTCATACCATTTCTTACTATGTCTCATTTCTTCATCTTTACCTCATTCATCCTCATCCACATCCTCATCCAATGCATCCTCTCCTCACCCTCATCTCCTTTGCACAAATCATTATCCATATTTCTCCCACATATCTACCCTCATGCTTACTGCCATTATTATGGGTTATTCTCTCAACATGATTTCATCATCACTTCCATTTCCATGCTAATAATTATCGGTGGACTTCTCCTAATATTCAATCATTCCCATTCTACATGTCCTTGTTCACTCCTTTTGACCTCCTCCATTTTCTCTTCCTTCCTTTTTTCCTTTGTGCCCTATAATCATTATCGGAGGACTTCTCCTAACGTCCCTTCATTGGCATCACTTTATACATCATCCATTCCCATTTTTCCTTGCCATCTCTTCATCCTCGGCCATCCCCACCAACAATTATTGGTGGACTTCTCCTAACATCCCTTCTTTGGCATTGCCTCTTCTATTCTTCCTCTTTTTCTTAACTACTTTTCCATCTTCCTTTTCCTTCTTCAATATATCTACTACCTTCATCATACACCCTTTCTCTATTTTTGTTATCAACTTATCCTCATTTCATGCATCTCCACTTCTCTTCCAATCCGTATCATTCCTCCTTCTAGCTTCTCTTTACATTCCTTATACTTTGCTCAGGTCTCCACTACATATCTACCATTTTGGTTTCCTCCCTTTTGCATCATTTTCTCTATTGTCCTCTCCTCCTTTCTACCCCTGGTTTTATTTGACTTCTTCTATATCATTTTCATCCCCCTTTTCCCCCTCGCTTCCTTCTTACTTCCCCATTGATAACTTGGTTAACCAGCGTTGTCCCACCTTTTTTATCATCTTACCCTCCACATGCATTTCCATGCGGTCTGTTTGATGTTCTTTTCCTGGGTATTCCTCCCGAAACGTGGTTGTTTCAATTTTCACCCCATATCCACTCTATCATCTCTTCTTTCACTATCATTTTCACCTTCCCACTACAAAATATCCTTTCTTTCCCACCCCCACCTTTTTAATCATTTTGTACCAGTTTCTTTTCCTCTCTTCACTTTTCTCCACATCTTCTTGGTCCTTAATTGTTTCTTTCCCTTCTCTCTTCTACCTCCTATTTCATCTTCTTTAACTTCTTCATATTCCTCATCCCCTTTCCATCCTTCTCTCCCTTTTTCTTGATTTTACCCCCTACTCTCATCTCATCTTCTCGTTCATCTCTCCTATCATCCTTCTCTCATATCCACCTCTTCCTTTTCTCAGCTCTATCATCTCTTTTGTGTTCCACTATTTCTCTCCCTTCATCCCTATCACCTTTCTTCACTCCCTTCATTTTTGATCTCCTTCTTCCTTTTTCTACTTTCACCCTCTACTCTGTCATTTTCTCATCCTCTTCTTGTTTTTTCCTTCATCATTTCCTTCTGCCCCTGTCATCCCCATCTCCTATATCCTTCTCCATCTTCCATCCTTTGACTTTTCTTGCTCTTCTCATAATCAATCATTCCCTTTTTTATCTTTCCATTTTAAAATCCCAATTTCTTCCCCCCTTTTTATTCATTTTGTCCTAGTTTCACTTCCAATACTCTTCTCCACTTCTCCCTTCTCCACCATAGTTTCCTTCTTTTTCTCCACTCTGTCATTTCTTTTTTCTTCCTTACATTCCTCCTCTAACTCATCACCCTCCATTTTCTACCATTTCTCTCCATCATCTTCTACATATTGTCTATTTCTTGGTTTCCACTGCTTTCATATTATACATCTCTCTTCCATTTTCACCCTCTACTCTGCCCCTTTTTCTCTTCGCTTTCCCTTTCCCTTTTCCTTGATCCTTTAGCATTTGTTCTATCCTTTCCTTGTCCTCATCTTCTTTTTCCTTCATCATTTATTTCTTCCACCATATTCCCTCTTTATTATATCTACCACTTCTTTCTCACAACACCTCTCTTCCCTCTCCTCTCATCTCCTTACTTTCAATTCTTCCCTCCTCTCATCTTGTCTTCTCCTTCTTGTTCATCCTTCCTCATCAATTTATTCTCTTATTCTCTTTCTCTATTTTCTTTTCTCCAAGCCCATCACACCCTATCTATTTTCATTTCTTATCATCCTTATCTATTATTCTCTTCCTCTTATTTCCATCACAATCAAGCATGGTTCACACTCCTCGTTATCAAACTTTATCCTCTTTCATTCCTTTTTTCTCCTCCACCAAGTCCGCTCTATTCCATTCAATGTCCTCTTCCTCCTCTCTATTAAATTTATCTCTCCTGATTTCGGGAGCGGTGTTGTCTCTTCCATTCTTATCAACCCTCTCAAGGAGACATCATCACATATATCCCTCATCCCATCTTCCTTTGAAATTTTTGTCTTGGAGGATATCATAATGGTAATCACCTATCCAATCTTGTTCTCTTTCGGAATGTTTGCTCTAATTTTGTTTCTTCACAAAAGTAGCTTGACTCCTCCTACTTTCCGAAGAAGTGGGACTACTTTATATTTTCTTCGCCTACTAATTTGCCATGAACCTTTCTTATGAAACATGTTTTCATCACCATATTTATCACCCTTTCGGGGCATTTTATCCCACACTTCTATCCTATTTTTTTCGTCATGTCCACATTTATGATTATACTCATTCCCCACAGAATTTTATTTACATATCCACCTTCCATATCGTGCCCTATATTGTGGCATAATTATTTTCATCCTCTTCCCTTTTACGGATGCATGATTTTTCACTTAATTCCTTGCATCTGACAAAGAATTTCACATATTTTCACATTCGGTTGCACGATTTTGATGTTTTTCTATGAGCCTTTGGTCATCACGGTTTACATCCATCTGCGGTGTTTTTCACCCACTCATTGGTCCGTAGAACATTGTCACCGAGTCTCCGTTGAGATTGAATTGTTCCCTTCCGATGTGATATTGGGAGTCACCACCATATTTTCATTGTTATTATGATCCTTTTTCAAATGGGGCATCTTGTCTTTGGTCATGTCCCCTTTCCTTTTGCGAGACACATGATTTCATCCAACCCTTTTTGTTTTTGTTTCATGGATTACTATTGTAAACCACTCAACAAAAATGGGAAAATGTAGACACCAATTTTTGGTATCATCCTACATTTTCTCGGCAGTTATCCATGCGAATCGTATCTCCCACCAAAACAACATATTTAATTAATCAATTTTTATTAATTAATTGAGCCCCTTAAATCTCATTAGCTAAATATGCCAATTAAGTCACACTCATCCACTATTACACCCACCATAAAATCAATAACCACACATGTTCCCCACTTAATTCATCAAATCAAAATCAATCCCCCAAAATTATTAATTAATGAACCCCACCCATGAAATTAATAATTATAAAACCCAAATACATCAAACTCTGACATCCCATTCAAATCTTCAATAGTGTAAAGTAATCCACATGGGCTTCACTATTACACCTAACATTTCAAATCATGTCCCCACTCCACATCACACCTTTTCTTTTTTCAAATCATGAGCCCCACAGTCAAATCAACTCCTAATTATGTTCCATTAAGAAAGGCTACTTTTACAAACCTTGGTTACTCGTTAACCTCAAATTTTAATCCATATTCAAGCTATAAATATAACCCTTCCCCCTCTTAAGGATATTAAAAAATTCTGAAACAAGTTTTTGAAGATTGAAGGTGGAATAATTTTGGAAAATTATTTGTGAATTTTGAAGCAAAGTTTGGCGTATTTGAAGGAAAAAATCTGCCATCACCCCCATCTGCTTTCGTAATTCCATCTTGATGATCATTTATTTAGTATATTGAATTTCAAATTATCTTGTGAACACAGGGGTTGTGCCACCAGGAAGTGAGCGCTTCTCGGATCTCGCTTCATTGAGCACACCTTGCGTGAAAATATCTAAGCCATTTTTCTCTAGTGTCATGAGTTGCGGGTTCCTTGAGATTGCGGTGAGGAGCTTATTATCCAATTCACACTCGCATCATTCGTCACCATCTCCAAGTAACTAAACCCTTGCATGTTTGATATTTTTGGTGTTTATTGATTTCTATCATATTAATCTGGATAAGAAGCATGAAAATTCGATCAACATTAGCTGAAATTTCCCCAAATGCTAAACTCATCACCTTCATGTTTATATCATCAGAAATCAATCTTTCAATATATGTAGACTTACCTAGGTACACATAAGTCTTTTTGATAGTGTGCTAGTCATAGTCTACCTTGTTAGTGTTGAAGAGTAACCGGCGTGCGTGTAAAAACCTGTGCACGAAGCTTGAAAATAATGCACGGTGAAAGCATAAGGAAGTTTACACCATGGGCTCCACTTCCCTTCCTTCACTACAAAATGTGCAATACAAATGTCACATGTCTTTGATATCTGAAAAATTACACCTATTTTCCTAATACTACTTTGGAAGTTCCTTTGGTATTTTCCACTCTTCTTCAAACGTAGTGCACAAGTTATCTAACCACAACTCTACTCTTTTCTTAAAGGGGCCACTCATGGTCCCATCACAAGTGTATTTCTCAAATCTCTCTACAAGATATTTCTTCTCCTCGGGGTATTGCCAAATTTTCTCCTTAGGCCCATCTGGTACTCCATTTCTACAAAGACAAGTGACAAAAGTATAGTGCCAAAACTAATCTTATCTCCACCATGCACTTCTTCAATTATAGTTTCAGTAATAAACCCTGCCAAATTGTAGACTACACCTTCAGACATCTTCTTTGCTATGTGTAGCCACAATGTGTTTACTTGTGACCACCATTCTGGTCATTGAGCTTGGTGAGGAGGTGCGTCGTCACTTGAACCACAAGATACTTTGGTAACTTCTCTATATCCATTATGTTCCCACCTTTGAGGTAGCATAACTCCTTCCTTGTCTTCAGAATATCCTCCTTGTCTGATAAGTCACTACTCACTTCAACGTCCAAGCTCCTAAGTCTTGTCAAGCTTCTAATCAAGGGCGCGATGAGCCTCGCCTACATCACCAGACCAGTAGAAAAAGTCCTTGTGGACTCTTCTCATCAGCCACTAGTATAATTTCTTTGGTTTTCCAAAGTATGGGAGTTCATATAGTTGTAAATCTCCCACCTTTGTCAATAGCTTCTCACCTGTGTCATCGTACATGGCCATATCATCTATTGTCCTTTTATTTGTCTTTTCACTAGTAATTTCTCCAGTTCTTCCTTGTTATCTGTAAACCTATGATTTTAGTCTCTCACCTTGCATCGACAAACATGTGAGTCCCAATCGTGACCCATAAAAATTCCTATGGGTACTACATTTCAAAAAACCTACTTTCGGGGGCATCCTCAATCTCAATCTCAACTTCCTTTTGTTTCTTTCCCCTTGTACCAGCCCTTGGTGCTCTTTTTGGTGCCATTTCTTGAAAAGGGTTATTTTATTTACCTCTTAGAGCTCTATAACTCAAATTCGGTGCCCTAGCTCGAAACCGTGTGCCCTAGCTTCAATCCAAACCATAGCTCTTGATTTCTCCTCCCACACCTCTGCTTCACTCAAACACTTCTCCCGAATGGATCACACGTCAATCCCAGACATAAAACTAATAACTCCTAGTTTTAAGCTCTCTGGACTTCACCACTATCTTTTTAGCTTTCTCATAACCAACTCGCTCAAAAATTTGTAATTGCAAAGGTAAAAATGGCCTCACAACCCTTCCTTAAATAGATTTTAAAAAAGTTATCACATGTATTTCTCCTTCACCTACCACCAATCCCAACATTATTTCATCATTTTCCAACTTTTCCATGATGTACATCTCCATGCCACAATCATAACGTTATGACACGCTTCCTACTTCTTGGCCACATACCTCCTTTTGCCCACTTTCATGCACCGAAGTACTTAGCAACTATGCCTTCTTCTATGTAGTTTCCACTATTGTAGCCTACCTTGCGTTACACTATGCATCCATCCATAAGTGGTTTTTCATCATGAGCAATATTTTTCTATTTGTTCCTTTCCAAAGATCACCCACAACCGAGTTTCTTATATGCATACCCACATTCAGATGACAATCATACTATATTCAACTTGGAAGTAAACCATGCATATAAACCACCCCACACTAAGGGTATGATCTGTTAACACCACTTGTATTAAACGAGTACTTATTGAAAATGGACCAACCGTCCAACTTATGTGCTTATTCCCTCTTAAAGTAGTTGAGTACTAGTGATAATCTCATTTCTAAGAATTCTACCATCATCAATGGCTATGACTTTACCGAGTCCTACATGTTTAGGGACTATTTCATTACAAATACGAGTTGGGCCTAAAACCCCCTTACCGACCTTTGTTATAGATGCCTCATTTCAATTCAATATATTATTAGGTAGACCTTGGATTTACGTAATGCAAGTAGTCCCATATATTGTTCACCAATGTGTCAAGTTTTTACATGATGGAAATGAACACACTATTTCAGCAGATCCCAAACCCTTCATGTTCTATTGCATAGATCCTATTACAAAAATTCTCATCCCTCTTACACAACGTATCCCATATAGTAGTATTTCCACTTATGACATTGGTTAGTATAGCTCTCCCCACTTGTCCACCACTCAAAATACTCTAGTCATTTCTACTCATACTACTTGACATCATTTCGCCTCTGACATCTACCTTCGTCCCCACTACTACTCTACCTATTGAGGTGTCACCTTCCATTTACCCTCCCAATGAAACTTCTAACAATATAATTGATCGCTCTATACAACATGATAATGTTGTCACAGATGATTGTAAGAGAATTGACAAGGAAGCGAGATGATATTGAACTTATGGATAAAGCATTAAGCCACTGAATTTTACCCCTTTCGGCATAAATTACTCTTACTTTGAAGACACCTTTACGGATGATGGCTCAAGTGAATATAGATTCAAAATCCCCCTTCTACTAATGCTATGGTACTTTATCA
This sequence comes from Taxus wallichiana var. yunnanensis, assembly GCA_018340775.1. Taxonomy (NCBI): domain Eukaryota; kingdom Viridiplantae; phylum Streptophyta; class Pinopsida; order Cupressales; family Taxaceae; genus Taxus; species Taxus wallichiana. The sequence continues at coordinate 841,234,466 of CM031235.1, forward strand.
CGGATTTGTTAATGCCTTAGACACAATTTTATATTCTACTACATCTTGACATTGCCACCTCCTCCTTTCACATGTACCTTATTCATAAAAATTCCTTTTGGCATAACATCCCGCTCAATTATTATTGTTCAAATATCATTTGTACACTTGAGGCTTAACGAGACTTAGTTTGACACTTAATGACATGTTACCACTCATTCACTCACCTCATCTATACCATGGCTTGTTGTCACATTACATCACCATGGCCTTCATGTGTTTCACTTGACAATCTTCGTTTCTCATGCCCCTCATACTTCTCCATTGATATTGGGAAATATTGGCTTAAGCGTATTGGTGGTACATTAGATAGAGACCACACTTATTTCACATTTCCTATTCCATTTGGAAACATTTAGATTGGTAGCAATCGTCTCCTAATTATTCTCATAATGTCTCTCGTTGGTACACACATGATTGTCCACCCGGTACCATTCAATGATGAGGAATATGCAATGAGCATTTACACACTACGTCCACATGGATATTTATATGATCCACCACATTATATTTCATATCATGTATCTAATGCTACACCAGTGGCTTTGATCCTAACAATGATGATCTATTATATAGTGCCACATGATTATACTCACTCACATGCACACTTTGGGGAATCACATTCACACATCCCCCTCCCCACCTAACAACATCATACAACACAACATAGCATATTTATAGCATACACATATCACATCCTCATCACATTACACACTCATCACACTTATATTAGCACCATTATTTCCCGATGATGCACTCTTGTGCTTGAGTTCACACTTGACTGTCAAGGGATACACACTACACATGAAACTCACACACTACACAATAGGTTTTACACATTGTTTTGATTCACACATCTTGCAACATATGTCTTATGTTTTACATCATACACTCTTGATTTAGTATACATAATTTCAGAATTTGCATATCTATACATCATACTAGTATTCATCATATATGTGTCACACTTCTATTGTCTATGATTCTAGCATCACGTACCACTCATCCTACATACTACATAGCATGCACTTTAAACTTTTTGTCTACATACACATATTACATTGCATCCTATACACCATACATTAGACATCCTACATATCACATGGTTTTCTCTTATCATCACACATACTACATCATATTCTACGTGTTGTACTCACTACCCTATGATGTACTCTAGTGCCTCGGTCCATACTCAACTACCAATGGTTTTCTAATTAAAAAGACATTATCATACACATAAATTCATCACTCGACCTTATCTCATGCGAAATTACTAGGTTAGTGACATATGCTATAGGATAAATGGTGACCTATTCCTTCATTTTGTAGTGGTACTCACTTTAGGATATATCATCACCCTTCTATTCATCCCATCTTATTATACGCTTTCGGATACTTCATTACCCATTCATTTCTAGTTTACATATCATCAACATATATACACATTCATCACGGTGCACTACATACATGTTGGGCCTTAGAATATTGACTAAGTCCTAAAGGACGCGTGCGTGCGCGAGACCGATGAAGAGGATGGGCGCATGGGGTAAAGTATGCGGGACATGGGTTTTAGAAGTGTTTAATAGAAACCATGGCACGTGCACAAGGCGAGCAAAGGATTTCAAGAATTAGTCATATTCAACTTTCCAAGAGGCACTTGATGAAAACGTGACCCAACTAGGCGTCTTTGAGTAGATAAGGTGTCGACCTAGTGATTTGGTGGTCAAGGAAAGAATATTACATGCATCGAACATTCCCGAAAGACATCATTACAGAAAGTGGAGAGCATGGATTAGAAGAAGCATGCTCCATTGAAGGACCACCTTGACTCTAGGAAACCGGTCTACTCCTAAAGGAAGGCATGGCGGCGGGTGCTAAACTGATGCTCGGGTAGAAGAAAGGGAGGAGAGAGGAAAATTTTGGAGAGAGATTTCACCATATGGGTCAATGTGGGAAGCTTTAGGATCATCATTGAAAGGATGAAAGGAAAATCTCTGAGAAATAATAGGAGGTTCTAGGGATCGGGTTCTCATTAGAGAAGCTGTAGGAATGTTAACATATCTAGGGGACGGGTTTGCTAAATTTTTGTAATAAGGAGAATAACTATAACTATTGATACCTAAGTAAGATCTCTATATTTCTCTTGTGGCTCTTGTGAATGTAATGTAGTTCTTGAACTATGATAAACATGAATATATGGTTCTATTCTAAATATATTGTTCATGGGTGTAAACCTAGTGACTTTTTCTCCATGTTATGGATTAGATATACTATACGTATTATGTTTATTTTGTTATTTGAACATGTATGTTAGTGTAAATGACTCATCCTATGCGTTCAAAATGTATGCATGATCATTTACTTTTACGCACTTAATTTTTCATCAATGACACAATCTTCTCACAATGCTCACATAAAGGAGGGGCTTAGTGCCCACGCGTGCCTCGAGTCGACACCTAGCTCCCACTTTGGGTGATAGGCCAATGCGTAAGGGATTATAATGTTATTCTAAGGGCATAAAAATGACTACTGATACCAAACACTACTTAATAATTTCTGATGACACACTCTCATTTTTGGTTCATTCTTGACTATTGAGGGGGCATACTAAATGAACCTCAATACATATAACTCCATTCACTTGGGGGACATGTGGCTCCTGTCATCCATCTTGCATTCCATTCCATCCATCCACAACATGTTGCATATCTTGGTTACTTTTACTCTTGCTTACATTTTCTTGTTCATATTTTCTTATTACACATGCTAGCTAGATATCTTATATGTCATTATCATTACCATACACACATGTGCATTCACTCAATTCTTTAGTTGTGATCACAAATACAAATCTCATACATGCAACATGGATGCTTTCCTCCTACCACTCCTACAATGGTCATTGGGAGAATCCACATTTGTCTCTTACAGGTGCTATTGTTTCATTTTGTACTTAACACTTTACATCACTTGCTTATACATGCTTTTGACATATGGGTTATCTTTCTAACATGTTAATGGGTGCTTCATGTGTAGCATTTTTTTTCAGATTATTTTCTTCCATGGTTATCTATTGTTTGTACTTTCTTATTTTGATTGTTATTGTATGTGATCCTTTCCCTTTTTGGTGTAAACACTTGTTTTGTTGTATGCATCCATTGGATCCTTGCATGTCTTGCGACATCATGAGTGATTTCCCATGTTTGAAACCTGATTTGGTGGTCTATGATTGTCTTCTTGCGTGTTTACTTGAATTTTAGTTTATGCATTGTTTACGTAACATACACTTGTCTTTTACATGCATGCTTGTTCATACTAACACTTATTTCTAGCCACTTGTTTGTGTGTGCCTTGGTTTCTACCAAGCACATTCCCTTCCCCATGTCAAGAAACAATTTATGTGATTGGTCCTCTTTTGGGGCTACATTATCCTATTAACGATGTCACATGCACCCCCAAAGAGGGGGCATCATTTGGGGTTTTACACATTACACATCACTCTCTACCGATACATTTCAGTTCAATTTTACATCCTTGACATTGTGGGTTATACAGCGAGTGGGTTCAAACCAATCTACAAACCTCGTACACAACAGATTTTATAAGACAAGTTATCCTTAGTATTATGGGGAGCAATTACAGGTTGGAGGATATAGTGGATTTCCTCCCTACACTACTTTGGCCAGTGGCGTCGGATCACCCAAAAAACTAGGTAGTAAAATATCTCTTCATACAACTTCAGGGAAGCAGTTATAGGTTGGAGAATAATGCAACTTTATCCCTACACTTCTTCAACTATGGTGGCATGAGATCACCCAAAAAACTTGTAGTATAATATATCCTTTCGCACCCTTTCTCTCATCATGGATCAGTGCACATGTTCCTTTTACTTTTTCATACTTCCATTTACATTGTTTTTACTATGTATATGCATTTTTGACATATATACATGTGTATTTGACTACTGATTATCTTCTCCTTACAGGTCCGTCCATATGAGAAGCAAGTAGTCAATGACAATGATGCATCAACATCAACAACATTTTTTAGCGGCACATGATACAAGCCATGGATTTACATCACACACATTGACATCTATATACACATTTCTACCCTAGGTTCACTCTCACCACTTTTTACACTTTTACATCTTTAGTTTCCATGCTCCACTATTTTCTCATTCCATGCTTTATCTAGTCCATCGACACACTTTCTACATCACTCTACATGGACATTAGGTACACATCTCTATCTACTTTATGTTATCGAGTGTTCTACTCACCAACATAAAGTGGGGAAAATGTAGTCACAAAATCATGCACTTTAGACATTATTTAGTCTCGGTATCATACTACTATTCATATGGTTTTTGAGTGAAGAAAGTACTAATTAACCCATGTCCTTTGGCCATTTTACTTTGCTTTCTGTTGTCATTGCCGACCTTCAACACATACTTTCCCAGTCTATTTTTGTCATTTTGCATCATTTTACCTCTAACTGAGATGCCCAACCCGATGTCGGGGTACCCAGTGCCTTGGTCCCATTTAGGGCACCTTGAGCCTTTCTACACTTTCTTGCCACTTTTTGGGCACTTTCTAGCCATTTGAGATTTCTATCTTTTTAGTGGTTGGCCTTTTCAGGGTTAATTATGAAATTAGAACAAGAGAACCATATAAATATAAATTTATGAGACCATAATGAGGGACCAAGCACTAAGCACTTACTATCACACATCTAGGTTACATCCATCAAAGGCATCTAAAGCTACATTTGCATCCATCTAGCTCCATCACAAGGCACACAAGGTTGGTTCATTTGCATCAAACTTCATAGGAGGGTATTATATTTTTTCCATGCACACATTTATTACATTCTACATCTATTTATTGCTTGTTACTTCAAAAAGTGCAACCGACACAAGAAGCAACCTAGGGAACAATTTGCACACACAAGCACATAGAACTACATCGAGTATGAGATGTGGTGCATTGCTCGATTAGTAAGTCCACCATTATGGCATACGAGAAAATTTTGACCCATTCATATGCATCTTTATTTTTAGGGGTTTGATGCTTGTCTTGGGGTTTTGCAGGTCTCTTCTTCATCAGCGATTACTAGCGATATACAACCAAGTAAAATGAAATTAGTGTGATAGAAAGTGAAGGTAGGCACCACCCAACGACACATTGGAGGAGGTTTTAGATATTTTCACATACTAGGGTGTTCATATTATAGACTAGGGCACCCACAGGTGCCCCTATACCTCTCTAGATGCCCTAGTCTAGCTAACTATTCCAGTTTGTTTTTAAGGGGCTTACAGTGTGGTCATGCTTACATTTTATTCATCTAGTTTAACCTACAACAAAGTCCCGAGGCATCATCGAATCAGCTAAGATATTTACTAACCCCTCTTGTACATTAGGGTTTACATTTCTACTTTCTTAGTTGTTTGGGTCATTTTCTTTATGCATTTATTTGTTATTTACTATTGTTCTTAATATTAGATTAACTATAGAATTAGTAATAATTCCACACATTTTTAGTTAATCAACTAGAAAGAAAATGGATTAGATGGTAGATGAGGGGGTTCGTTAGATGAAGTCGGTTCCAAGAAGCGTGAACTTCCTTATGCAAATGTCAACCCCCGTATTGAAAAAGAGGATAAAATAAATGATCAAGAACTCAATAAAATGCATAATCAATCGAAGAATCTAAAAATTGTAGAAATGAAAGGAAAGTGCAAATATGATCTAGATTGACACAAAATGAAATATACCTAGTTGGGTCAATGACGACCCATAATAAGAAGGCCTAGTTGATGGTGATTGGGTAAGATGGATCAAAACAATAACTAAAAATACAAATTTGATGAGCTCTGTATGCGAGATACGAATATGATGTAATCCTATAGAAAATGATAATAACCTTTAGAAGATATATAAAATAGAAGAAACAAAAATGATACATGAAAATAGGGATCTAAGGGGATGGGATAGAGATATGGATCGGGTTAATGGTGAATAGGCTAAGTTGGCGGTGATCGAACCGACAGAGTGGATTTGGACTAACAAAGTGACAAAATGAAATATATGGGAAATATAAATAGAATGATAAGGCTGATATGGATCTGGATGGTAGAATAAATGATGTAATAGGGATAGGGTTAGTGGTGACATGACATGGTCGATGGCAACTTGGGATGATGTAGGTGTGACCGAAAGTGGATGGGTGGATTAAAAACCTACACATAAAATGGATGAAAGAAAGGTGGATCGAATCTCTAATGGAAGCTAGACTGCAAAATGTTAGTAGGCTGATAATAGAAATGATGATAATGTAACAATGAAATAAACCAACATAAGGAAAATATGATCTCCTCAAAGTCTCCACAAATGATGCAAGAAATCTCAAAGGGACTCCAAGAAGACTAAAACAACTACAAATAAGCTTAAGCATGAAGACAAGATCACAAGTTCATAAGAAAACAATAATTTTTGCATCCTTTTATAACGAGTGGTGAATGGGAATTTATAGGGTCTACGAAGACTGGTTAGGTCATTGCCCGACCACGGGAACCTTATACCTAGGTGGTGGGAGGATGCCTAGCTCGAGGCATCAATCCCATTAGGAGTGGGATTAGGGTTTTAGGAGGCTTAGGTGGGTTAGGGTTACATAGGGAGATGAAATGGGTAGGTGAGGGATGAAATGGAGTAAATAAAGGCTAAGGAGAGCCTAGGGATAAACAACTAGGTGGTTTAGGGATGATAAACAACCTAGAGAGGAGAATTAGAATTGATTAGGGGTAAATGATGTGATTTAGGAATAATTAGATAATGAGATGAGGATTAGAGGATAATTAATGAGGATTAGCAATAGGATGGATAATATATGGGAAAGATGGGAATATTGATAAAATAGAAATAAAATGAAGGGTCTAGATAGGTGACCATGGTGAAAGGAAGTGAATGTGGGGAGACAAGGGTAGTGATACCAAATTTTGGTGTCTACACTACAAGTAATGTTAGTCATATCATCATTACATTCATTCATGCATCTCATTTAAAAAATCATATCAACAAAATTCATTAATCACAAACATCATCGTATGTCTATTATGGATCATCTACCATCATCAAAACTATAGTAGCCAAAATGACCAATGATTTTTTCTCCCACCTAACCCTCTATTTAGGTCTGAAATCCTAATTTTGACCTTTTACCCTCTCAGTATCTCCTTTTTTAAGATCATTTTGTCTGTCACTCCTCCAATATTGTCTTATTCCTCTTATCAGTGGTCATCTATTTTTTTCATACCCACCCACTTGAGGGCACTCCGTTAGAATAATCTAAACTCATTGGAGAATCTAAATAATTAATTGGGATGAATTAGGAAGTCTACCAAACTTCTTTATCATTTATTCACTAATATACACATATCTACTATCTTTAAAGAGCTATTACTTCATAATAACACTTTAAAGAGGAAAATGTAAACACCCTAAAATATCACATTACGCATTCTAAACCTCTGAAATCACCTCGTAATTACTTCACAGTACATTACAACCACTTTCGACCACTTTTGATATATTCTACTATTTTATGACCTTTAATGGAATTTTATGATATCATCCTGAATAAACTTCTCTCATTCCTACAATTCCCATAATCATTCCTATCACTCACACATAGTCTCAAATTATTAAATATTTGTGCTATGGAACTTGTTGCATTCATATCCCATTCCTAGGATTAATTAATTAATATTATCACTCTTATTATTCATCCCATATCCCATTAGCTAATTTTATTACCTAATTTAAAAATCAACTTAATTAAATAAGTCCTACATTATCCATTTCCACCTCACCTCTTATCCACTTTTACTTCACTACTCAACATCTCAAGTTAACTAAAGCAAAAAGAACCAATTAAACATTAAATCATTAAACATATGCAAGAGGAAAAATTTAGATTAAATCAAATCATGCATTTGAATTAACTAAACATATCTCCCATAAAGCATGACATTCAAAAAATAAATCAAATCATTCCAAAATCTAAAAGTCACATCACTTTTTTGGGTGAATAAAACAAAAGACATGAATTAATATTTCATTGCAAAAAACTAAAAATATACAAAAACATGTGTCACAATTTCCAAACTCAAAAAATAGCTCATTCATGCAAGCTCAAAAGAATGGTTTAACTCCTCAATTACATTAGAAACACAATTAAACAATTCAATCATGCTTCAATTAACTTCATATCAGACAAGTTAATCACACAAATCAAGGATTTGGGAATTCTCTTCTCTCATCTATAAATAATCATTCATTCTTCTCCAATTATCATCTTTGGAAGCTTTGATAATTGCATCATTATTGTTTTGAATTATCATTCAATCTCACACACCATTATGTTTTCCAAATGATCACGAATCAACAATAAAATTATTCATTCAATCTTTGTGATTTTAGCTGAAATCTACTTCCATTCGGAACACCTTTGGAGCATCTGTAAACAAATTTGATCAAGAGACTCAACAAGCTCAATATTTCATTCCAAGATTCAACGATCTCATCCAAGGTTACAAGGAAATACAAAGGAAGAATTGGTTTTCTTTTATTTTCTTTGTTTCTTTCATTATGTAATATTTATCTCCCCACATATCACACACACACACACACACACACACACACACACACACACACACACACACACACATTTCCTAGTGATTACATTTCAGCCCACAAAGTAATCCTACACAACCATGGATGATAAGTGCAAAGAGATAACCACCTTGGAGAGATATTTCCCCTTCACCAATGTGTTTTTGCCTCATGTGATCATCTTTGCAACATTTTCTTGAAATCACATAGTTGGAATTCCTATTATGCCAACTCTTTTATAAGGCATGCCTTTGATTTTTTTCCTATATGATCTATACTTTTCCCTCTCTCTTGAACACATATGATCTATACTTTTACTTATCTCTCTAACACTTGTTTCTAATTACATGTACTTGATTTAGTGTATGTTATATGTAAAACTCAAAAAAATATTCACTAGATCTTATCGTATTTGATTTTTTTATGTGGTTATTATCATTAATGCACTCATAAGATCTACATCTACCTTCCTGCTCTAGCTTTGGGTTGTTTTTAAAATCAACATAAAAGGGTAGCCTCGATGATCCACCATCATTTAGTATAAATTAAAAATCATTAGTCTTATCCTCATCAGTTTATGACAATTAGAATACAAGTTAGTACACTAATAAGCACACACTGAGTAGTGCAATGGAGATGTCGAAGGCGATGCACGAGAAAATATTAAAGTTGAGGAGTGAAGTGGTGGAGGTAGGGGGCCAATGAATAATGGGATAGGGAGGAAAAGTAAATAGGTAGGAAAAGCTGATGGGGTTAAGTTTTTTTTCTTATGGTGAAATAGAAAATTTTACCAATTGATAGCAAATCTTAAAGTCTCTATAGTTTTAATGTACATTAAATGTGAAGAAAGAGGAAGTGATTATAGCGTGATGTAATATAGAAGGACATGTGAACTCCAAGTAGATGGGAACATGAATGAAACTATTATATTCATAGGTGGGGTTCTCTATTATGTCAACTCATGTTTATATGATCCATGTGGATGAATGTGACACACCAGTACATCAACAATCAAATCCATCAATGCCATTACGTCGATAGTGAGTTGGTAGTGGAGTTTTCTCAAGTTTCCATGAGTGAGAATATTTTGTATCACAACCAAAAAATATTATGAGATAATTATGTAGTCTGAAAGGAATTAATTCCAAGTAAATCTATGTGGTGTGGAAGCTTGTTGATATAATACAAGTTGACAATTCCAAAACATTGGTGGCACATTGTTGTAAACAAAGTGAGTTATGTTTGCGAAATTTAGCTCATGAATGGTAAAGGTGATGAAATGATTTATCTAAGATGGATGAAAAAATGGGAAGTGAATGAAAGAAAGGATATTGATCCTAAACAATTTTGAAGGGGCTCAACCTAATCTATGCAAGGAAAACATGTTTGAGGATGGGACGTTGCAAATGATGCGGGTAAAACATTTTGATCATGGTGATGGTTCTATTAAAAAATTTCCATTAGCCATGTTAGTTCCATTAGTGTAATTAGGGGCCCATGATAAAGGTTTTGTAGACATAAAATCATGCACTTGGGTATATTTCTAGGTCCTAACAACATACTTGCATTCATATGATTCCTAAGAAAGAAAACTAGTAATTGATAGCTATCTTTGGGCTCTTTTCTATTTTCATTTCTTTCACTTAGGTCTTACACACCCCACAACATAGTCTGATCTTCATTACTTTATATTTCTTGACTTGAATACCGCGCCCAAGATCCCTTGTCCCCTTTGAGTGCCCCTAACCTCTTTCTATCTTACTCACCCCTTTTGGGTCTCTTTTATCTTATGGGCATCTTATTTTCTTATGGGTCGGACTTCCAGTTGTCAATTAAAAAATTAAACCAATGGAATCATATAAATACAATGATATATGACCAAAATAAAGGACCAAGCTATAAGAATTACTATCTACCATTAAGCTTGCATCCAAAGGCATCCATTTAGCATCCATTCAAAGGATAAGGGGATGCATTTTATTCATACACACATAGGAAGGGGAAGTTCTTTTATTCCAAAAACACATTTGCATCTATCTAGAAAATATAGCTCCCTATTCTAGTGCACCTTTCACAAGGGCTTCCTAAGGCACCATTATCGCACACTCAAAAGAGCTTCTTGTAGTTTGAGATGCGGTGCGGTGCTTGACATAAGTTCACTTGGTCGGGTGACCTCCAAGGTCAATCCAACTCCCCATATTATACCTTTTATTTTTAGGATTTGATATAGTTTGAGGGTTTTGTAGGTCTTCATCTCTTTGCAGGTTATAGGTGAAGTCGAAGATCATCTACTGACATATAGGAGGCCAACAAAAACTATCAATGACCACATTACAACACTAAAAAAACTAGGTTATGAGCTTCTACACGATCATAGCTACCTAGTAGAGGTATCGGTGCCTGGCACCTTAGCCCCATTCTAGGAACCTTGGTCTAACCTTATCCAAAAATCTAGAATTTCTTGAGCACATTTACAACAATCTTGCCCTTCTGTTCATAAAATTTCCAATCCAGGTATACTTTGGGATCGAGTGTAAAATCAACTAAATATTTTACTCTCTCTCTTGCACTTAGGATTTCATATTTCATTAACTTGTTACTTGTGTCAAATTTGTACTTTAGCATTTATTTATCATATGTGACTATGCAATATCTAGGGTTTTACAAATTTAATATTTGTTAATTCATTTAGTGAACTGACGTGAATTGGTCACCCCATACAATATCTTAGAGCTACGGTCTGACAAGCCTACATAATACAAGAATATAATATTCATAAGTCACATAATGGCCCAAAATCTAACTTGGGTCCTCAACACAACACAAACACCAATGACCACAACCAGGACAATAGTGTCGAGGTGCTGTTTCCTCCCAGGAGCCTATGTTACGGGGTAATATATAGAATTTTTCTAAGATCAACATGGTTTACATCAATTTCAGATCAATTTTCATAGTACATGCATATTTCTCCATTAAGCAAAATGCATTCTATCTCTAATCAAAACAAATTATTCAATCAAGTAAAATACGAAACTAAATGTGAAACAACACGAGACATACCATATACAATAGTGATTATTCGGGAAGAAGTCATGGAAGGAGAGTAACACTAGAAATCTCTCCCTAACACTCTTCTGTTTGTGGCATGATATCACTAAAAAAACTCGTGTTTGGTTTGAGATCACCCAAAAATCATTATTGGCATGAGATCACCTATGTTCCTAATTATTTTTATGTGTATCTATTTTATCTCATTTTTTTCTATGATTCCTATATGAGGCATTTTGATCCCTTTTGAAAATTAAAACAATGTGATATGGGTACATGTTGTATGAAATAAGAAGCAACTATTGAGTCTATGAGAATGGACATATGCCCATTCTCATCACACTCATGGTACAAGTATGTTCCTAATTATTTTTATGTGTATCAACTTTATATTTATTCTTCTTCTATAATTCATATATGAGGGATTTTGACTTATGCACATAGCTTTAGGAAAAGACCATATAATTTTGTGGTTGTAATGAATGCGTAAATCAAGACTAATTCCTAGAAAAATCCAAAGCATTAATCTTTTGAAATGAATTCCTTGTAAATCACATCCAACTCCCTTTAAATCACAAGATCCAACTCCTATAAACTTACTTAGAGCATAATTAAGGATTTTTTTCAAATTAAATTAATTGCATGGTGGAAATCATATTATTAATAATACATTAATAAGATTCAAGAGTTCCATAAGAAACACAATGTTTTATAGAATTATATTATGGAAAAATATTCCAAAGTAATATAATACTCAATATTTCATTTAATTATCAAATAATAGTACAACTGTAAAGTTTTATAGGACCAAGGTTTGGAATATTTTTTTTAAAAAAACCCACATCTAGGCCAAGATGATTTCACATACAAATTTATGAACTTCAATAGTTTCTCCAAGTCAACATTCCTTATCTTGTTCAAGTAGTTCAAGGTATGATTTAATGGCCACATGTCCTTTATCGGGTATCTTTATGGATCCACTTTGCCAATTTTTGTTTGGTGTCCATGCCCAGATGATGCTATCCACATCGATATCTACTTTAGGTTCATTTGAGATGGTCCAATTTTATTTGGATTTAAACAATCCCATACAATGTTGTACCTTCTCCTCTCCCTACAGTTTCCAATATTGAACTCTCAGCTTTTTAATTACACCATTTCCTTCCTGTTGAAGGAAAATATCCCCATCTACTCTCCCCATCCATATCTTTTCATTATCATTTCTTGTTGTATAAGTAACATTTTCCATTGAACACATCCTTCAACGGATTGAATTCTTGGTTAGATATTCCACAAAACAAGCCCAACGTAAATATCATTATTACTTGGGATATGTTGAATAATGTAGTCTTCTTTGTGAATATGTGTGGCTCCTATTATTTGGTCATATATGTCTTTCTCCTATACTTTTTTTGGCCAAAAACAAACATCTGACCTCCTGCTACAATTTACAAATGGTCTATCCAAAGCACGTAAAACATTTTCCCAATACACGATCTTCGGAAGCCAATAGTCACTACCTTCTCTTGTTACACTTTTCCCCCAATGCTCAATATATGCTTTTATTCCCTTTTTTAGATCTTCCATTTCTTTGAGTTCCTTGAAAGGTGCCAAAGGAGGTTTCCCTTCCAAAAGCTTGGTTCACCATTATCCTTTGTATGCCATATATGGATAGAATGAGACCATTGTTGATCCTTTAATGTTGCTTTGTACTCCATCACCAGTATGCCATCCACAACATGGAATCTGAACAACTTTGGTTTGTTGATACCCACTATCTTATGGTTTTTGTCCAACAAGAATGGCTCCACAAAGTCCTTGAAGTTGTACACTTCCTCAATAAGATAAGGAGTGAATGTACTTGACCCTTGTTGGCATGTTCTATAAGATTCCATGATATGTGGCAAAGAAAATGTGTCTACTTTATGTAACGATGTTGCTAATCTTCCAAAAGTACCATCTATATCCTCATGGGTGTGTCCCACTGGAAGGAAGCTTACATACACAATGTTGAATACCCTTTTTGTCTGTCAACATTGATACAAATGCAAATAATGTATGATTCTTGTTATCACTTGAAGCATTATCCAATTGCAAGTAGAGGATCGGTGGTTTCTTTATGAAAGAAGTATTCACGCTAGAAACACTAATTGATTTTGAATGGTCAAATATTTCCTTGTACCTTTTACATTTTTCATGCACATCATTTTGTAATAATGCATCATGCAATGGCTGTTTGGATGATCCAAAATGATACAAAAATCTCCATACTCATCAATTACAAGTTCTTCAAGCTTCTGAGACACAAAGCTAATGATGTGACTATATAGTTTTCTCCACGTTCAACAAATGGCAGGCCAAAATGGCCAAAACCCCTTGTCTTGTGTCCATGTGTGAGCATACTAGTCAAAGTAACTGGTAGGTTCATAACATTACTTATTGAATTTTATTTTTACCCATCCTTGGTATGGAAGTTTTCATTTTATCCATTTTATCATGCACAATGCTCAAGAATCCATGAGGTTGTTCTTCTGACTGCAATATGTGGGAATAGTAAGTTACATGACAACTTTGAATATATTCATTGTGCCATGTTTGTTCCTCCTCAATATTTGTGAGTGCTTTTGGGCATGTGGTGGCTCTACATGTTTGTTGAAAAAATATGTGCACTCATCACACTTGGAAAATAAATTATTTTTGTGCAATGGAAACATGTGGAAAATTTTTTTTCATTATGTTGTTGAAGCTTGACTGTGACACCTGAGGAAGTTTCAAGAATTCAAGCTCCTCATTGCATTTTTTTCATAGTATATTTTGGGTATAGAATGAAGGAAGAAACCTTTGGGAAATTTTACTCCATCCTATCCTATAGATAAGTCATATGTGGAGAGATATCTGAATTTCTCTCAACAATTCTTGATATGCAGGAAATTGTTGTGGCAATGTTTGACCTTTGTTTCTCTTTTCCAGTGTTTCCATTCACTGCAAGCCTATTTCTGCTTATCCATTCAGATTTATGTTTATAGAAGGAACTCCTTGGGTACCCATATACTTTGTGCCATGCATTCTAACAAACATCCATCCCATCAAATTTCATTTTATGTATCTCCATAGTTTTCTTACCAACATTGAAGATGGCATTTGTTGTTAATGCATCAAACACAAAAAAATTTTGTCAACTTCATTCAAGGCTCTAGTTGTGCACCACAAATTTTGAATTCTAACTGAAGAAAGAGGTAATTTTTGGAGACAATTAGATTTTCAACAACTAAACTCTGCATTTTCCACTTCTTCTAAAAATATTGACCATTTTCTATCCTCATCAAAATTTTGATTTGATGGATTGGCTTGAGGGTATCCAACTTCAGAATTTTTAGCATTATAAGATATTTTTATCACTCTATTGGATTGATTGTGATTAGTGGAATCATATGAAATTGGATAAAAAAATAAGAGTTTTCACTCTTCTAATGCATCCCACATGATGACCTCAACCTCCTTTGGGACTTCTTTGAATCTAATATCCATCTGAGAACCATTTATGTCAGCCAATTGCCTAGTAGGCCATTGTATGAGAGATCCTTCAGATAGGCAACATCCTTTGCAAGGAGGGTTGAATACTCTATCAATATGCACACCAAAGCTATTGGCATCCAATCTATTAAAATGTACCATGTCTCCTTCAACTACATTTGTAATTGTTCCCTCTACTACAAATTTAGACTCAATCGAGTAGTAATGGATTAATTTTGTAACAACTCCCTTGAACTTCAAATTGTGTTGATCACTTTGTGTACAAGGTGTAGACCAACCATTTGAGCACCCCTTCCTTAATCATAAGGGAAGTTCTTGTTTCTTCAAAAATCAAATGTTTTATTGGCCAAACAATTATTTTATTAGGTTCTAGTGAGTCTGAGCATTCTAAACACATATTTACCACAATCTCTATGCATACACCAAAATTCAAAGGACCCAACCTCTCTCCATCAATTTCATGAACTTATAGCACATGAGTTATATAACCCATGGCTATGTCATCATCTCTGCTACAAGATTTGTGTTTGAGAATGACATTGTCTGTGACAAAATCTTTTCTATATTTAGGACCTATATTGATGGTGCTTTCACTATCATCACTAGAATCTCCATCACTCTCTGCATTGTAATCCTCTAAACCACTACAAATGTTTTCACTTCCCAAATTGGGGGAATGAATGAATCTGCATGCTTTGACAATTCACTCTCTTCCCAAGCAATGTAGTATCCTTTATTCCCAACATCTACCAAGGTTTCAAATTCATCAACTAGAAAGGAAATTTTATTGTCCCATCCAATATTGTGTTAACACTGACAACAACAAAAATCCTCTTCCCACATCTTTGTAATGTAGTGTCTTCCTACTTGGATATACTCTTCCCTCTGCAAATTTGGTTCCTTTTGAAAACAAGTCCACATGATCATCCTCTACAAACACAAAATCCCCTATGCTTACTATAACAACATAAAATACAAAGTTTGTGAGATGATGGAAAATATATTAAACCATTGCATAAAATAAATTAAAAATTATCATGTATGTACAACTATAAGTATATTGAATACACATAGCACATGAGCTGTGAACTTCTATAATTCAGTAAGGTTTGGAAATACTTCAAAATTATACATATAATTAAAATTGACATGAATATATTTATAACATGATTTCCAAACTATGATTGAACTTGACTCATTTGAATTTAATTGATGAGAAATAAATAGATGAGGTTGAATTTAAATGATGAGAAATAAATAAATAGAGGTTAAATAGAAGTTAATTAGAAACTTGATTGCTAACCACTTCATCCAAATATCTTCATCATATTAACATAACATATATTACTTTTACAAGAATTCCTCATACTTCCCATATTCACATAACTATGAGAATGGGAATTTTCCATTTTAAACATTATCATAAAAGGATCTAATTTTCATTCATTCTTTATGTTTCACGTAGGAGAATTTTTCTTTCTTTTTATATTTAGTTTATGAGAATGGGCATATGCCCATTCTCATCACAATGATAAAAATATTTGTTTATATGAGAAATGGCATATCCCCATTCTCATCACAATGATAAAAATATTTGTTTATGTATGAAATGGGCCCCATTCTCATCACAATAATAAAATTATTTGTTTGTATGAGAATGGGCATATGCCTATTCTAACCCTTCTAACTTATTGAAGCAATATTGAACTTAATCATTTTAATATCACTATAAAGGATGTGAGAATGGGAAACTGTCCATTCTAGAAAAATTAAATATTACCTCTATTTTTTTCTATGATTCTTATATGAGAATGGGCATATGCCCATTCAATACAACATAAAAATGTTTGTTTGTATGAGAATAGACATATGCCCATTCTGTCTATGTGTATTGCCTCAAGATAATACCTCTATTTTTCTTCTATGATTCTTATATGAGAATGGGCATATGCCCATTCAATATAAGATAAAAATGTTTGTTTGTACGAGAATGGACATATGCCCATTCTGTCTATGTGTATTGCCTCAAGATAATAATATTTTTTTTCTCAAAAAGGAATAAAAACTAATTCCTCTAAATGTTCTTCCAAGGTACTATCTCATTATTTAGAACATCTAATATTAACCTTTGATGTGATTACTATAAGTTATATAGTTTTTATCAATTTCACAACCATATTATAGTATCAGTGATTTTAACACAAACACGTATGGGAGATGTAATTATTTTCAAGTACATTCAAGATATTTATAATGAAACTTGATAAATATCAAGATACCTATCAAATATATTAAAAAATACAACTCAAGGTTAAATGTGACAAAAAATCCAAATAAGAAAAAAAAAAGATATCATAAAATATGGTATTAATACCAAATAATAGGATTGTCCTTTGTAATCAATGAAGAAATAATAATATATGTTTTGGATCGATCCACCCCATCCCCTCTTTCTATTTAAGTCGACATTCCCATCTAGAGTTCAGGGAGTGGTTGAAGCAAGTAAATGATTCAACATTTGAGTGATTTCATGAAAACCATGCATCATATATAGTTTCCCTAACTATCCCTCTCTAGTACAAATTAGTATCAATTAATTTCAAATGCAAAAAATAACCTAAAACATGGCTATGATAATGTTTAAAAATTATATTTTATTTTAAATGTAAATAACCTAAATCATGACTATGATAAAGTTTAAAATTTATATTTTATTTTATATGCAATAAACCTAAAACATGGCTATGAATTTTTTTTTGAAAATTTAAATTTTATTTTAAGTGCAATTATTAAACCTAAATCATGGCTACCATATTTTTAATATTTATATTATTTTTGACCATGGAATAACGAGTCCATTAATTTGTAAATAAATTGTTTTCCACCATTAATTTTTTATTAATTGAAAGTACTTTTTTTTTATTAATTGAAGGGTACTTGTTTTTCAAACACGTCTTCAACCCCTTTTGAGGAAATTTGGAAAATTAATGGAAATTAATTCACACCACTCCATGGCACTATAGAGAGAATGAAAATGGTTACTATTTTTTGATGATGGGATAGGTCTTGGGAATTGCAAGGTTTATCGCGGGTCGAAAAAGCTATCTCTTTCTTGTTCATCCTTTCCACTTTCTTTTTCATCCAGTTTCCACTTTTTTTTTTTTTCCTTCCTCTTTGGGCTGCCCATTTTGTTATTAGACCATTTTTCCTATGAAGAAGAAGATTTGAAGAATATTTATAAGATATTGTTCATCCTCTCCACTAAAATTTTTGTTGACCCTCTCACTTTGGGCTCCCTTGTTTTTAAGACCGTTTCATTGACACACAAGATTTGAAGAAAATTTGAGGCATCCCTCTTTTGAATTATTATGAGATGAAGAGATCATTTGGTTTTTTTCCATTATATTCATTGTTTAAAGATTTAAAGATAATGCATCATTTTAATTTATTTGAAGAAAATTTGAGGCATGAATTATTCTAACTCTTCTTTTTTTGATTATTATTATGAGATGAAGATGAAGAGTATCATTTGGTTTTCTTTCCTTATATTCCATTTTGGGTTTAAAGATAATGCCCTTTATTTATCTTCTGTATTTTTTTGATCTGGGTATTAAGAATATCACTTCAATGTTTTGAAAGACATGTGTAGTTGTTAACCAAATCATAGTTTGCTAATATAGGGGAGTTATCTATTATGATTTTACCAAACTACTTGAGTGGTCTTACCACCCACAGGTGGCATTGATTTTTTTTTAGTTGTGTGGTGAGTTCCATGGCTCGAGAATGATTCATTATTAGAAGAAGAATTTACTTTTTATAGTGAAGAAAATTTTACTTCTTTTTTTTAAATTGAAGATAAGTTTTAGAGATACTTCTAACTCTTATCTGTTGATTTATTATGAGATGAAGAATATCATCCTTCTTTCTTTCTCTTGTATTCTGATTTGGGTATAAAGATAATGTCATATTTTTGATCTTTTGTATTATTGATATGTGTTTTAAGAATATCACTTCAATATTTTGAAAGACTTGCATAGTATTATCCTCCATAGTTATAAAAGGATGCCTCTAAATATGACCATTTCTTGCATGTTTCAAAGTCTAAAAAATATCATTCCCTTGTAAAAAAAAAATGTTTTTGATTCTAGAAAAACCACTTCCAATCCTTCATGCTAAGATGGGAGTTAACTATTTTTTATTACCAAAGTATAGTGTGGGGTTACCACCTAGGTAACGTTACTTATTTTTTGAGATGGGTGGCCTAGCTTCTGCCAGGCCAAGATGGGCAGGTGAGCTTACGGAGGCGAGATGAGTGGGCAAGTGAGACTGAGAGCTGAGAGGTGAGCTGACTCAGCTCAGCTCGGCTGGAGTGGAGTAACTTTCGAGCTTGGTGGGTGAGATGACTCACCAAGCTCGAGTGGGGAGAGATGACTCACCGATCTCGGTAGGTGAGATGACTGAAGACTCTCAGCTTGGTGGGTGAGTTGACATTCATTGAGTGGCGGGTGAGGTGAGCTGATTATCAGCGAGCTAGCTGGTCAGTTGGGTGGGAGTGTGGTTTGGTCAGATGAGTGAGTGAGTGTGATGACTTGAGTGGGCATGTGAGTTGAATTCTAAATAGGGGGGGGGGATGACCTACCAAGTTGGGTGGGCTAGTTGACCTCAGAGAGATGGGTGGTGAGGTTGACCTTCCAAGATTTGGGTGGGTGAGGTTGACCTTGACCATGGCTGGGTGAGAGCACACTTTAAAAAGCTAAGAAATATTGAACTTAATCATTGTCATATAGGAATTAAAATGATTAAGTTTAATGATGTATCTAATGAGAAAATTCCCATTCTCAAAATTGGAATCATAAAATAAGAACAAAGATAAAATCTAGCTTGTTTTATAATGGACAGTTTCCCATTCTCACAACCTTCATAGAGTTATTGAAAAAATTAAGTTCAATATTTCTTGTATTACAATGATTAGAATTGGCATACACCCATTCTCATACAAACAAACATTTTTATCTTCCATTCAATGGTCAGGTCTCCATACCTATAGAGGTATTAAAATGTTTAAGTTTAGTATTGCTTGTATTAGAATGTTTAGAAGGAGCTTATGCCCTTATACATACAAACAAGCATTTATTTCTTGTATTGAATGGGAATGCCCATTTCATATATGAATCATATATGAAGGATATAGATAAAATAATTAATTTAATTTGTTTTAGAATGGGAAGTTTCCCATTATCATATAGGAATCATATAATAAAAATAGATCAAATTTACTTTGTTTTTGAAGTTCCCCATAATCACAACCTTCATAGGTATTAAAATGATTATGTTCAATCTTGTATCGAATGAAAAACTACCCAATCCCATATAGGAATCATAAAAGAATAATAATATAGATAAAATCTAATTCATTTTAAAATGGCAAGTTGCCCATTCTCACAACCATCATATAGTTTTTAAATTGATTAAGTTAAATAATTCTTGTATTAGATTGACCATTGCTTTTCACTCTTATATCTTATTACTTTTCCCATTAGTAATGATCAAGTTCAATATTTCTTGTATTACAATGATTAGAATGGGCATATGCACATTCTCATACAAAAAACATTTTTATCTTGAATAGGAAGATGCCCAGTCTCTTATAGGAATCATTGAAGAAGAATAGAGATTAAATTTAATTTGTTTTTGAATGGGAAATTTCCTATTCTCATATTCAAATCATATATTAGGAAAAATAGAGAAAATTTACTTTATTTTAGAATGGGTAGCTCTTCATTATCACTGTCTTCATAGTTATTAAATTAATTAATAAGTTCAATCATGTATTGAATGAGAAAATGTGAGTTCTCATATAGGATTCATAAAAGAAGAATAGAGATAGAATTGAATTATATTTAGAATGGCGAGCTTCCCATTCTCACAACCTTCAAAGAGTTATTAAAATGATTAAGTTCACTATTTCTTGTATTAAAATAAAAAGAATGGGAGAATGCCATGGAAACATCCTTTAACTGATTTCCTATAATCATGTCTACAGGGAAGGGAACAAGGTTGTTGTTTACCTTGCAAATAGAGGTTAAAGAGGTTGAAATTTCTGTGTCATTGTAATGATTGAAAAGCATTCTCTATCAGTATTGGGTATGAAGGAAGAGTAAGAAGTAATGAGGAGACATGTTAGAGGTTGGATGATATAAGTGCTTGCGTTGGGTTTAGAAAGGACATTTGGTCTAGACAAGGGCTTGATAAAGTACGATCATTGGTTTTAGAATGGACAAGAAGGTTTCAAACTAGGTTTGTTTTATTTCCATTTTAATAGAGAAACAAAAAAATGGGTGGTGAATTGGTTCATCTAGAACCTGATTCGACCAATGGGATTAGTAGAAGAGTTTGGATGATGTTGGAAAAGGTAGGTATGTCATCTCTATTTCAAAGTTTTAAAGGCCACGAAGAAGCCCTGAGAAGGATTTTCTACTCATTGGAAGGATGGTCGGGCTAGTATCATTAGGGTTTTCTATAAAAACTTATGTGGATTTTATTGCTATAGTGGTTGGGATGAATAATGAGGGGAGGGAGATTTACAAACCAAGAAAAAAATGTGATGAGGAGATGGGAAAATTTTTGGTGGGTAAAGAGAAACTAAGACATCACTGTGTAGGTTTTGAGAGAGATTCTTTACTTGATCCTTTCAATGAAATCACCCTACACTTGATGTAATTTATCACCTTGGAGGGTAGGTACAAGGTAGTTTATGCCCACCATTTCCCTATGTTAAGTCATATCCACCATGGGTATGCATTATAATTTCCCATTCTTTCTCATTCGTTCCCTACACAAATCAATCAAGAATTTCCAAAAGGAAAGTTGAAAATCCCTCTTCATCAGGGATTGATGATGGCCTTATTCCATTTGGGTTCTATAGATTTCACCAAATCTGAGAAGTTTAGGGGCTTGTTGAATGATGATGTAAAGCATGTTGAGGATGAGAAGTATATGGAGTAGGAGGATTATGAGGATTCCTCCTCTTTGGGCTCAAATGACATAAAAGAGTCTTTTATGTCATCGATAAACATTGTAGATGTGTTGGTAATATGGAGAGGGAGGCTTTGGAGGACCTAGATGAATTTTGTAATCTGGTTGAATGAATGAATAAATTGAGGAAGATGAAGGGTATTGATATTGCGATGCATGTGTTTCTATGTTTGATATCAAAGGGGAACCTTCCAAAGGAAAATAAAATTGGGTCTGATTGGAGTATGGCATTGGAAAAAATTTCCCTCAGGGTTCTATAGCTGGAAAATAATGTTGATTCCCTCGATGAGTCTTGGGGCATGCCATGATATGTACTTGTATGAAGTATATTGAGGCCTTGAAGAAAATTTTACTTATCAAAATTCCATCAGAGAGGAACTATCTAGGCTTAAAAATATGGTTATGGATATTCAGAGGAGGCTAGATCAACTGAGAAGGGAAGAAAAAAAAGTGCAGGGCTTAAGCTTTACCTCAACAACTCTAGAGGAGGATGAGATGGTGAAGGATGATATGAGGGACGTTATTGGAAAGGAAGAAAAAAATATGGAATAAGAACTTTATATGAAAATTATAATTTAGAAACTACATTCTTATGCACAAAGTCAAACTCTTATAAAATGATAATATTGAAGTAGTGTTGTTGAGTCTTATGGGTGTCCTTTAAGTTGGAATATAAGTGAAAATTTGATAATAATGTAAGACCTAGGTTATTCAAGTAGTAATATAGTATGAGTGAATATGAGATAAAAAAATTATAATAATGAAGTAACATTGTTGATGGTTTTGGGTGTCCATCATGTAGATCCAATAATAGATGTTACATTTGCATTTGGTATTGAAAAGATGTTACATTTCTTTTTTTATTGAATAGATGTTATATTTGTATTTTTATAGAACGAGAGTATGTCCTTTGTCATATAAAAAATACTAGGAAGAAGATGTTGCTTAATATATGAAAATGATAAAAAAATTCTATTATTAAAATGGTTGTAATGAGTAGAGGCCCAATCTCATACAGGAAACATAGAATAAGACTAGATGTTTAGAAGAGGCATATGCCCATTCTCATATAAGAATCATAGAAGGATAATAAAGACACAATTTACTTTATTTTAGAATGAAAATATGTGCATTCTCACAACCTTACTTTATTTTAAAATGGAAGTTGTGCATTCTCACAACCCTTATAGATAGAAAATATTACTAGTGAAAGAAGCTTTACAATGGGCAAAATGCCATTCTCATACAAACATACAATTTTTTTTTTTTTTCATTATTAATAATTGTATTATACTAGCTGGACTATCCTGAAGAGCCAAGTGATGCACTACATACCCTCGAGAGGGATCAAGGCTTATGTAGTTCTCATCATACAATATATTTATATGATTGTAAACATTTTTAGAATGGGTTGTGAGAATGGGAAGTGTGTTGGTAAAGACAATATTGAATGTAAGCATGTTAACCGTATGTCAATCTCTCTATGGTGCCATGGAGTGGCATGAATTAATTTCCATTAATTTTTCCAATTTCCCTCCAATGGGTGGTCAAAGATGTGCTTGAAAAACAAGTACCTTCAATTAATAAAAGGTGTGGTAAACAATTTATTTGTAAATTAATGGTCTCACTATGCCATGGTCAAAAATAAATATAAATATTAAACAATATCATAGCCATGTTTTAGGTATATGATTCCTATATGACAATTGGCATCTACCCATTCAATAAAAGCAATATTGAACTTAAACATTTTAATACCTCTATAGAAATGGATACCTAACCATTCAATGGAAGATAAAAAAGTTTTTTGTATGAGAATGGGTGTATGCCAATTCTAATCATTGTAATAAAAAATATTGAACTTATTCTTTTCATAGGCATGAATTTATCTAACTCTTCTTTGTTGATTTATTCTGAGATGAAGAATATCATATGGTTTTATTTCCCTTGCATGGTGGAGAATTACCCATTCTGAAAAACTTTATTTTTATCTCTAATCTTATTATATGATTCCTATACGAGAATGGGCATATGCCCATTGTATATGCCCACTCTCACATAGGAATCATAACATAATAATAGAGAAAAAATTTATTTCATAGTTTTAGAATGTAGTAAATTCTATATCTATTATTCTATGATCCCTTAATGAGAATGGTCATATGCCCATTCTATATGCCCATTCTCACATAGGAATCATAGCAGAACAATAGAAAATTAAATTTCATCTATATTGATTCTTGTGATTTATTCGGAGATGATGGTTATTTTTACATGGTAGTGAATTGGTCATTGTAGAACAAAGTAAAGTTCATCTCTATTCTTCTATGATTCATATATGAGAAAGGGAATATGCCCATTCACATATAGGAAGATATATTGAAGTAAATCATTTTGAGAGCTATATAAAGGCTGCGATAATGGGGAATTGTCTATTCAAAAAAATTAAATTTTATCTCTATAAATTCCTGTGATGATGTATGAATTTTTTTATGTAAAATATTGATTGTGAAATGATCTTATTTAATGTTGACATTTGTATCATTATTAGATGCTACTATTACCTTGTTTTCTATATTGATTATTGTTATGATGAATGAATTTTTTTCTTTCTTATCAGATTTGTAGTTGTCTATATGATTATAAAATTAGGTAGTAAAATTTTTTTTCCAAAAGGATAGTTAACCATTTTGAAATCTTCATTTACTAATAATTCAACATGATTACGAGTTGAAAATTCATGCCAGTTCATTGAATTAAAGAGACATGCATAATTTATTCTTTTGTATGGTATAAACCCCCAGGAATCAAAGTAATCATTACGAAGTGATATCCCATTTGGATTTGATACACCTACAAGGTGAAAATATTGGGTAAGTTCCATGCTAAACAAAGTAAATTTTATCTCTATTCTCTTTATTATACTTATTCACATATCTTTATGATTAAGGAAAATGCCCATTCTAAAATAAATATTAAAGAGAATACACATGAAATTTTAAACTTAATCTTTGAGATACCGCTATAACGGATGTGAGAATGAGAATATGAATATTGAATACAAGAAAAAATTCTCAACTACCCACTCTTTAATACATATTTAACAGCTATGAGGGGGCATCTGCCCATTTTATACATGAAAAACATATTTGTTTGTTTTAAAATGAGCATATGCCCATGGGAATCCTATATGAGAATATAGGATTAAAAATGTGATGCCCATTCGATAAAAAATGAAACAATTTTGTTTGCATGAGAATGGGCATATGTCCATTCTAAACATTGTAATTGGGGTATGAGATTTATGAGATTGATCATATTATTCCTAAATTTACCTATTTAAAACTTGTGTGACTTTTCATCCAACTCTTCTTCTTTCTATTATTCCTAAGTACTAAGAAATTATTCTATGATTCCTAAATGAGAAGGGGTCTACCCATTTAATAAAATGAGACTCAAAAGCTGGATATATTTCCTAATCTTTTAACAAGATGTGAGATGTGGGATTTTCTCTACAAAAAATTTTTTAAATATCATTTAAAGGATTCCCATCTAATATTATAATGATGAATAGGAGTGGGCTAATAAAAGATTAAAGTATCACAAAAATGTGGATTTTCCTAAATAGTACATAACAACATTCTAAACATTCGTGGGAATAACAAGTAATTTGTTATCCTAATGGGATCATTCTCATCACGCAAATTATAAAATGGCCATTCTATTTTATCTGCATATGTACATTTTCTCTACATTCCTTCGATACAAGACAATATTTTGAAAATTTTATTTTAAAAGCACTTAAATACATGAATGATAATGGGAGGATCCCATTCTAAATATTCTAAATGGATATGCACATTCTAAACATTATAATATGAAGAACTTTGGAATCTTCTTAGCTTAGGCATTACTAATTTTATTCTAGAAGATTCTCATACAAGACCAAAGTATTTCCATTCATTTTGAAGGATTGGAAGGATCACATTGTGGATTATGGAGGGCATAAGATTTCTATCATAAGAGGAATTAATAGCTAAAGCATTATCATAAAAGCATGGATGGGTACCATTTTTTAATAAAAGGATTGTATTTTCTATAGAGGTCTTATAGGAGAGGAAATTTGTTTGTAATGAGAAGTTGATATTTGTCACGGTGGGCTTTACGGTCACTTCATCCCTCTGCCTTTTGAAGGTCACCCGTATGATGGTGTGTTACATTTCTTTTTCGTCACCGTGCCCTTTAAGCATCTTGTGTTCTCAATCACTTCCATGGAGTTTCATGGTATGCTTCCCTCACTATCTACTTAATCTCTTAAGAAATCCATTTTGGAGTTTCAAGTATATTGCATAAAAGCGTGTGGTTTGCACATCAAGGTCTCATGTTCTGGAAATAAGAGATATAAAACCGCTTAGGTCTCTGGCATCCCATCCTCCTCCCCTTCGCCTCTTGTTCCTCCTTTGCCCAAATGCAACTACCACTATCCCCATTTCTTCACCTTTCTTCCCCCACCATTGTTGTCACCCCTCTTCCTGCCTTCTCGGCTCCTATCGATCATCCCCCCACCTATACTCCCACCCCCTTCTTTTTCACTTCATCCGGACAATCTCTATGTCTTCTTTATATTTTTTCGCACTACACCCCTATCTAATGTTCCTCAGGAGTTAGAAATTTCCCATAACCTCTTGCATATTAGTAGTACTAGTTCATAGGAGGCACGCATTGAGAGCTCCACAAAAATCCCGATTCTTTCAAAATCACTTGATGTTGTTGAAATGTAAAAACTTGACAAAGCAAAAAGGTAAGAGGAAGAAGGAGGAGGAGGCTGTTATTGATAATAAACAAGTCGAAGACATATACAAAAATGAACTCCTTAGATAACCATTTAGGGAAGACCAAGACTCACCATGATCATAAGATGCCCAAAATTTTTAGTGCAAAATTTGAATCAAACCTTATTGAATAAATGACCAAATCTCTAATCTCAAAGCACCCAAAACTCTTTGGGGTAAAGAGGAGAGAAAGAGGACCATAATAAATAGATTTTACTAACTCTACCCACATGATGACGTTGGCTATGTTCACCTCTTGGCAGAATATCAAAACTAGAATCGACAAAGCCACCATGAAGTAATTGTGGATACTCTTGTTGCACTTTTGTAATTTTAGCTACTTTTTGCTACTTTTCAGCGGTGTTCGTTCTAATTTGTTTCATTGGGGGGTATACTCCCGGATTAATTTCTATGTCTCAATTGGATTTGATCCTTTTTGTTTTGATTCTCATTCCTATTCTCGGCTTCTTACCCTCTTTTGTATTACAAGGGTATAGTCCCTTTCAAAAACTATTTACCAATAATAAAAAAATTTAATTAATAATATTAAAATTAATTAGTAACATCTAATTATTTTATTAAATTTTATAAATATAATGTTTAATTAATTACATCTAGTTATATTATTAAATTTTATAAATATAAAAAAATACAATAAAACTTTATAAAATTAATTAATGACATTAACAACATTATTTCAAAAATTAGAAATTAAAGAATATGTATTTAACATATGATATTAGGACTAAAGAAAATTAATTAATTAACAACATTAATTAATAATCCTAATAAATAAATACCAGAATTATTATTGGCAACAAACTTACATTACCATAATAACTAGAAAAATATTAATAACATCTAATTATATGATCAAACGACAATTAAATAATATTAAAAATATATAATTAAATTTTATAAAACTAATTAACAACTTTATCACCATTATTTATAATGCTTAATTACTTATAGTGCATTTTAAAATTATGAAAAATACAATAAAACTTTATAAAACTAATTAACGACATAAACTCCATTACTTCAAAAAAATAGAAATCAAAGAATATGTATTTAACATATGATATTAGACTAAAGAAAATTAATTAATCAACAACATTAATTAATAATATTAATACTTAAATACAATAAATAAAAGTGTATAATTTAATAATACAAATAAATTTCAAAACTTCATGTGGGAATCTTTCTACTCGAATGGGCATGACATAAAGATGAAGTGGATCGTCCCCTATTTGGAAATGAAAGGAAGATGAGATGTTATTCTTCACATTGAGAAGAGTTAGAAATATTCATTTTTTTTTCATAGAGAGAGAGAGAGAGAGAGAGAGAGAGAGAGAGAGAGAGAGAGAGAGAGAGACCAAAAGTTAGAGAATAAACACTATAAAGGCTGTCATAATTTGCCTTACTTTGCAACCATCTCATCCTTCCATGTCAAATGGGGACAATCCAACAAAATGTTTGTTTGTTAGAGAATGGACAAATGCCAATATGTCTAAATGCCTACAACTATTCCTAAAACAAAATAATGAATTAACAAAACATGTTAATTACTCCTATATGAGAATGGGCATCTTCCATTTCTAAATCAAATTGATATAACTATGAGAATGGGCATCCCCCTCGAGATGGTCTTTCACAAAATATGCTAATTACTCCAATATGAGAATGGGCATCTTCCATTTCTAAATCAATTTAATATAACTATCCTTCCGTGCGAAATGGGGGACAATCCAACAATAAATGTTTGTTTGTTCAAGAATGGACAAATACCAAAATTTCTAAATGCCTACAACTAGTCCTAAAATAAAATAAAGAATTAAAAAAATATTTTAATTACTCCTATGAGAATGGGCATCATCCATTTATAAATTAAATTGATATAACTATGAGAATTAAATCAAATTAATATAACTATGAGAATGGGCATCACCCTCAAGATGGTATTTGTGCTAAATCAATTTAATTCAACTATAAAAATGGGCATTACCAAAACATGGGTCCCTCCTATATGCCCATTCCTAAAACAAAATAATAAAGGAATGGAATCCCACTCGAGATGGTCTTTCACAAAATATGATTAATGGGAGCATCTACCATTTCTAAAACAATTTAATATAACTATGAGAATGTGCATTTGCCCAGGGTCACTTCAAATGCCCATTCCTAATAAACAAAATAATGAGAATGGGCATCCCACTCGAGATGGTCTTTCACAAACTATGCTAATTACTCCAATATGAGAATGGGTATATGCCATTTCTAAATCGAATTTAATACAACTATGAGAATGGGCATATGCCATTTATAAATTGTATTCAAGATAAAATGAAATGAATAAATGTTTGTTTTTTTCCTATGAAAGAATGGAAAACTTTGATTCTAAATACAAAATCGATGAAATGGGCATCTCTCCACTCCATCCTAAGATTTGTGGAGTTAGATATGTTTAAGTCTACAAGAGTGCTAAATGAAAATAATGTATCTTTATTACTCATATTATAATTGAATGAAAATTGCCCATTCTTAATTTCTAAGTACATTTATTCTAATATATGTATTTTAATTTTTCATTATATGATTAAAATTACACAAGTGTTAAACGACAATAGTAAATTTCTCTCTAAGCACTCATATTAAAATTGAATGAAAATAATGTCTTTTATTTCAATTCGCTAAATTTATTCTAATATATGTATTAGAAAAATTTCATTATATGCAAGATAAAATAAGAAAATATGATTAAGTTATATAGAAGTGCTAAACAAAGAAAAAAAAGTTTTCTTCTCTCCACTACTACTCATATTATTAATTGAATGAACATCTACCCATTCTTAATTACGTATAGAAATTTATTTCATTGTAAGATAAAATTAGAAAAATCCTCCAAGATTTCCATTCCTAAAACAAAATAATAGTTTTATGAGCTATGAGAATGGGCATCTGCCATATGTATTCCAACCTAGGAATCAATAAAAATATTCAAGATAAAATGAAAGTAATGTTTGTTTGTTTGTATGTAAGAATGGAAAACTACCTACTCTTAAACAAAGGCAAAGTAAATTTTTATCTCTCCACTAGAATATTTCCTTGTTAGAATTTAATTATGATTAATACTACAAAATTGCTAAACTGATAATAGGTTATGATAGTCCAACCAAATGATACAGATTGTATTAAGATAAAATGAATTAATAATGTTTGTTTGTTTGTATGAAAAAATGGAAAATTGCCCTTGAACAAAGGGAAACTAATTTTTTTATGTCTCCACTAGCATCTTATGTTGTGGAGTTAGATATGATTAAGTCTACAAAAGTTCTATACTGATAATAGGGTATGTAGTCCAACCTAAATGATACAACTGTATTCAAGATAAAATGAAAATAATGTTTGTTTGTTTGTATGAAAGAATGGAAAGCTGGCCATTCTTAAACAAAGGTAAAGTAAATTTTATCTCTCCACTAAAATCTTTCATTGTGGATTTAGATATGATTAAGTCTACATAAGTGCTAAAATGACAATAATTTTCTTCTATTACTCATATTATAATTGAATGGGCATCTTCCCATTCAATTCGTATAAATTTATTCTAATATATGTATTAGAAAAATTTCATTGTATGCAAGATAAAATTAGAAAAATGTTCATATCAATTTCTTGTAGCATATTGAGAATGGGCAAATGCCCATTCTAATAATAGAAATCACTGAGAAAAATAGGTATAAGGCAAAACTACATATGGGCATCTATCTACACAATGGGGAAAGACATGAACATGAAGTGGATTTTCACCATTTTGCAATGAAAGGAAGAGTAGATGTTATTCTTCACATTGAAAAGAGTTAGAAAATTCATTTTTATTTTTCATAAAAATAATGAGAGATACCAAAAACATAGGGGCTATCTGCTAGGGATAGTCTAGCAATATGAAAGAATGTGTCCTTGAGTCCTTCTATTGCAATCGCTCATTCCATGTAAAATGGGGAACAATCCAATAGTAAATGTTTTCTTATTCGAAGACAACAAAATGTCTTAAATATAACTATTTCTAAAAAAAACTATAGAACTACATAAGGCTTGATCCTCTCGAGGGTATGTAGTGAAACACTGGTGGAGGCATAACATGGCTCCTCTTGGATAGTAACCAAAATGATATAAGTATATTCAAAATAAAATGAAAAAAATGGTTTTTGTTTGTATGAAAGAATGGAAAACTACCCATTCTTAAATAAATGCAAAGTAAATTTTATCTCTCCACTAATATCTTTCCCTTATGGATTTACATATGATTAAGTTTACATAATAGTGCTAAAATGACAATAATTTTACTTTGTAATATGACATTATAATAAATGGGCATCTTGTTTTCAATTCATAAGGAAAACTAGATGATTATTCACAGATAAAATTAGAAAGATGTTGTATCAATTTCTTATAAATTTCTCCTTTCATAATGGGCATATGCCCATTATAATAATAGTTTTTTTAAAATAGGCAAAGGAAAACTATAAATATACCTCTATCCCTCTCAAATGGGCAAGACATGAACATGAAGTGGATTTAGGGATCCCAATTTTACAAT
Organism: Taxus wallichiana var. yunnanensis; assembly: GCA_018340775.1. Classification (NCBI taxonomy): domain Eukaryota; kingdom Viridiplantae; phylum Streptophyta; class Pinopsida; order Cupressales; family Taxaceae; genus Taxus; species Taxus wallichiana. The sequence continues at coordinate 841,266,229 of CM031235.1, forward strand.
TGTATTCATGATATGAAAAAGTGGGTTGTTATTTTTCACATTAAGAAGAGTTAGAAATATTCATGTTTGATTTTCATGAAAAGAGTGAGGACCAAAAATATTAGGGGCTATCCTCCAGGTTAGTCCAAGAAATATGATATTCCATTATTAACTCTATAAAGGCTATTAAATGTGTCTTCCATTAGAGATCGATCTCCTTCCATTTAATGGGTATGCAATAGTAAACTAGCTTATTTGAGGACAAACAAATTCCAAATATAACTTTACTTAAAACAAAAGGCCATAAACTTTTTAAGGCTTGATCCCTCTGTTTTCTAATATAGCCATCCTTTAATTAGGTAGAACATGGCTTCCTTTGATGAAAATGGGGATCAAAATGATAAAATTATATTCATGACATGAAGATGAAGTGGGTTGGACCTCATTTTATTTTTGAAGGAAAACTAGATGTTATTATTCACATTGAGAAGAGTTAGAAATATTCATTAAGAATGGATGGAAAAATTCTTGATGGGTATGTAGTACGCACTTGGAAGATCCACAGATGACCTTTCTAAATGAGAATAAGAGAACTATATAATGATCCCCCTCGAGGCTATGTAGTGTAACACTTGGCAAAATCACAACTAGTCTCTACTATGGTTAGTCTAGATCAAAAAAACTTGGCCTTTGTATGTGGTAAATCATTCAAAATACAAAGAGAAACATAAGATATCAAGGCTAACAAATGTGACATGATTCACCATTGATGCAAGGCCAAGTAGAAAATGATTCACCATCGGATAAAATGCCTTACTTGACATGATTCACCATTGATGCAAGGCCAATTTTCAAATGATTCACCTTCGGGATAAAATGTTTTACTTTTATTAATATTATCTAACCTTGATGAACATTGATCATGAACAAAAAAATATCATTTTATGGATGAAAGAAGAATTATATAATTATTATTTATTTTTTGATCAACAGTCACACCCAATTTGACAACTAAGCAAAGCCTCCGAGGTGGTAATCCCACGATGTAATTTGGTAAAAACATAACAGATGACTCCCCATATTAGCATGAAAGATTAGCAATGGGATTTTTAGGTAACTCTCCATCTTACCAAGAAGGAGAACCATATACATTTTTTGTAAGGGAATGTGATTATGTTGAGACTTTGAAACATGTATTAAACGGTCATATTTAGATGCAATCTTCTATAACTATGGAGGATAAAAACTATGTAAGTATTATAAAACTTTGAAGTGATATTTTAAAAACACATATCAAAATTAAATTAGTTACTAAAATGAAGTTATAATTTATCTTTATACCTAGAGACTCAGAATACAACAAAGAACAGTTAGAAGTATCTCTAAAACTTATCTTCAATTTAAAAAAGAAGTAACTCCCCATATTAGCAACTATGATTAGGTTAACAACTACGCATGTCTCACAAAACATTGAAATGATATTCTTAATACCCGGATAAAAAAATATAGATAAAAAAAGGGCATTATCTTTAAATCGAGAACATAATATAAGGGAAATAAAACCAAATGATATTCTTCATCTCATAATAATTCAACAGAGAAGAGTTTAATAATCTATTCCTCAAATCATCTTCAAATCTAGTTTTTGACAAGCAAAATAGTCTTACTGAGCCCAAAGAAGAAAGAGTCAATATAAATTTAGCAAAGAGATAAAACAATATCTTAGAAATATTGCTCAATTTTTCCGCTTTACAGACAAAAAGATCTATGGGAAGGTACTTTATTTTATAATGGGAAGTTGTGCATTGTGACATACTTTATGGAAGTTGTGCACATTTATAATGGGCACAAGCCCATTCTCATACAAATGAACATTGTTTGTTTTGTAATAATTAATAATTGTATTATATTAGCACCCTCTCCTAAAAGCTTAGTTTCTATGCACCCCCTCTTGAATGGTTAACTACACAGAAAAAATGGGAAATCATTCAATCCATGTGTATACAAATTTTTAGTTTTTTTGACATTTCATCCAAATTATGTGATTAGTATATAATGCTCAAATCTAGCTTTGACAGGTTTATACAAAGATCTCGTTTTCCATGAAAAGAAGTTATTGGTTTTGGGGGTGGAAATTTGAATGCATTATAGAAAAAATTTCACACTTAATATGTACATGGGTTATTGAATTTATTACCATCATTTTATGTAAAAAATAAATAAATAAAAATTACAACTTGTATTATCTCATAACAACACATTTCCACGATTACTGAGCTTGATTGAGTTTACTTGTTACTATTATGTTGATTAATAAATATAAATTAATTGGCTTTTTTTGTAGTCTATCTCATAACAATATATTAAAATTGGTCTTTTTTATAGACTATCTCTTAACAATTCATTTATTACCATCATTTTATGTTGTAAATATTTCATAACACATTTCCTACCTTCATTATATGCAAATAAATCCATGTTATAATTAAACATTTGTCACACAAATATATATGATCAAAATATGTAAAATATACAACATTCAAATGCGCACTACCCCATAGTTAAGATAAATCACATCTAAATTTTTCTTATATTGAGTTTATTTTTCTTCTATGATTCTTATATGAGAATGGGCATATGCCCACTCAATACAAGATATAAATGTTTGTTTGTATGAGAATGGACATATGCCCATTTAATACAAGATAAAAATGTTTGTTTGTATGAGAATGGACAATATAAGTATTTGTTATGCATTGTAATGTTATAAATGTATTAATTATTCCAATAAGTATTTCTTAATCTTACTATAAAATTGTAAACTCCTAAAATGGAAATCCCTCATACATGATATATAATTCCAAAAAAATCTTTTTGGATTCCAATAATAGCCAAATCAAATTAAAAAAATCCCCTTTTTGGATTCCAATAATAGCCAAATCAAATTTCAATATTTGGTATAAGAAAAACCAATATAGCTGATTTCGGTATTTAATCTAGATTGTAAAATGTCCAAATTTAACAAAATTATGGTTACTTTTACAAAGTTTTCATAATACATGACTTTGACTACTCTTTTGTTCTTCTTTTGCAGGTATGTCCTTAATACACAACAAGAAGTAGCCCTACATCAACAATTCAAGCACAAAAACAGTACAAATTAGTAACATATGCTTCACCCCTAGGGTCACTTTCCCTTCATATTTTTCATTCTTCAATTTTCACTCATTCCATGCTTGATTGTCTCTTCAAAGATGCTATCACCATCACACTTTACAAGAACAAAAGGTATGCATCTTTTAACTAGTTTATGTTATTAAGTATTGACTCAACAAAATAAAGTGGGGGAAAATTTAGACACAAAATCACACACTTGGGTACATTTATAGGTCTTGACAACATATTTGTATTCATATGATTCCTAAGCGAGAAAACTAGTAATTGACAACTATCTTTGGCCTTTTTAAAATATCTCTTACTTTTTGTTTGGTCTTACACACTCCACAACCCAATATGATCTTCATTGCTTTATCTTTGTTGACTTCGAGACCAAGACCTTAGGGCCAGACGCAAGTCCTCAGTGGCCTTGTCCCTTCAGGCACCCCTAAAATATTTTAATCTTACTTACCCCTTTTGAGCCTCTTTTTATATTTTAAGCATCTTGTTTTCTTATGGGCTAGCCTTCCAATTGTCAATTACAAAATTTATCCAAGGGAATCATATAAATATAATGATATGTGACCAAAACAAAGGACCAAGCTCTAAGAATTACTATCTACCACCTAAGATTACATCCAAATGCATCTAAGACACTCAAAGGCATCCATCTAACATCCATTCAAGGGACAAAGGGCTACATTTTTCTCTGCATACACGCATAGGAAGGGGAATTTATTTTATTCCATACACACATTTCCATCTATCTATCAATCTAGACCGCTATTCTAGTGCACCTTGCACAAGGGCTTCCTCACTATTATCGAGACACTTAGAAGAACAACATGGAGTCTAAGATGTAAAGAAATGTTCTGTTGTAAGTTCACTCAATTGGTCTATTGCTGGGTCTCATCCAACTCCCCATATTAAATCTTTTTTTTTTTGGGATTTGATGTAGTTTGAGGGTTTTACAGGTAGTCATCTCTTTATAGGTTACATGAAAATTCAGTGATCATCCAACGACTATCAATGACCATCTTGTGATACCGAAAAACCAAGTTATGAGCTTACGTGCAGGTCACAGGTGCCTAGTAGAGGTCTCTAGCACCTAGGCACCCTATCCCTTTTCCAGCGCCTGGTCTAGTTATCCAAAACTCTAGAAATTCCCGAGCACAATTACGACAATCTACCCTTCGTTTTCATCGTTTTCCAATCTAGTATAATTCAAGATGAAGTGTGAAATCAATTGTCTTCTACTCTCTCTTACACTTAGGGTTTCAAATTTCATTAGCTTGTCGCTTGTGTCAAATCTATACTTTAGAATTTATTTATCATATGTGACTCTATATATCTAGGTTTTTACAAATTCAATAATTGTTAAATCAAGTTTGATAAGGCTGACTATAGCTATAAAATATGTGACAATAGTGATAAAGTTAAAATGTTTCATCTACTTACCATCACTTATTTAAAACATATCATTTGTTTTACATGATGTTAAATTTGGGACATTAATTTATTTGATGCATGTGAATCTCAACCAATATCTTCATGTTTATTTTGATTCCAATAATAGATCCAGACTTGAATGGAGACCTGTGTGGTGAATGATGACAAGGGATTCAAGGTGAGGAAGGGTTGTCAAGGAGCTACCTGAGTAAAGGGAATAAGCTTGGAGAGATTACACCTGAGGCCAAGTCAAATCATTATGAAGCCAAAGCCTTTACATAAGAAGAAAATAACACTCGACCTACATGATGGAACTTGAAAAATCCTCAAGATTGTCAAGTTAGTTAACAAGATAGTGATATGTAGATAAAATAGAGACAAACATATTAGTGGAGATCCATGGGAAGTGGGTATTTGAGGGATTTGAGACATACATGAGCTCAAAAGTATGTATTGGTGAGTTTTCATCCACAAGGTAGATCATAATCACAATGAGCACAACACATTGCAACCAATTGAAGTGAAGGTGTGAACTACGTCATAAATCTAACAAGAGATCCAATTTTCATAGAAAATGAATATAAGAAATGTATTGAAAATATTTATACAACATTTTTATATTATTTCTTAAGAAAACACATTTCAAAAGTGGGAAGGAATTATAAATTTTACACACAAAATTTCTATTAAAGGAATTTGGTAAAATTTATACTAAACAAAATAATCTACAATTAAACACACACAAACACTCTATAAATGATTTATTTATCATTTTATGTAGATATTTCAACTTGAACTTCATTAACGCATCCTTATCAATTTCTTCAAGTACCATGTGGGTGCAAAATACGTGAGATCTTGTCATGAGACCTCCTATTGTAAATGGAAACCTCTCTAAAATTATACATGAGAGAGTGTCAAAAATGACTTCTCAATCCAGGTAAAAGATAATGAAATGTAATAGTCATGGAAATTTAAATAAAAAATTCACTTCTCTTTTTGACGTAATTTTGGACAATCACACACTTTTACGCACTCTCATATACCCTCCATGTGCCATGTTTACTTTAAATTTTAAAGCTTAACGAATCGTATATGGGTGCATTTTTCCTTTGCATTAAGTTGTGAATTTAGATCCTAATGAGTAGATAACATGTGGAAAATATGGTACAATTTGGTGGAGTAGAAAACCCCGCCTCTGTGTCCTTTTCCCTCCAAAATATTGCATGCAAGCATGTGGCTACATCAAATGGTTAGATATAACACCATTATGCTTGATGTGGAAATAATTGTAATTTGTTGTTATAGGTGGAATCGTTGCAAGAGTATTAAGGTCATATTGACAATCTATTTCCATGTGAGGAGGAGAGAGAATCCTATCTCTCCACTTCACATTGGTGCGAGACACACCCATATTGCTTGATTTCCGACCTATACGTGCATCAAATTCTTAGACACATTAACCATCTAATTTATAAATTATAATGCTTAGAACTAATTATATTTCTAGTGAGAAGTACTTGGAACCCTTCTATAGGACCTCATACCCTAAATGACAAGCTCTCTAAAACTATACATGAGAGAGTCTCAATAATAACCAATAAGTCTATTAGAAGAAAATGACATGTAATGGTTATGGTCATTCAAATAAGAAAGACATGTCTCCTTTCAAATGCATTTGTGTCTAGGTACACACTCGATATACATTTCACATGTCACATGTACTTAAAATTTAAAAGATTAATGACTCTATAGAGGGCTGTATTTATCATCTTCCTTAAGCCAAGCATTTAACAACTAATGAGTAAGTAACATACAAACTAATATAATGTAATTTGGTAGAGAAATAGGCCCCACTACTTATGACTTATTTTTCCTTAAAAACATTATATGTAGGATTTTTCTATAATAGATGGTCGTAGTATATATCTGCATAGGAGAATTGGTTATATATATATATATATCTTAGGATGTCGGGCGCGATACCGTGTGACGTGCGATGATGACGCAAGGACATGAAACTTCTCCCTTATACCCTCCCGAGAGAAGATTTTGGGATGCAAATTTTAGGCAAACTTTAACAAATGATGGGAATTCGTAGGATCATCTTCTAACACATACAAATCTAGTTGAGGAGGTTATTCAATATGATAGTGAGGTGTATCCAAATAAAGGATCACATTTTACTACTTTCCATCATAACTCATTGAGCGCAAGAGATCATGTATCCCTTCATTACATGTTTAGATAGTAGTTAAAAAAACACCCATAAGGTAAGGTGAAAGGTGGTGCTATCGGGATCTTCTACGCCTCTAGCCACCCACTTATAAAGGGATGATTGACAGTTTTGGGGTTGAGTTATGACTCCTTAGTCTTGATAGTTGCCTTGGATTGTACCCATATGAGAGAAACATCAAATCTCATCTTGTTATACACCTCCTACAAGACACAACAAGCATTTGGTGGAGGAATGAGGAGAAAATATCCATTTGACACACGAGATAATTAATCGGGAGTTTTCGAGGAGTGCTTTTGGCTCGTTACATGTATGAACACTTCATACAAAAGAGGATAGATGAGTTCCATGATATTTGAAATAGACCAGACATTGTATCAGAAAAAGTATTAGTGTTGATTTATGGATATTTATCACTATGTGGATTACCTTTAAGATTATAATTTTCATATCAACAAGTTCATTAAGGGCCTAAATGCAGATTTGGTCGGGTAGTTAAGATTTTATATCCTTTGACCTTGGATATGGTAATGGAGAAGGCCGAATTAGTCGAGGATAATAGTAATAGGGGTCGGGAGTCTTAAGATAGGAATGAGAGTAGTTTGTAGGAGATATTTCATACTCATTAGTATAATAAGTCATGATACTTTTCTCCGCCTCGAGAGGATGTTTTAGACCAACTCGGAAACTCGAGACCCCCGCACACCCATAACAACACTCACAACATAGGATCCTTAGCGGTAGAGGTCTAGGCCAACTTAGAATAGTCATAGAGGTAGGGTCCGAGGTGGTCATATTCGGCATGGATTAGAGACCGGTAGTTAGAAGCCTTTTTGGCTTGTCCACAACAAATCTGTTAGGGCATGATCCATAGGGTCAGCTTTATCGAGTACATGAGGGAATCCTACCCGAGAGACATTGGGATGTTTTATTTATGGATTTCATGATCACTTTGTGCTCATTTCATTTATAGAGACCCTATTTTTAATAAGAAAAAAGATCCTATTTCTGAGAAGATAGTATGGGACGTAAGGAACACTTACGACCTCTATGCCACAATGGAGAATCATAAGGTCGAGCACTAGGAAACTGTTATTGAGATTATAAGTATGATCATAAGTACATAAGTTATTGTTTTATTTCATTTTGGCACTTTTAATTATTTCATATCACCTTATTTTGTGGATGGGTGTGGGTTGGTGGCCCTTAGGCAATCTTAAATATGACAGTAGAGTTTTCTAGTAAGGACAAGCTCACCGTATATACTTATGTTGAGAGTTGTGTTTTTGATCTAGGTGTGTTTCCCACTACCGTAGACCTCTATATTTTATTGTTGGATCCTATGATGTTGTTTTGGCTATGGATTATCTTGATTCCCATCGGGCCAATGTTGATTTTCGAACAATATTATCGAGTGATTTGGTGACCCGGGTAGTTATGCAATTATTTTTGGGGTTCAAAGACTATTTTCCTTGTGTGTGATCTCTACCATGTAACTCAAGAAGATCATACAAAAGGGTTGTTAAATTTTTCTATCATGATTAATGATATGTTTAAGGAAACTCCAATGAGCTCACAACTTAATGAGTACACTATTCCGAGAGAGTTTGTTAATGTCTTTCCTAGTGAGGTTCCCAGTATGTCACAACTTTGAGAGGTGGACTTCATGATTGAACTTGTATTAGGTGTTTCTTCCATTTTTTGAGAAAATTACAAGATGACTACTTCGAGCTTCATAAGCTCAATATCCATTAGAGGAGTAGTTGGAGAAGGGTATCGTATGACATAGTATGTCTCCTTAGGGTGCATCGATGATATCTATGAAGAATAAAAATGGATCCCTTCATCTGCGTGTGTTGGTTTTGGACATCTAAATAAGGTAATGTGAAGAACCGTTTATCCTCTTCCTTGGATATATGACGTATTTCATTAGATGCAAGGAGACAAGGTGTTATCTAAGATTGATATAAAGTTAGGATATCATCGCTTTAGATCACAGAGGTGGACGTCCACAAGAAAAAATTTCAAACTCGATATGGGAACTATGAGTTCATAGTGGTTCCCTTGGAGTTAACTAATGCGCCTCATGAATGGGGCTTTAGGGCCTTCTTGGATCAATTTGTCATTGCGTTCTGGATAATATTTTAATTTATTCACACTTAGTGAAGGAGCACTAGGAGCATTTGAGGCATATGTTACATGTTTTAAGGGACCACAGTCATTCAAGAACTTGAGGAAAATTCCTTCTTCTAGACCAAGATTCAAGACTTAGGACACATAATTACAAGAAAGGATATATTTATAGATTCCTCAAAGAATAAAGCATATCCTTGATTGGCTAGCCATAACCACAATGATTGAGGTTCAAAGTTTTATGGGACTTATCTAAGATTGTTAATCATATTAATTCCCTTCAACACAAAGGGAAGAATTTCTTTTGGTCGAGAAGTGCAAGTAGTATTTTCATCTACTCAAGGAGTGTTTGATATTTTCTCCTATCCTTGCACCCTAGATCCTTTGGTAGATTTTGTGGGTTGCATTGATGCTTCGATAGAGGGAATTTTGGTAGTTCTCATGCAAGAGCATCACATCATTAATTTTGAGTCCAGAAAGCTCAAGGATTACGAGCTCAATTACCCTATCCACTATCTTGAGCTTGCGTCATGGTGCATGCCCTAGTTCTGTTTGAGGCACTTCCTTTTGGGAAGTTCATTTTTAGGATAGATAACTTGAGTTTGCAACATATATTTTATATCCCAATCTCAATTCTTGGAAACATTGTTGGATGGAGTTCCTTTGTGAGTATGATTTGGATATTCAATATATCAAAGGCAAGGTGAATTTCACCATAGATGATCTAAGTAGACAATGACATGATATTGCTAGATTGAACTTATGGTTAGACCTTTGAGATATAATATTTTGGCATCTACCTACCGATAGATTCTACAAGTGTGTTAGACAAGTGGTGGAGTCACAAAGGCATTTGGAGGGAAATTATGCAGGTTACACTTTAGAATATAGTGGTCTTCTCCGGTGTCATAGGCACATTTACGTTCCTAGAGTAGGGGACTCACACAATTTTGTTATTTATGAGGCACATTGAGCTCATTACATAACTCATCCTAGGTTTCAAAAGATGTATGCGATTTGAGACAATTGTACTTTTTCCATGGTTGCGTCATGACATTGTAGAATTTTTATCCCATTATCTCAAGTGCCATAGGATGAAGGCAAACCATTCTCACCCCGTAGCTCCACTCTATCCTCATGACATTTTGAAGTGGAAGTGGGCATGGTTTTTATAAATTTTATAGTTGGTCTTCCTATGACATCATATCATCATGAAACCATCATGGTTACAATGAAAAATTGACCAAGGTTTCCCACTTTTCTCCTATGAAGGTCACTTATAATGTTGTCGTCATAGTATAGGTTTTCCTTGATGACATTGTGAGATTACATGTGATTCTAAGGATGATCATTTGTGATTGGGACACCATATATAATTCAATCTTTTTGACATATTTTCCATCAGCTTTGTGTACCCAGATCATTTTCAACTTTTCTTATCACCCTCGAGACATGATCGAGAAAACAGAGAGGGTGAAATAGGTTCTCTAGGATATGTTGAGGATGCATGTCATGGATCAACATAAAAATTAGGATCACTATCTATACCTTGTAGATTTTTCATAAAACAATAGTTTCCACAATTTTATGGTTATGTCACCTTATCAAGCTTTATATGGGATATCTTTTAGGAAACCTTTGAGCTAGGAAAAGTTATATGGAAGGATTTTTAGGTCAAACATACCTCTAGGACATGGAGTAGTAGGTTATCCTCATTAGGAAGCATTTGGAGTAGGATTAGGAACTTTAGAAGTGGTATCCTAATATAAATAGGGTTAAGTATCACTTCCTAGTGGGTGATAAGGTATTTTTGAGAGTACATCCGCACAAGAGTCCAATCAATTATGAAAAGGGCTTTAATTTATCCCATCATTTTGTTGAACCTTTTGGGATTTTGGAGTTTATTAGTCTTGTTGCTTACCGCTTAGAACTACCAACACATCTATCTTGTGCTCATGATGTGTTCCATATTTCAGAGTTGTGAAAGTATGTACATGACATCTATCTAAAAGGAATGATAACCAAATCGTACTTGCAAGCCAAAAACAAAGATGCTAATCAAACACCATGATTAATAAGATGAAAGTAATTCACTGAATAATCGTACATAAACCTTTGCAAACAAATGAGCAATAATATCATATATTATTATGGAACTCAATGAAATACAATGAGAATGGGCCTTTCTTATACGGAAAGGAATAACAATCTAAGAACTAGTCAAGATCATAGATCAAGCCATAAATCAAGGAAAGAACTAGTCATCAAAGAACTAGTCAAGTCCATAGATTTAGGAGAGAAATAGACATCAAGGATCTAGTCAATACCATAGATCAAGGAAATAACTATAACTAACAACTAGATAATATCCCCTAATATCTAAATAAATAAAATGAAATATCCACACACACAGTGGGTGTGGATAAATACAATAAAGGTAAATAAAGTACCAGGGTGAACATGAGCTAAGATAAATACCTACTCTAACACCCCTCCTCAAGTGAAGCTAGGGGCCAAAATAGAAGTGACATGTCCACAGGTAGGAGTTTTGGAAACTAGGCATGATGAGGTACTCATGTACAATATATCCATGAAGAAATCTCGAACCAAAAGAAGGAAAAATCCTGCTATATGGAAAGAGAAAGAAGAAGAAAAGAAAGATGTTCTCATGAACACCCCTAAGAAAAATTTGAAACACCAAATATTCCATGCAACTCAAGGTAGCGAGGTGATGCAAAAGGCTTTGTAAAGATGTCCACAACCTTATGTTGAATCGGAATGTACTCAGCAAATAACTTCATCCCGAATGTGCTGTGAATAAAGTGGATGTGTATCTCAATATGCTTGGTCCACTCGATGCTTGGAACTCAGGTTGTGAGAAAAGTGAATTACACTTTGGTTATCATACCAAAGTACAGTCGGTGAATCTTATGGGAATCCAAACTCAGTCAATAACTATCAAAGCCAAATAATCTCAATGACTTGATGTAACTATTGCTTTTTGTACTCTACCTCTGAAGATGAAAGTGCAATAGCCTGTTACTTTTTACACGCCCAAGCAACTAGAGAAGAACCAAGAAAAAAAAAGATATCCAGAAGTGGAATGCCTGTCATCAATAGAACCTTCCCAATCTGAATTTGTATACCCAACCAACTGAGTAGAACCCCTAGTGTAGTGTAGGCCAAAGTGGGAAGTGCCCTGTAAATAGTGCAAAATCCTTTTAGCAGCCTGCCAGTGACTACTATGAGGAGAATGTGAAAACCAAGATACAATCCCTACTACAAATGAAATATCAAGGTGAGTATGGGTCAAGTACATGATAATTCTAACCAACTACCTATACAAAGTGGGATCACAAAGTGGAGTGGTACATGTGGAAGTAAGAGTAACCCCAGACTGAAAAGGAGATGGACTTGGATTGCAATCAACCATATCAAAGCACCGAAGAAGATCATGGGTGTACTTTTGCTGACTCAAATGAATCTCTGAATATGTATGAGAAATATGCAATCTAAGGAAATAATGCAATAACCCAAGATCTGTCATGTCAAACTGTGTAGAAAGATCCCTATGAATAGTCTGAATGTGGGAAGAAGAGCTTCCAGTAAGTAACAAATCATCAACATACAAGACAAGTATCACAATATCCTCAACAAAATGTTGGAGATACACTGTATGATTGGAGTGGAAATGAACAAAACCAAGTAGATAGAAGAAAAGAATCCATCTTCTCTTACCAAGCCCGAGAGGCTTATTTGAGACCGTAGAGAGAGACCTTCTGAGCCTACAAACAAGAGAAGAATCATGAACAAATCCAATTTGGTTGCTCCATGTATATTTCCTCTTATAAATATTCATGTAAAAAGGCACTCTTTACGTCCATCTGGTATATGAGCCACCCCGAGATGTAGCAATAGAAAGTACAAGGCATACAAAATCCATCTTGGCAACGGGTGAAAAAGTCTCAGAGTAATCAATACCTTTAACTTGTGAAAAATCCTTTGCAAAAAATGGGCCTTATACTTGTCAATGGACCCATCAACTACATATTTGGTTTGGTATATCCACTTACACCTAACCATATTTCTTCCTTTAGGAAGAGAGACCAAATCCCAAGTATGATTCTTCATCAAAGAAGAATACTCAGCGCCATCACATCATCCCACTCCTGTCTCCCATGAGCATTTGAAAAATACTATGGATCCTCAAAATTATCTCACACAAAAGTCCGAACCTATAGAATGTGCCTGATGATGCCTAGTGGGTGGAAGGTTATGTATGAAATGGGAATCCTCGGAAACCGTAGTATGGGCCCAATTAGGCATAGTGACAACATTAGTGGAAATAAGATCCTCAACAACATCTATAACCTCCTCATCAACATCCTCAAAGAAAGGATCCTCAAGATGAGATGAATAAGAAGGAGGCATGGAAGAAGATGAAGAATCATGAGGAGTGAATCACTCATTAAACTTAACATGTGTTTGAAAAATAATGTCATGAGTATTAGGATCTAAAAGTTGATAAGCTCTCATGTCCTCACAATACCATACAAAGATCAAGGGTTTTCTCTTCTTATCCAAAGCTTTCCTTTTCTTATTTGGCACAAAGGCCCAAGAATGGCTCCCAAAGACACAAAAAAATGAGACATCTGACTTAGTGTTGGACCAAGCTTCCTTTGGAGTCAAATTCTCAAGTGCTCTATGTGGTGTGTGATTTTGAATGTAGTTAGCACAATCAACTGATTCTGTCTAATAGATAGGAGGTAAATCTCTAGAATGCATCATACAATTAGCCATTTCCTTCAAAGTTCTATTCTTTCACTCGCTTTAAGCCATTCTGTTGTGGATTATAAAGAACAAAATACAAGTGAATAATGCCTTGAGTTTCTAAAAATCATAAAACTCATTGTTGAAGTACACCTCCCCATTATCAATACGAAGGTTCTTTATGAAAATCGAAGATTATTTCTAGACCAAAGCCTTGAACACTTTGAAGTGTGAAAAAACATCACTTTTTACTTGAGAAAATAAACCCAAGTACGCCTCGAGAAATTATTAACAAAGGTAAGTTCATACTTAGCTCCATTGAAAGAGGGGGTTGGAAAAACCATTAAGTCACTATGCACAAGCTCAAGTGGTGAAGAAGCTCTCTTAGAAAATTCTTAGGAAATGGATCTTAGTGTTGTTTCCCTAATGCATAGCCAGAGAAAACTCCCTCAATAAAAGAAAATCTAGGAATACCATCTACCATACCATGAGTTCTCAACTCCTTCAAATATCTATAATTAAGATGTCCAAATCTTTCATGCCAAAGCTTACTCTCTGAATCTGCATGAGAAACCAATCCTGTCCCTATAGAAGAAGTGTCATCAAAACCCTCAAAGTGATATAGTATAGAACTATGATCAACAATACCCTAAGAAAAAAGTGAATAAGGCTCCAACAAATTTCTTACTTTTGCCCCATGTGGTGTAAAAGTCACTATTTTCCCTTGACCAAAATGACAAATTTGATATACGAAAGAAAATTTGTAGTGATGTTAGGAACATATAGTGCATCTTAAATACTTCCACCATCAAGTTGTATATCACCTTTTCCCTCAACAAAAATAAAAGAAGAATCTCCAACCTCAATTTTGGAAGTAGAAATCAAACCTATAGAAACAAAAGACTTCTTGAAGAAATCATGTGATGAGAAGCACCAAAATCTATAACCCAACTGTCTGTAAGTGGTGATTGAGATCTCCCAACAACATTAAGTGCTTTTCCATGCTAATTAGAAGGAGGTGGAGTGGAGATAGAAATTTTGTGTTTCTTGACTGCATCCTCTAAGGCTTGCATTCGCTTATAACACCTATGTTCTTCATGACCACTACCCCCACAAAAAGAGCATGAAAGGCTAGACTTATTCTTGGATTTAGAAGACTCCTTGGGTTTAGAGTTGTTTTCTTTGGGTTTAGGAGCACTTTGAGATGGAGAAGGGGTGGATTTGGTTTTACTTTTTGGTTTTCCCTTGCCCTTAGGATTAGATGCAACTAATTCCTTTTGAGAGGTGGAAGACTCAAGGTGAGACAATTTGGATTCTTCCTAGTAAGTATTTCACAAAATGTTTCTAAGTCAGGCATTTTGAATTTGTCACCTAAGGTATCCATGCTAGAGAAAAAGGTTGAAGAAAATATTTGAAATGGTCCTCTCAACTTGGATAGAATCAAGTAAACACACTCTTCATCTTTCTTATCTCTTCCACTCCCCTTCAACTGTGTCAACAAATGCTTGAACTTGGTAAGATAGTCTATAATTGTTGGAAAATATTTAGGATTAAGAGAGGTGATCTCAATTTCAATTTGCATGGATCTCATATGATCCACCTTACCAAATAAATCCTCCAATTTCTCCCATATTTTGAAAGGAGAGTCACATTTTTCCAAATGAAACAAAATACTGTCACTTACATAAGTTCCTATCAAACCCATACACTCATCAAATTTGCACTGGTACTGAAATTTCTCATATTCAATGAATACTAATTGTTCTGAAGAAGTTAAAGTCCATAATCCTTTCCGCTTGATTATTGTTTCCTTTCTTGGTTTCCATGTGTGGTAATTACATGTTGTTAATGGCTCAACTTGATCTAATGCGAAGTAGATAAAGACACCATCCTCAAAAATCACCAAAAGAAATGCAAGAACTAAACAATTATGTGTTGTTAAAGGCTTAACATGATCTAATACGAAGTAGATAAAGACACCATCCTAAAAAATCATCAAAAGAAAGCAATGCAAGAAGACCCCCAAACAATGCAACAAGAGCTCCCCATATTTTGGCACTTTATAATGAGTGTGCGTTACGATATGGCACTTTATAATTATAGTGAAATTCTTAAAAAAATATTTCCAATGGAAAGATCACGGAAATACAAGCACTTTTTAAAAAAATGGCACTTAAAACCGAGTTACCGATCAAAAGATACAAGTTTTTCAATATTATGCTCTACTATTTATTTTAGTTGCCACTAAAATGTAATAAGATAATCTTTCCTTCACCACACAAATAAAATGAAATGGGGCTGGAGTTAAGCACCTACTAGTAAGAATCACAAGCTTTAAGCCCTCATATGACCAAGGGCTAAGGATTTCAATGTGTGATAACCAGATCGTACCAAGCCAAGAACAAAGATGCTAATAAAACACACAATTAATAAGATGAAAGTAATTCACCGTAATAACTTTACATAAACCTTTGCAAACAAATGAGCAACAACATTATATATTATTATGGAACTCGATGAAATGCAATGAGAATGGGCCTTGCTTATATACGAAAGGAATAACAATCTAAGAACCAATAAGGTCGTAGATCAAGCCATAAATCAAGGAAAGAACTAGTCATGAAAGAAATAGTCAATTCCATAGATTTAGGAGAGAACTATACATCAAGGATCTAGTCAATAACATAGATCAAGGAAAGAACTATACCTAACAACTAGATAATATCCCCCTAATATCTAAATAAATATCCACACACATAAGTGGGTGAGGATAAATACAATAAAGGTAAATAAAGTACCTAGGTGAACATGAGCTAAGGTAAATACCTACTCTAACACTACCATGTTTTGGATTTTTGACCTTGTAGGTAGAGGTTGAAGGACAATGGACATTGAAGCTCATGCATATTCTTGAGAACAAGAGGTTTGTCCTTCAGGGAGTGAAATTTAGACATGGTTAGAGTTTAATGGGATAGATATGATGAGACAACATCTAACTGGGAGGATGTGACACCTTTGAGGGCCTGATATCTATACCTCTTCCAATGACTTCCGAGAGGAACTCTATTTTTAGGAGAGGGGGATATAGTTCCCACCTATTTTTCATTTATGTTTTGGTCTTCACCGACTCATTGTATTATTTATACATATACATTGTTACTATGTTACTATCATTTTGATGTTGATATTATTATATTATATGGATATATATTGGCATTAATATGCTAACTCAATTTTGACAAGTTATTCATAGGGCATGTGATGCCAATAAATGGTGATCATTTTGGGTATTGATATGATGTCAAGTTTGATTTGGTATGAGATCTCATAATTTTATATTGATACATATTGGATGCATTGTTGTAATCTCTTCTTGCTACATTGGATAGTTGATTAGAGCATGATTTACTTGTTTTAGCTAGTTGCTGATGTTGGTTAGATTATCATTATGATGCATGTATGATATTATATCATCTTTTTATTGGTATTGGATAGGTATGATTTTGATGCAAGTGTGCAGTGACAAGTTTTTACATATGAGAAATGTGGGACTCAAGAAGGGCTTATGTAACTAGCATATTAGGACTTAATGATCCAAACTTCATCTCTTTGATTATTCTTGTATTTTGGCTACTTTGTCTTGAAATTGGGTTATTTTTGAAATTATATTCCTAGGTGCATGTTCACCATATGGATTCATTTTTATGGTTGTTCTCACCTCCCCCTTTCCTCCTTGATATCATTTCTATTTATTAACTTTAACCCCTTTGTTATTAGTGTTTGATTTATTTGTTTAAGTGTTAATTTCACCCCATTTGGTGGGAATGGTTTATGGTTTGTTTGCTTATTCTAATGGGGTATTTAAGGAACCTAATCTTGGATTAGGTAAGCTCAACTACACCTCTTAAATGGCATCTCTCTCCCAAACTCGGATTTGGGAAAGAGGTGACATTTAGGAGGAGTAAAATACAAGTAAAGGGCTAAGTTTCCCTTAAAAAGAGACCCTAGAACCTATCCATATGGGGGTGGGATATTTTCAAGGAAAATGGAGTTCATTTTCCCATTTTCCCTCCCTTTCAACAATATTCAATGATGGTTCTTGATTTTGGATTTGTTTTGGAATATGGAATTTCTATGAGTGCTTTGATTTAGTTTCTTTTCTTCTTTTTGACTTGGGGTGTGATTTTGGAAATTTTTTTTTGGATAAATCTTAGGTGAAGGTGAAACTTGTCACCCTCCCATTTGCTTGTTTTTTTGGATCTATTATATTTTATCCCTCATGTTAGAGGGATTAGGGTTCTTTTTTCTCTTTTTTTTATTGTTGGGGTTTCTCCGAGGAGGTTTGGAGAAAGAAGAAGGAATTTTGGACAAGATTGGATTTGGTATTTTTTATTATTTGTGAGGTAGGATGTTATGTATATTTATTTTTGTTTTGATTATGTAATTGTGTTACTTTCATGGGGAAAATTATTGAGTTTAAAAGAATTGTAATTGTGTTTGGTATTATGTTTTCTCCATCTACCCTTGATGGGAGTGGATTTAAGAGTGTGATGGGAAGAGGGAGGAATCCCTTTCATTTTCACCCTCATTTTTCGATGGAAAATATTGATGGGTTATGTTGTTGCAAATCAACAAAGACTTCCCGGATGTTGATCGTGCTTCTAATTTGATCATTCTAAGCATCCAAAGTGTGATTGCACAACATTTAATCCTCTTCCCAAGTGTGGGACTTGCAAAAATGGAAGAGGAATCTCCAGATTAGAGGCTGGTTCCTCAACTCCTCCGATCATCTATTTCACTTGCACAATTGCAAAGGTTTAAAATCCTAAATCTACTCTAAATTCCAAAGGGACAAGGATAGAAAATGCAAAAAGAAAGAACTAATGCTAATAGGTGATGCACCAAAGGAGTTGTAGAAACCTCGATGCTTTGCATGAAACACACAATCCACAAGGAAACACAAAGACAAAACATGCACAAATGCTCAAAATGTAATGAAAGATCAAGAAAGCAATGATAGATATATGAAAGGATTGAGGGATTTTAATCACATAACATATATCAACATCTCAAATCCAATACAGTACATTACAGTGATCCAGAGGCAAGAAAAGGTGCTGCATTACATGGAAAGGTAAAATTTCTTCACAAATTCTACCAAGGAGGAAGAAAAAGGAAGTTGCAGAGCTGAAAAAGTGTCTCTCCTTGCAAAATGAACTCATTCTGGCTTTTACAGTGCAAACCACGACCCCAGGAGAGAGAAACGCGGGAAAATGTGCAAGGGGTTCAACCATTGACCAAAATTCCATCAAAACAGCATGGGTGCCCTGACAGACCCATTCCTTGACATTTTTAACCATGCTGGGAGAGAATGCGAGCCATTCTTCATTAAAAACAGTGGTTGAAACGTCATTTCTGTCCATGACCACGTGCCAGAGGCATTTCTTGATTTTCTCTCTCAAAATCCACCAAAATGCAAAACTTACCCCGAATATTGTAGAGAATTTCACCAGGTTTCTATTGATGTAAAGAACATGAAAAACCAAGCTCTGGATCGAAAGATATGGCGATTTGAAGTTTTAGGGCAAAACAGGGCCAAATCAGGTCGGTGGGAAAAAATTCAAATTTTTGCACCTTTTTGGTCATTTGGAAAATTTTCCAAAATTTCCCCATGCTCCGCCACTCTAGGTGCCACGTGGTGGCATCTCATTGGCCACGGGCCTTTCAGGGAAAATTTTTCCAAAAACTCCGCCGAGCCATAACTTCAAAAATACATGGAGTTAGGAGGAAAACTTTACCTTTCTAGAAAGCTGAGAAAGAGCTCTATCCAATGGTGCCATTTCCAAAAGGTTTTGAGTGCTTGAAAAGCAAAATTTTGTGACTGAGGCACAAGAGAGGGAAGAATGAGAGGAGTTAGCCACAAAATGAGCAGGGGGCACATTTTGGATAACAGTTCTTGCTTCCCCTAGTCAATTTCCATTTTGCTAGGAAAACACCTCTTATTTTTACCTAAGGAAACCTATATGTTTGAAAACCATTAGTGGAGAGGGGCATGGAGAGATAAGGGGAGAAAATGGAGAGATAAGTAGATTTGGAGGCATGTGTGTGGGAATTATTGGTTACCGTGTTTTGTAAAAATTAGGATAGCTTCATCCCCTCTTCCCCATGTGAAGAAGCATGGATCTTCTCAAAGTATTGTGACTACTTTTTGTGTTTTAGCTATGTTTGTGAAATTGAAGTACTTGCATTTTTGTTTTGTTTTCTTATCCTATGTACTATTTACAAAATTGTATTTCTTCTCTCTCATGGGTTTGGGGTAGGCTAACATGTTCTCGTTGTTCACTTTAAGGCATGCGATGATGATAATTGGTTGGGTGGTCAACCAGGGAGATTTTGTGATAGATTTGGAGCATGGATTGAAGATTGGGAACATGGAGAAAGTGCAGGTTTTGAATGTTGTTTTGGAAGTTAGAAAATTTGTAAAAAATTGTCATGTTGTCTCCACTTTATGGAGGGTGTGTGTACTTGTATTTTAAGTACAATCTTCCTTCTTATGGTTATAGTTGAATGTAAGAAAGGATACTTTTGAATATTTTTTTTTTGAAGTGAGAAAGATTGTTTAAATCTCTTATTAAAGGACATAGTTTGTTGTTTTGTTAAATTACAAGATTTGAACTGTAAAAGTAAATTTCCATCTTATTAAAATAAGTACAAATCAAGTTAAATTATTCTCATATTTGTTTAGTTTCCTTTTTGGAAATGATGTTGAAATAACTAGGATAAGAAGAAACAAATGGATGTATTGTTACAATAAAACCTGAAATATGCAAGTTTTCTCCTTAATTTGCTAAATTTGGATTTTCTTCTTTCATTTCTCTTCTCCAAGAATAAATAAATAAAAAAATTATTTATACTTATCCAATATGTTTCTATCTTTGAATACGGAATTTCCTTATTTTTGTGTTATGTTAATAAATCATCGAATTGGATTTGTTTTATCTTTGAAATTAGAGGCATCTCATTTCTATTGTATCCAAAGATCTTGCTTAATCTTAAGTTTGAGTTTTATTTTTGTTTTTGGGATATACTATCTTGTTATTTTAACTATGAACCAATTAATAAATTTAACATTAGCAAGTGATTTTAAAATCCCATATATGTAATATATATTGTTATATTGGAAATATATTAACCTTATAGTTTTTTAAGTCTATGTCATTGAACTATTCCCTAAAATCTAAATAAATTGGTTGTTAATATGAAAGAAAAATACTAGAGAACCATACTTTGAATAATTCCTTGGTGTACACACACACACACACACACACACACACACACACACACACATTGGGAATATATTATTAACCATATATTTATATGAATGTAAATATTTGGAGATATCTTAGAAATCTACTTTTAGAAAGTAAATTGTTATAAAAAAATAGAATCAAATTCTGATTATACTTGATCTCTTTATCCTTATATATATAATTAATTGATTAATTAAAATATGAGTTTAGGGATGGGTTGGACGGTTGATTATCCCAACCCCCTTCCCTTAGTATTATCCCTAGCCATGGCACGCTTATGGCCACCCAACTCGGAACCCTTGGATGTGGCTTAAGCCACAACCATCCCCCTCTTTGTATGATATGAATGTGGAAAATGGGGTGAATCCCTAACCCGGACTGTTCACCTTTATACATGGCCACTCGTGGCTTGTCTCAGTATAGCCTTTGAAAAATGACTCGCCCAACTTGGGATTGAAACCATTAAATTGGGTATAAATACATACATGCATACATACATACATACATACATACATACATACGTACATGTGTGTGTGTGTATTCACATGTATAAAAATATATTTTATAACTCTTATCATAAGATATTTAAACCTACATAATATTTTTAAAAGTAAAATTAAACCCATTGCATCCTTGGAGGAAATTTTTCTCCTTCTACAAACCTGACTTTGATCAAAAGAACAACACTTAAAGAATGGTGGATCTTCAAATAAGTAACCATGAAAATCAAACCCTAACAAATATCCAATGAAATAGAATAAATAAAACATATGCATGACCATTCATGTCTATTTGAGCTCCATGAAAGATATCATCCTCTTCCTTATACCGCGAATTTTTTTTTCAACCAAATGAGAATAAAAATGAAATAAAAGTGATTTTATGATAAAGCACATAAGGAAATTCTTAGATGACCTTAGATCCGATGGTGGAGGGCCCTTTGTTCTAAGGTATTTCCTTTATTCCTTAATTGGTCCTTAATATTTTCTCGGTGTTATTTAATTATTAAGAGTTAATTAAATTTTAATGGGACGTGGTTCGATTTTGGGGACCAAATTGGATTCATGCCTAACTATAGTATCCCTTTGGGCACCTTTTTCCCTTATTTATTTTCATGAATTAAATTGCTATGATTTAAATTTATTTATTTATTTATATTTAATTTTTATTGTTAAAGTGGGTTGAAGAGTCCCGTTCCCTTTGATTTCAAGATGAAATAGCACCCCAACGAAACAGAAAACCATGAGCCCTTGATGAATATGATTAAAGATCCTCCATGAGCCACACTAGATGAATGGGAATCTTGATGAATAGGAAAACCATGAGCCTCTTATGAATTGGTGAACCACAAACCCTTGATAAAAACTATTAGAGATCCTCCACGAGCCACACCCGGATGGAAAAACATCTTGAAGAATAGGTGATCCACGAGCCTTTGAAGATTTCCATACGAGCTCCTTCATGAGCTACTACCAAATGGACTAGCATCTCCGAGAGATAGGTGAATTGTAAACCTTAGGCAATGTTGAGTAGACGAAGTATGACACTAAGGAGAAGGCACACTGGATGAATATTCGTGTGTGGTAGCAAGGAAAATTTGAAGGCATGAAAGGATAGGGAAGGAAATGCATGCGAAAGACAAGGACTAATCCAGGACTTAGCCATTTTCATGGTTACGGCTATTTTTGGAGATAGCGTGTCGGGGCACACAACCAGATGGAAACTTGTGCAACACGTAAATGTTATTTTTGGAAGAGCGTCTACTAAGCGCTTTACATGAGTTCAAGTTAATAATAGAATTACCACTTCTAGTTAACTAGAAGAGATCTATTATTAGCACACTTGCATGTGTGTCTATTATTGTAAAGGCACATGGCTATTTTCAGCATGCGACCTATTTTGGGAATTATGTAAGTGGTGAAGGAAAGTCCCCACCCCTATAAATATATAGTAAGCTATGTAGTTTAGTAGTAGTGAGCTAATATGGAGTTATGCTACCAGAACTGATGCGCACATGAGCTATGATACTAATTATTGTAAGAAGCTTCTGTGTATTTACTATATTTAACATAATGGAGTATATTGGATGAATAATGGTGTCAAACATGACTATAACTAGTTATTGCATGGATAATTTCATTATGTTTATCATTTGATTCATGATTATTTAAGATCTAGATCTAGAATATGCTCTATGGAAAGTTTATATTGTTTATGGATCTGAATGCATTAACTCTTCATCATGTTCACATCCTACACAAGAAAATATAAGGAGGGTCCTGGACATTTGCACGCTTTGGGTGAGCACTCAGTCTAGGCTGAGTGATGTGTCAATGTGCATGGGTTATGCTTGGTAAATTCTAGGATGCATAATTGGTTTTGTTGTTGAGACCTCTTTTTTAGTTGTTTTTAGGATGGTTCGCAATGAAGACGTACCAGTTGACCTTAACAAGTGTGGAGAAGTGGATAAAATATATGGAAGAAGAGTACGCATGGAGGTTCAACACTGGATATGAGTTTTATGCATCCGCATGGGTGGAAAAGAACCTATATGATCGGTGAGAGCTTCTTTTGGTATTTTCCCGATAAGACTTTGTACTAGTGGTGGTTGCTTATGCGTTTAAGCAAAATTGGAGGTATCGCACACTTGTCTGGACATAGGGAGAATTTTAGGCCTTATATGACGCTGATCTAATTTGGACACACACTGTGGATACTTGGTTCCATGGTGTTTTGAATAGCTATATCCTGGAATACTCAATTTCCACTTATTCTTTCTTAGAGGTAGCTGAGTTCCAGTTTTTATGGTATCCCAGGGGAACTTACTTGCAAGGAATTCCACTAGCAATTAATATCTTGATGGTAACCCTGAACTTAGAGGAAAATTTGATGGCTAGCTAAACCCCACCATGTGCGGGGGCAAGAGCAGGTTTGGTGAAAGATGGCGTGCACTAGCGACAAAGAGGTAGAGAAGAAAGGGCAAAGTACAAGGAGGCACGCGAGAGGGAGATATAGAAGCAACATGGCATTGTAGAGCATATGGCATTAAGGAGAGAGATGGATCACGAAGGATTTGGAGCTCACACGAAAGCTATGGATCCAGAGTATTAGGATCTCTCCCATTTGAGAAAGCATGAAAGGGAACCCTCTTCACCTCACATGGGAGCGTGCCAAGTAGAGAGGAACCGGGCCACAAGCCCATATCTAAATCTACATGGAAACCTAGCAAGTACATTGATGGTAAGGAAAATGTCTTCATTGTTGTTTGGAGGTACCCTTTTAGGTGCATCATCTACACATGTAATCCCGAGTACGCAAAATTTGGGGCTCACTTTTGGGAGTAGCACCACCACGAGACTATAGGAGTTCAAAGATGCAGACTACTATTGGGACACATGTAGTACATCTTCTGGTCCACTTCAAGCTATGTGTGAAGGATCGGGGGTGTAGGTGGCTCGAGTTTTGGTGGATCTAGTGGTTTTGGAGGTAGAGGAAACACATGGGGTTATAGATTAGGTGGGAAAGGTCCGCACTTTGAAAAATATTTATATGGAGATGTCTCTTCATCTTCCAGAGTATAGGGGCATAGAAGATGTTGCTGAACATGTGCACATGTGTGAGATACTGTGGTGTGCAAAAGGGATCATGAATTCTGAGTGCAAGGAAAGTCAATTTGAAACTACATTGTAGGGATGTGCAAATAGTTGGTACATGATGTTTGAACCTGATCAAACCTACGTAGATTATGCATCATTCAAATATGCATTCCTTACAGAATTCTATATCCCTGAGTTTGAGTAGAAGAGTATAAGCACGCTCTAGGATATTAAACAAGTTACTAATGAAAGTGTCTGGGAGTATGATGCTCATTTTAAAACACTTTTATCTAATATTTATTATTATATTCACACAAGCCAAAGATACACAATGGTTCATTGGAGGTATGATCACACCTTTTAGAAAGGATCTGTCACATAAGACATACACTCGCTCCATACGAAGCCTTTGAATCACAGATTGTAGTCATGGAAACCACACACAAGGAAATAGTTGTCCTGGTCCATGCAAACTCACATGGATGAGCCTGATTTTGATGTATGTGAAGAGTCATGTGTGTCAAGAAGAATGAAAAAGGCACCATAGAACATGCACATAACTATCAAACCCATTGTTATGTCTGATGAGCAGGTGAGTAATGCCTTGGTGAAAGTATCTATAGAGGTGGCGCGGAGGAACGTAGATAAGGCTGCCACTATTAGAGCGCTATGAGAAGAAAACAAGGCCAAAGATGTCAAAATAATGCGTTAAAAGGAGGGAAGGACCTATAACATAAGAAGAATGAAGCCTTTATTAGCATGGTAAAGGAGATTGGCAATCATGTCCTGAAAGCAAGACCGTACTTGGAGTCCAAGGTACTTGAAAGGTTCCCTTCGGCTATGCATTATGTGCGTACCTTAGTTGATTTGGTGCTTGAGGATGGACCCATTCACATGCTAGTGCTAAAGGACCCTGAGAAGGAAGTAGAGAGAGAAAGGGCTTCAGTGGTTAGAAAAATTTCATCATACGAGGCATTGCTCCAAACCTTGCAAGAAGAGCTGAAGAAAGCATACCAGGATTTGAATATTTGTGCAACTCCAGAAGTAGTAATCAAAATCAGGATGATGGTAGAAGACAATGAAGTCCTAAAGGCAATGAAGGATGATACTTTGGGGCACACAAAGAGATTAGCACTAGTAAAGAAAAATCACGAGGCCCTTGCAGAGCCAAGACCCTCATAAGGAAAGGTTGGATAAGCTTAGAAATCTCATAGAAAAAAAGATGGATCTTCTGAGGGACGGATGTCTGCTATGGCTAACGTTGTCATAGTATTGCAGAATGAGAAGGGAGAGATGACCTAAGACGAGTTAGAGGGCATCACTGTAGATGTCCCAGAGAAGAAAAGGAACGTGCTGGATGATTGACAAGCTTTAGAAGCTGAAATTAAGGAAGAATATCCAAAGTTGATTCTCCCGGTGGAAGAGGAGGGTACTGGAGAGTAAAATATATTCTTTGTACAATAATTCTTTAATTTCTTTCCCTTCCCATTCTTTATTCTTTAGATATCAAAAGGCAACCATTGTCGGGGTGGCAATGCAATTTAGTGTGGGGTAATGTTGAGCAGACAAAGTATGACACTAAGGAGAAGGTGCATAGAAGATTTACACATGGTAGCAAGGCATATTTGAAGGCGCGGAAGGATAGGGAAGGAAATGCATGTGAAAGACAAGGATTGATCCAAGACTTAGCCATTTTCATGGTTACAGGCTATTTTTGGAGATAACATGTGGGGCACACAACCAGATGGAAACTTGTGCGACACACAAATGCTATTTTTGGAAGAGCGTCTACTAAGCGCTTTGCATGAGTTCAAGTTAATAATAGAATTACCACCGGTTAACTAGAAGAGATCTATTATTAGCGCACTTGCATGTGTGTCTATTATTATAAAGGTGCATGGCTATTTTCAGCATGTGACCTATTTTGGGAATTATGTAAGTGGTGAAGGGCAAGTCCCCACCCCTATAAATATATAGTAAGTCGTGTATTTTGGTAGTAGTGAGCTAATATGGAGTTATACTGCTACAACTAATGTGTGCATGAGCTATGATACTATTATTGTAAAAATCTTATGTGTATTTACTATATTTAACATAATGGAGTGTATTGGATGAATAATGGTGTCAAACATGACTGTAACTAGTTATTGCATGGATAATTTCATTATGTTTATCATTTGATTCATGATTCTTTAAGATCTAGATCTAGAATATGCTATGTGGAAAGTTTATACTTGTTTATGGATCTGAATATAATAACTCTTTATCATGTTCACATCCTACACAAGTAACTCTAAAGAGGGGCTTGGTACCTTTGCACGCTTTGGGTGAGAACTCAGTCTAAGTTTAGTGATGTGCCAGCGCACCTGGGTTATTCTTAGTAAATTCTAGGCTACATCGTAGACACTGGATGACACAAAACACCTCGAAGGGATCACACCCAACGAGGTTTGAACATGGGTGGATCTAGACATTATCGTCTGCTGCCTTAACTAATCCACCCAAACCCCATTAGCTATGATTTAAATTAAATTAGTTGTACTCATTGCAATTTTTATTGCCATAAAATTAAAAAAATTATTGGCCCATTTATAGTGGCTCTGTCATGTCATTTTCAACTTTTTAATTTTTTGTAACCGTGACCTATTAGTAATTTGCATTATCGCATCGTATTACTATAGCTTAAAAAAATATCCTAGTTTTATTATTATTATTATTATTATTATTATTATATTAATTATGGTATATATATACACACACATATGTAAGTATGTATGTATTTATACGAGATTTAATGGTTTCAAATCCAAGTTGGGTGAGTAATATTTCCAAAGGCCATATGGTCAGGCCTAAGTGGCCATGTATAAGGCACATGGTTCGGTTTTAGGTTGTGGCTTAATCCATAGGAAATGGTTATGATTTTGGTAACCACAACTATGTCGTAGTTGTGGCTAATACTAAGGGCATGGGGGTTGGGATGGTCATTGTCTAACTCCTCCCCAAACTCATATTTTAATAATTTTTTTAAATAAACACACACACACACACACACATTATAAGGATCAAGAGATCTAAGTACATTCAAAATTTATTTATGGTTTATTTTTATATCAATATCGAGAGCCATTTTTACAAAACTTAAATATTTTTCATTTCCCAAAGCATTTGTACCTATTTATTTTGTAAAAATCACTAAGTTGTAAAGTTCCAAAACTATGGGGGTTCTTGATATAGTTTTTGGGGGTGTATAATGTGTTTACCCTCTTGTTCGTAACTTCTTTCTTTCTATTCCTTTCTTTGTTTTATGTAACAAATACCACAATTTCTATTTTGCACTAATGGATTTAAGTTTAATTAACCCACTTACCCATTTTAACTACCATGAATGGAAATAAAAATTATTATTGCACTTAGGAGTAAAGGGTTTGTATCATATCACAATGGGGTTAGAACTTTGTCTAGTAAAGCTACAAATAAAGTTAAGTGGTTTAATAAGTGTGATGAATCTTTTGGTATTTTGTGTCTTTCAATGTCTCCTGAACTCCTCTTTCACATAGAGTCAAAAAAATCTCCCAACCAAGTGTGGAAAACCTTAGAAACCTTGTTTGGAAAAGTTGACACTATGAGGGATCATGAGCTAGAAATAGAACTTATTAGCTTAAGTCTTAGCAATTAAGACACCTTCAAAGTTTTTTTGTACCAATATCAAGTCCTTATGATAGTATTTAAAAGAATGTGGAACAAAAAATAAGGATGAACAACTAGTTCTTTCAGTGCTTGTCAAACTAGGTCTTTGACTACTCGGTGTTTGTCTCTACCTTTATGATACCAAAAGGGATATTCGATCCACATGGTGTATGCCATATTTATAAGAATTAATTGTTGATTTGACTAAGGAGAAATAAAAATTAATCCAAATGGGCACCTTGATTCATCCAAACCTCAAGCCCGCATTGTCGGAATGGGAAACACAAATCCTCTAAAGAACTAAGAGAAGAAATAAAAGAGAAAGGATCCAGAAAGAAGAAAGAATAGAAATCCACTACCTCTTCTAATTCTACTAGTGAAACCTCCATTTCAAATGGGAAACCTAATAAGGAAAAGGTTAAGTGTTCTTATCAAAGAAACTTGGGCATGATGAGCACAAATGTATGAAGAAACAAATTGACCACCTCAATCATATCCTTGAGAAGAACAATATAAGGGTCTATGAATCTATCAAATAGTCTTCATCAACCCAAGAATCTACTATGGCAAAGGAAAAAGAATAAAGGGAAACATAAGGAAAGTCACATTTGTAGTTACATCCTCATCTACTCCTTCATGGGTTATCTAATCTAGTGATTAATATCACATGGGTTAATCACATATTGAGTTTTCTTCCTTAGATCCCTGCAACATGTTCTCCATCACTTTGGGTGATGATACTCTAGCCATATTTTTAGGGAGAGGGTCTATTGCATAAGAGTAGAAGGTGGAACATTCACAAATGTTCTTAGTGTACCTTAACTTTTAACTAATCTCTTGTCAATGTATTAGATGACTCATATAGGGAAGTGCATGATATTCCTATTTGATCCAGATTCTGTTGAGATCTGGGAGTTTCATAGTGACATTACAATAGTAATGGGAAGGTAAGATCACCTACTAGTTTATATACCTTCTCATACTTTTCACCCAATGTTTACTCTATTACATTGCTCACACATTTATATAGAGTTAGAATATTATGGAATGAGCGCTTTGGCCATCTTAACTATCACCACCTTGAGCAGATCAATCAACATGACATGGTTACATGATTTCCTAGAGTTTGTTTCTCAAGGGATTTTGTGAGGGTTGTGCTTTCTTGAAAACACCTCGAAGATAAATTTGACAAAGGAAAATCTTGGAGAGCTTTAACACATTTATATTTTATTCACAATGATGTCACTTGAGGCTTTTACACATCCTTCTTTCACTAGGGTCAAATATGCTCTCACATTCATAAATGGATTTTCTAGTATACATGGGTCTACTTCCTTCAAAAAGTTCGATTGTTGATTAATTTCAAGAATTCAAGGTACCCGCTTAAGAAACAACTGAAAACATAAAAGTTCTTCAAATGTGATAATGAGGGGGAGTATGTTAGAGAAATAAATCTGAGTAGTTTTTCACCATGTAGCGTATTGAGCTATAAGAGAAAGTTCCTTACAATTCTTAGTAGAATGACATGGAAGAACAAAAATAGGTCCTTAAAAGAGATGGAAAATTGTATGATCCACTCTAAATATTTGACTCTACAGCTTTAGGCATATTGTCACCCTCAAAATTCCCCTCAATTCTCAAGTCAAGTTTTAAAAATTTGAGTTGGTTCTACGTTATCCCAATTTTGCCCTCAGAAAAATTGATCAAACACGACCCTACACTTTGCCAGAAAGTTAGAAGGGGTGGTTCAAAGTGATGCTAGCCCACATTCCAAATCCAATAATGAAGAAGCAACAGACCCATGGAAGCCACCACATGCCTCATCGTGAAAAATTCAAAAGGCGCGGCCCAAAGAAAGACCCCAAACTTGTGCCAACCCTCCACTTTTCCAAGGTCCGTAAAAGGGGACAAGTCTAGCCATTTAATCAACTAAGTATAAGAGGGTCAACAAAATCCTTCATGTGCCTTATCTGAAAACTTCAAGTGAGATCTAAGGGCAGACTCCAAATGAGCGCCAACCCTCCACATGGTCAGATCCTCAAAAATTTAAATCAGTCATTGAAAAGTCTAAGGCTAGCATCCACACCACGTGTCTCATCGGTGCACTTTCAAGGGTCGGGCCAAAGGCGCCTCCCAAACAAGTGCCATCTCTCCACGTGTCTAGGGTCCCACAAAATTCAAAAGGGGTAGAACCGGCTATTGAATCGGCTAAGGAAAGGAGAACCAATGGAAAGCCCCATGTGTCCCTTTGGTGCTCTTTCAGGGGGCGAATCCAAAAGCAGGTCCTAAACGTGTGCCAGCTCTCCATGTGTCCAATCGGTGCACCTCCAAAGGTCAAGTCCAAAAAAAGTCTCCAAATGAGCGGGAAGCCTCCACATGTCCCGAGTCAGACATAAAGCCTTCGCCAAACAGAGGGACTTAGTCAAAACACAAAAATATAGAACATGCCCACAAAGGGACACGTGGCCATGTTTCAAGTGGTGGCGGAAAGGTGGGCCCTTTTTGTGTTTTGATGCTTTGAAAATTCAAAGCAGAAGGTGGGCCATTGACAGTGATTTGGGAATTTTGGTGTTATGTCCAAAAGGGCGTAAAGTTATAAAGTGACTCGCGCCCCACTCATGCCAAGGGATAAAGTCAAATGTTGAGCCCGCATCAAAATTCAAAGTGCGAAGGCGGCCCACTAGAGCAATTTGGGAAATTTTCCCAAAAAAAGAGAGTTAAAAGTTATAAAATGATCCACGACTCTGCTGGGGTCTTGAGCCCATGTTGAAAAGTCAAAGCGGAGAGGTGGGTTGGCGAAGAACTTTGAGTTTTTGAGCTTTTGTTGAAAAGAGTTAAAATTGTAAAAGTGAGCCGCAACTCCATCGCCACTCAAGTAAAGCCACGTGTCAGGCCTATATCAGAAGCGGATGGGTGGACCAAAATGTCTAAAATGCATAATCTCTATAAAAATCATAAAATGAAAAAGGTAAACCAGGCCCACTTCAACAAATCTCTTCCATGTGGATGGCTCAAATTCAAAGTTTGCAAAAGTAGGATGAATGACTGTGATATGATGCATCTGGTTTTGCCCAGGCAATGGAAATGGCTTAGACATTAGAGAAGTTCGATGTCAATTTCTTGAATCAATTTCATTATTTTTATAACCGAATGTAACCATTTTTGGAAGCTATTTAGAGGGTTCTCTACACCATTTTTCTAGTTAGATCCTAGTACTCCGTAGATGTAATAGATTTGAAATAAACAATACATAAGTTTTTCCCTTTCTTCCTTTTCTATTCCTTCTTTCCTTGTTTGAATTTGTGAATCATCCATCTTTTATGATAAGAAACTTTGTGTTCTTGTTTATATGATTTCTGGAACTTTGTGTCTATGGAATTATATCTGTTATGAAAGTGAATGATTCTACTCGCATCTCCCTCGCTCAATACGTATAATTTTATACTCTACTATCTATATTTTTAAAAGGTATTGTTATGTTCTTCCTCTCTCATCTCCTTAGTTCTTCCATTCTTTCATATTGATGATATTTGGGCATAAAATGTTTCAAAGTATCAAGAATCCACACTTTGAAAGTTTTACATTTGTATATAAGTTTTGCTACTTTCTTTCAATAAGGGAACCTCTCCCATTAAAGAGGAGGGACTTGTTGTCCCCTGACCGTGGTTTGTTAAAGTACCATTTAAAAACCCAACAGTTTTTGGTGACTCTCTCGGGGATTTCGTTTCAAATGGATCTCTTTCTAAAAGAATACTTCAAGATCATTTTTGATCTGATGACTCTAATATATACTCGTGGTAAAAAGGCTCTCAAAATAGAAGATTCCAATTTTCAACTTCCTGAGCAACAAAACGCTCTCTCTTCCAGCAAGAAGGAACATAGGAACTCATTCTACAAGCACACCTCTTGTTAAAGATAGAAATTCCAAGGATAGCATTCCTTAAGAACAATTCAGTCCTAATCTCCATGATTTGATACTTGCTAGTGTTTCAGTCCCCCTTCAAATCAATTTTTCCAAAGATGGCAGCCCATTTTCCTTGGGGACAACAGGTTGAGCCTCTTTCTCTTCCTCAACCATTGCATGAGTTACCTACAGTAACAGGAAAAGTTTTCCCAAATTTTGGGGTGATGGGAAGATTCATCTAGATGAACACATTGTAGCCTTCATCGTTGCATGTGGGATTCTTGGGGTTGAACATGAAGATGTATCTCACAAGATTTTTGTGAAGACACTCGTAGGATAATGTTTCGATTGGTTTTATCATATTCTTTATGGGTTCATCACTAATTGGAATACCATAACTTAGTTTGAGCAATGTTTCAAACTCCGTCAAGATGTGCATGCTCTATTAGCTCAAATATCTCATATCAAGAAGGAACCATTCGAGCCCATAAGGGAGTTTGTGGCCAAATTCAACAAGCTCATTCATAAAATTCCATAGAACACTCATCCTATGGATCAAATCCAAAAGTGCTTCTTCCTCAATGCCTAGTTACCTGAAGTGAGTTATGCACTAAGGAGAGCTAACCTTGTAACTTTGGATGTTGATCAAAGCATTTGGCTATCAGTGTTGAGGATGATTTAATCATGTCTGGTAAACTGAAAAGAGAATCCTCCAAATCTAAAGCATATTCTTCTTCCTCTTCCCCGGAGCCACTTCGATCGGTTAGTACAAAAGCTTACAAATGACCTCATTTCTATCAAGAAACAATTGGCTCAACATACTCCTTACCAAGATATTCCAAGGAAGAATTTTCAGCCTAGGAACCAGTTACCTCCTTCTCAAACTAGATTGGCTATTGAAGGCCCACCCATCAAGGTTCTAGTCAATGCAACTTGTGAAGTTCAAGAACCTGATGATGAGGAGTTTAATGAAATCTATGAAGAACTAGAAGAAGAGCTTGTTGAAGAACTGCAAGAGCTTGGTGGATCTCAAGTTCATTTATTCACCACCAAGGTATGGATGATGAAAATGAATATGATGAAAGAGTGGTAGATATGAATAGTGAGTCATATGATGTTATGATTCAGGAGCAAATGAATAGAAAAGAAAAAGTGGTGCATCCCTGTTAAGAAATCCAAGGAGTTTCCTATAACTATTCTAGTGGTTGCAAGAAGAGGAACTCCTATTCCCACCGCTCCACACAAAAGGTGAGTAATGTTAATCCTCCTTCTCCTACTTATGTTTCCATAACTTCTTGTCCTTCAAATCCTAAAAATGATAAATCAAAAGTCTCTCAAGTTCCTAGCAATGATTCCCCATCAACCTCTGGATCTTTTGATATAATTGATCACCTCAAAAGACCAAAATCCAAATTTTAGAGGCGAGTTTTACCGACTCATCCAAAAGCTTTTGCTAAAATGGTAAACTTTGTGAATTCAAAGTCCAAAGCTTCATCCAACACCTCTAAATGTATTTTCCCACTCCCTCTTCCTCACCTTAACCAAGCCTTGTGGATGCAAATACTTTCCCTAATGAGAAAATTGAACCATTCTATGTGAATCTTCTCATAGCTAGCCATATGCTCAAGAATCGTGTCATAGACTCGAGAGCATAAAAATGTAATGCCTACAAAATTAGCTCATGCTTTGGTCCTGAATATAACATGTGCCTTTGGATCTTGCTATTCCATGGAGAGTAGAAAAGTTCCTTTGGTTGGAAGAATTAAAGATGCCCAAGTAGATTTTGCTACTTTTCCAGAGAAAAGGGTCTTAGCCACTATTTTGGTTGCCGATATTCCTCCCTCATATAGGATGTTGTTAAGTAGGAATTTCTGTAAGGAGGTAGGAGGTGAAATTCAGATGGATTGGTTATATGCTTTGATCCCGGTCAATGGAAAAATGAAGAAGCTGCTACCTGAGAAACAACTGAATACATTGTGTAAAAGACTGATGATCCAAAAGCACAAATACTCTATG
Organism: Taxus wallichiana var. yunnanensis; assembly: GCA_018340775.1. Taxonomy (NCBI): domain Eukaryota; kingdom Viridiplantae; phylum Streptophyta; class Pinopsida; order Cupressales; family Taxaceae; genus Taxus; species Taxus wallichiana. The sequence goes on from CM031235.1 coordinate 841,300,465, forward strand.
AAGATATAGGGCATGGTAACTACATGATCATGTCACAAGATGAGGAAAAACTTCCCAAGGGAGTGATTCATGATCCCAATGGCATTTGAACTCGGATTTTTATGGAAGCTATTCTTCACCGGTTCTAGGGCTGGTGTGGTGTTGATCTCCCCAAAAGGGAAGATTCACCCTTTTCATTCAAGATTTACTTTGAAAATATAAACAATACAACTGAATATGAGGCTCTCATACTTGGATTGAACATGGAAAAATAAATGGGAGTGAAGAATATTTGTGCTTGTGGTGATGCAGAGCTGATCAGTGAAATAAGTCGAGATATTTTTCAAGTGAAGAATAGGAGATTGAAGCATTATAGAGATCTGGTCTAGGATTTCATTGAGTTTCTTAATGCTTTCTCCATTGAAGTTGTGCAAAGAGAGAAGAATACTAGAGTTGATTCTCTAGCTGTCTCAGGGTCTCTGTTGATTCCTCACCCATATTTCTCTCAGAGAAATTTATCGTTGAAATGATTCATAGGCCTAGTATACCAGATAATGCAAACAACTAGAAGGTTTTCAATGATGATCAACACTTGCTCTCATTCTTGGAGCTTAAGGACAACTTCAACCAATTATATTTTGAAGGAAGTGAGACTTTTCCTAGAGAGTGTGTATCCTCTAATGAAGGAGATATCAAGGAAGAGATGGATCAAGATGGCTGCATCAAATTGAAAGGTAACAAGATCCCTAAAGGGCTGGTGAGTTTGGAAGATTTTTTTGATAAGCATGATAGGTATATTAAGTCTAAATCTTCCTAAGGAGCTCAATAATCTATTGAATGTGAAAAGATTAATATTAGGAGTCTTGATGAACCCAAAATGGTGAATATTGGAAAATGTTGCACTCAAGAAGAGAGGAAGAAAGTAATAAATCTATTAAAAAATTATGCTTTGATGTTCTTGCCTATTCATATGATGATCTCAAGGCTTTCCAACCAAAGGAGATGCAACACTTTATCCCTCTGAAACCTGGGATCAAAACTTTCAAGTAGAAATAAAGGAAATACAATCCTAAGGTTGCTGGCACTATTTTTCAAGAGATCCAGAAGTTACTAAAGGCAAAGATCATTTTCCCTATACATCATTCAACATGGATTGCCAACATTGTGCCTGTTAGAAAAAAGAATGGTGAGATCCGCATCTGTGTGGATTTCAGAATTTGAATCAGGCCTCTCTGAAATACAACTATCCTCTCCCCATGATGGATCAAGTTTTTCAAGTTGTCATGGGCTCTGAGATGTTGTCTATGCTTGATGGATTCTCTGGATATAATAAAGTGGAAGTCAAGACCCGATCAACACAAAACTGATTTTACTACTCCTTGGGGTACATTTTCCTACAAGAGAATTCCTTTTGGTCTTATCAATGCTAGTGTCACCTTCCGTAGGGCAATGGAATTAGATTTTGGTAGTATAAAGGAAAGTGTATTGTTGTGTACCTTGATGATTTGACTATTTTCTCCAAAACAAGGGCAGATCACTTTCAACATCTTGAAGCATTCCTCTAGAAATTTAGATAACATGGAGTTTATTTCAATCCTAAGAAGTTTGTATTTTATGTTACCGAAGGAAAGTTGTTGGGAAATATTTTATCCAAAGAAGGAATCAAGATAGATCCAGAAAGATTTCAAGCAATCCAGCAGATTCCTCTTTCCACAAGAAAAAGGGTGTTCACTCTTTCTTTGGTAAGATAAACTTCCTGAGGAGATTCATTCATGATGTTGTAGAACTCACTATGAGCATTGCTCACATGATGAAAGGAAAGAAAAATTTGGTTGGTCTTCCAAGCTAAAGATGTATTTGAAGGTATCAAGAAAGCCATTGCTAAGAATCCCATCTTAGCATGTCCCGATTTCAGTAAGGGTTTTATCATCTATTGTTATGCTACATAGAGTACCTTGGTTCTTGTGCTAACTCGAAGAGAAATTCGAGGATCGTGAACTTCCAATTGCCTTTATGAGCTATATTATGAAAGCTCATGAATTGAAAGATACTATGATAGAGAAACATGCTTTTGCAGTGGTCAAAGCTGTCAAGTAGTTTCATTTTTATATTCTTAATTCTCACTCTGTTGTGCTTGTACCTGATACAACCATCAAGTCTATTCTTACACAATAGGAGTTTGGAACTAAGAGAGGCAATTGGGTAGCAAAAGTCCAATAATATGACCTTGATATCAAGCCAACTAAGCTAGTATGGGGTAAAGGCTTATGTGAGCTTATTACTGAAGGAGCTGATGTAGAATTGTCCAAAGAAGCAGTTGATGTTCTTGTTGTCCTCTTCCTCAATTCAACAGATGAATGGTATGCTGATATTGCACATTTTCTTACTTATGGAGAGTGTCCATCCCACTTGAGTGCTAAGGAAAAAATAGCCATTAAGTTAAGGTCTGCACAATATGTATTATGGGAGAATGCTTTGTTCAAGCGAGGCATAGATGGAAGATTCTTGAAATGTGTGGACAAGGAGCAATAAAAGAATTTGTTCTCGATTTTCATGATCAAGCTTGTGGAGGGAATTTCTCTTCTACTATCACTACCCATAAAATCCTTCGTGTTGGGTACTATTGGCCTACATTGTTCAGAGATGCATCAAAATGGGTAGGTAAGTGTGAAGCCTTGTCGAATTTTGTTGGGAGACCTAAGTTGGCTACTTTACCACTAAAACCAGTAGTGATTGATGAGCCTTTTCAACAGTGGGGATTGGATTTCATTGGAACTCTTAATCCACCTTCCAGTGCTAGGCATACTCATGTGCTAACTACTATGATTACTTCACAAAGTGGGTAGAGGCTATTCCAGTCAAAAGCACTACTTCTGAAGTGGTGTGTAATTTCATTAAAGAGAACATCTTGATAAGGTTTGGGGTACCAAACAAGATTGTAAATGATAATGCTTCCAATTTTTATTCTTCTGAGATGATGGATTTCTGTTATGGCTATGGAATTTCCCTTTCTCATTCTTCAAATTATTATCATCAAGGGAATGGACAAGTAGAATCAAAAATAAGAATCTGGTAACCAGTGTTAGGAAGCTTGTTAATGACTCTCAGAGGAATTGGCACAAGAAACTTTATGATGCTCTCTAGGCAGATATAATTACACCCAAAAGAGCAATTGGGATGTCTCCATTTCAAGTGGTGTATGGTGTTGAAGCTTAGCTGCTATTAATAGTGGAATTACCAGCCTTGCACTTAATGAAGGCTATTGAAGATTCAAGCTTTATCAATTCCTTAGAAAAGAGGATCATGTATCTCTAGAAGCTGGATGAAGACAGGATGTAAGTTTTGATAGAATCTTAGCTCATCAACTGAAGGTGAAAGCTTTTCTTGACAAGAAGGCTAGATCAAAATATTTTCAAGTGGGAGATATTATTCATGTTATGGAACAAAAGACATGAACCTCGAGGAAGCCATGGTAAGTTTGATTCTCTTTTGCTTGGTCCTTTCAAAATCGTGGCACTTTTCTAGAGAAATATCTTTCTATTTGGATTATATGGATGGATCTCCTCTCCTACTTCCTTACAAAGTGGGAAATATTTGTTAGGGAATAAGAGATAAAATATGTGGAATAGTCCCTTACGTAATCACAACAAAGAGAAAATAATATGCAAAAATATTATAGATCTCAAATAAAAGTGCAAAATAAATAACACAACACAGAGAGACAAGATTTAACGTGGTTCACCCAATTTGGGCTACGTCCACCAAGAATCACTTGCTCAGATTTTATTACAAGCCTCCACTCTCTCAATACAATACCCATATCCGTTTGGAGCTATGCTCAACAAACTCTACAGAATTCACACCCGAATTCAAAGAACATCTACAATACATTTTCTTGTATATCTATCATATGCATAAGACCATATAAATAGAAAATTGCTTAAGCAATTTGATACAAAACCATGGGTATCAAAACCATGGGCAAAAATTGTGGGTATCAAAACAATGGGTACTCAAAAACCATGGGCCCAAAAACAGCCCATAACGGTTACCCATTACCCATGGGTTAATAAACCACCCATGAAAATTTGCTTTTGAGTCGACATGAGCTCTAAAAGTATGTACCGGTGAGTTGTCATCCACAAGGTAGATCATAATCACAATGAGCACAACACATTGTAACCAATTGAAGTGAAGGTGTGAACTAGGTCATAAATCTAACAGGAGATCCAATTTTCATGGAAAATGAATATAAGAAATGTATTTAAAATATTTATAGAACATTTTTATATTATTTCTTAAGAAAACGTGAAAACACATTTCAAAAGTGGGAAGGAATTGTAAATTTTACACACAAAATTTCTATTAAAGGAATTTGGTAAAATTTATACCAAACAAAATAATCTACAATTAAACACGCACACACACTCTATAAATGATTTATTTATTATTTTATGTATATATTTCAACTTGAACTTCATCAACACATCCTTATCAATTTCTTCAGTGTACCATGTGGGTGCAAAATAAGTGAGATCTTGTCATGAGACCTCCTATCGTAAATGGAAACCTCTCTAAAATTATACATGAGAGAGTGTCAAAATGACTTCTCGACCAAGAAAAGATAATGAAATGTAATAGTAATGGAAATTTAAATAAAAAATGCACTTCTCTTTTTTGATGTGATTTTGGACAATCACACACTTTTACACACTCTCATATACCCTCCATGTGCCATGTTTACTTTAAATTTTAAAGCTTAATAGATCTACATATGGGTGCATTTTTCCTCTCTGCATTAAGTTGGGAATTTGGATCCTAATGGGTAGATAACACAAGGAAAATATGGTACAAGTTGGTGGAGTAGCAATCCCTGCTTTCCCGTGTCCTTTTCCATCCAAAATATTGCATGCAAACATGTGGCTACATCAAATGGTTAGATATAACACCATTATTCTTGATGTGGAAATAATTGTAATGTGTTGTTATAGGTGGAATCGTTGTAAGAGTATTAAGGGAATATTGACAATCTATTTCCATGCGAGGAGGAGAGAGAATCCTATCTCTCTACTTCCCATTGGTGAAGGAAACACCCATATTGCTTGATTGTCTAACCTATACGTGCATCAAATTCTTGGACACTATTAACCATCTAATTTATAAATTATAATGCTTAGACCTTATTATATTTCTAATGAGAAGTACTTGGGACCCCTCTATAGGACCTCATACCCTAAATGAAAAGCTCTCTAAAACTATACATGAAAGAGTATCGATAATAACCAATAAGTCTAATAGAAGAAAATGACATGTAATGGTTATGGTCATTCAAATAAGAAAGACATGTCTCCTTTCAAATGCATTTGTGTCTAGGTACACACTCGATATATATTCCACATGTCGCATGTATTTAAATTTTAAAATATTAATGACTCTATAGAGGGGTGTATTTATCATCTTCTTTAAGCCAAGCATTTAACAACTAATGAGTAAGTAACATACAGACTAATACAATGTAATTTGGTAGAGCAATATGCCCCACTACTTATGACTTATTTTTCCTTCACAACATTATATGTAGGATTTTTCTATAATAGATGGTCAAAGGATATATCTCGTGAGGAGAATTGGTTAAATATATATCTCACGATGTTAGGGTGCGCTACCGGGTGACATGCGATGATGACCCAAGGACATGAAAATTCTCCCCTATACCATCCTAGGGAAGATTTTGGGATGTAAATTTTAGGTGAAATTTAACAAATGATGGGAATCCTGCAAGATCATCTTCTAACACATACGATATAGTTGAGGAGGTTAGTCAATATGATATTGAGGTGCATCCAAATGATGGATCACATTTTGCTACCTACCATCATAACTTGTCATAACACAAGAGATCCTGCATCCCTTTAGTACATGTTCGATATAGCAGCTTAAAAACACCTATAAGGTAAGGTGAAAGGTGGTGCTATCGGGATCTTCTCTCTGCCTCTAGCCACCCACTTATAGAGGGATGATTGGAAGTTTTGGGGTTGATTTATGACTCCTTAGTCTTGATAGTTGCCTTGGATTATACCCATATGAGAGAAACATCAAGGCTCATCTTGTCATACACCTCCTACAAGACACAAAAATCATTTGGTGGAGGAATGAGGAGCGAAAACTCCATTTGACACACGAGATAATTATCCGGGAGTTTTTTAGGAGTGCTTTTTGGCTCGTTACATGTATGAGCACTTCATACAAAAGAGCATAGATGAGTTCCATGATATTTGACACGGACCAAACATTGTAGCATAGTATGAGTGTTGATTTATGGATATTTAGCACTATGTGGATTACCTTTAAGATAATAATTTGCATATCTACAACTTCATCGGGGCCTAAATGCAGATTTAGTCATGACAATCAAGATTTTATATCCTTTGACCTTGGATATGGTAATGGAGAAGGCCAACTTAGTGGAGGATAATTGTAATAGGGGTTAGGAGTCTTAAGATAGGAACAAGAGTAGTTTATAGGAGATATTTCATATTCATTAGGATCATAGGTCCCGATTCTTTGCTACACCCTTGAGAGGATGTTTTAGACCAACTCGGTCCAACTCCGAGACCCCCTGCACACCCACAAAAACACCCACAACACTAGGATCCTTAGCAATAGAGGTCTATACTAACTCAAAATAGTCATAGAGGTAGGGTTCGAGGTGGTCATATTCTAGGCATGGATTAGAGACTAGGTAGTTAGCAAAAATTTTCGGATTGTTCATAGCATCCTGCTAGGGGCATGACCCATAGGGTTAGTTTATTAGAGTACATGAGGGAATCCTACCTAGAGAGACATTGAGATGTTTTATTTATGGATTTCATGATTACTATGCTCGTTTATGTCTACAGAGACCCTATTTTTTGATAGGAAAAAGATCCTATTTCTCGAGAACACAAGATGGGACGTAAGTCGCACTTACGAACTCTATGCCACAATGGAGAATCGTAAGGTAAAGCACTAGGACACAATTATTGAGACTATATGTATGATCATACATAAATAAGTTATTGTTTTATTTGATTTTGGTGCTTCTAATTATTTCATATCACCTTCTTTAGTGGATAGGTGTGGGCTGGTGGCCCTTAGGCATTATTAAATATGACAGGTAGAGTTTTCCACTAAGGACAAGCTCACCATATATACTTATGTTGAGAGATGTATTTTTAATCTAGGTGTGTTTCCCACTACCATATACCTCTGTATTTTATTTTTGGATCCTATGATGTTGTTTTGGGTATGGATTATCTTGATTCCCATCGGCCAATGTTGATTGTCGAACAAGATTATCGAAAGTGCTTTGGTGACATGGGTAGTTATGCAATTATTTTTGGGGTTCAAAGACTATTTTCCTTGTGTGTGATCTCTTCCATGTAACTCTAGAAGAGCATACAAAAGGGTTATTAAATGTTTTCTATCACGATCGATGATATGTTTGAGGAAACTCCAATGAGCTAAAAAATTAATGAGTACACTTTTATGAGAGATTTTTTGATGTTTTTCCTAGTGAGGTTCCCGGTATGTCACCACTTTGAGAGGTGCACTTCATGATTGAACTTGTATTAGGTGTTTCTTCCATTTTTGAGAAAATTACAAGATGACTACTTCCGAGCTTCATAAGCTCAATATATAATTAGAGGAGTAGTTGGAGAAGGGTATCGTATGACCTAGTATGTCTCCTTAGGGTACATCAAAGAATATCTGTGGAGAATAAAAATAGATCCCTTCATCTCGTGTGTTGAATTTGGACATCTAAATAAGGTAATGGTGAAGAACCATTATCTTCTTCCTTGGATATATGAATTGTCTAATTAGATGCAAGGAGACATGGTGTTATCTAAGATTGATCTAAAGTCGTGATACCATCGGCTTCAAATTAGTAGAGGTGGATGTCCACAAGACAACTTTTCAAACTCGATATGGGCACTATGAGTTCATAGTGGTTCCTTTCGTGTTAACTAATATGCCTCATGAATGGGGGTTTTAGGACCTTATTAGATCATTTTGTCATTGTGTTCCTAGATAATATTTTAATTTATTCACACTCAAAGTGGAGGAACACCAGGGAGCATTTGAGGCATATGTTACGGGTTTGAGGGACCACATGTTGTTCAAGAACTTAGATAAGAATTCCTTCTTCTAGACCAAGATTCAATACTTAAGAAACATAATTACAAGTAAGGGTATCTTTATAGACCCCAAATATTAAAGCATATCCTTGATTGGCTAGCCACAACCACATGTGATCGAGGTTCAAATTTTTATGGGACTTCTCTAAGATTTTTAATCATATTACTTCCCTTTAACACAAAGGGAAGAATTTATTTTGGTCGAGAAGTGCAATTAATATTTTCATCTACTCAAGGAGTATTTGATATTTTCTCCTATCCTTGCAATCCTAGATCCTTTGGTAGATTTTTTGGTTTGCATTGATGCTTCGATATAGGGACTTAGGGTGTTTCTCATGTAAGAGCACCACATCATTAATTTTTAGTCTTGAAAGCTCAAGGATTACGAGCTCAATTACCCTATCCACTATCTTGAGCTTGTAGTCTCGTGCATGCCTTAGTCTGTTTGAGGGACTTCCTTTTGGGAAGTTCATTTTTAGGATAGATAATTTGAGTTTGCAATATATATTTTGTATAACAATATCAATTCCTAGAAACATTATTGGATGGAGTTCCTTTGTGAGTATGCTTTGGATATTCAATATATCAAAGGAAAGGTGAATTTCATCACAGATGATATGAGTAGAAAATGAAATGAGATTGCTAGATTGACCTTGTGGTTAGACCTTTGAGATAGAATATTTTGGCATCTACCTAATGGAAGATTCTAAAAGGGTGTCAGATGAGTGGTGGAGTCAAAAAGACATTTGGAGGGAAAGTATGTAGGTTACACTTTATAATATAATGGTCTTCTCTCGGTATCATAGGCATATTTACATTCCTAGAGTAGGGGACTTGCATAGTTTTTTTAATTTCCAAGGCACATTGAGCTCATTACATAACTCATCCCAAGGGTTAAGAAGATGTTTGTAGATTTGAGCCAATTGTAATTTTTTCCATGGTTACATCATGACATTACAGACTTTGTATCCCATTATCTCAAGTGCCGGAGGATGAAGGCAAAACATTCGACCCTATAGGTCTACTCTATCCTCATGACATTGTGAAGTGGAAGTGGGGCATGGTTTCTATAGATTTTATAGTCTGGTATTCCTATAACATCGTATCATCATGGAACCATCATGGTAATAATGAAAAATTTGACCAAGGTTGCCCAATTTTCTCCTATGAAGGTCACTTATAATGTTGTCTTCATAGTATAGGTTTTCCTTGATGACATTGTGAGATTACATGGGATTCTAAGGATGATCATTTGTGATTGGGACACCATATATAATTCAATATTTTTAACATATTTTTAGTCATCTTTAGATACCCGAGATCATTTTCAACTTCACTTATCACCCTTAGATGGATCTAGATAAAAAAGAGGGTGAAATAGGTTCTCTAGGATATGTTGAGGATGCATGTCATGGATCAACATAAAAATTAGGATCACTATCTATACTTTGTAGATTTTTCATAAAACAATAGTTTCCATAATTCTATTGGTAGTGACACCTTATCAAGCTTTATATGGGATAACTTTTAGGAAACCTTTGAGCTGAGACAAGTTAGATGGAAGGAATTTTTAGGTCAAACATACCTCCGTGACATGGAGCAAAGAGGGTTATCCTCATTAGGAAGCATTTGGAGTAGGATCAAAAACTTCAGAAGCGGTATATTGATACAAATAGGGTTGATTGTCACTTCTTAGTGGGTGACAAGGTATTTTTGAGAGTGAATCCACACAAGAGTCCAATCCATTATGAAAAGGGGTCTAATTTATCCCATTGTTTTGTTGTAACTTTTGAGATTTTGGAGTTTATTGGTCTTGTTTCTTACCACTTAGAACTACCAACACCTCTATCTTGTGCTCATGATGTGTTCCATATTTCAAATTTGTGAAAGTATGTACATGCCATCTATCTAAAAGTAATTATAACCAGATCATACCAAGCCAAGAACACAGATGCTATTCAATCACCACGATCAATAAGATGAAAGTAATTCACCAAAATAACTTTACATAAAATTTGCAAACAAATGAGCAAGAATATCATATATTATTATGGAACTCAATAAAATACAATGAGAATGAGACTTACTTATGTAGGCAAGGAATAACAATCTAAGAACCAGGTCAAGGTCGTAGATCAAGTCAGTAAATCAAGGAAATAACTAGACATCAAAGAACTAGACATCAAAGAACTAGTCAAGTCCATAGATTTAGGAGAGAACTAGACATCAAGGATCTAGTCAATACCATAGATCAAGGAAAGAAATATACCTAACAACTAGATAATATCCCCCTAATATCTAAATAAATAAAAATAAATATCCACACACATAAGTGGGTGAGGATAAATACAATAAAGGTAAATAAAGTACCTATGTGAACATGAGATAAGGTAAATACCTACTCTAACACCCCCCTCAAGTGAAGCTAGGGCAAAAATAGAAGTGGCATGTCTATATGAGTCTCGAAAACTAGGACTCGATGAGGTACTCATGTATAATATATCCATGAAGAAATCTCGAACCAAAAGAAGAAAATAATGCTACTATATAGAAAGAGAAATAAGAAGAAAAAGGAAGATGTTCTCACGAGCACTCCCCAGAACAACTTCTAAAACCCCAAGCATTCCATGCAACTCAAGGTAGTGAGGTGATGTAAAAGGATTTGTAAAGATGTCCGCAACTTACTGCTGAGTTAGAATGTAATCCAAGCAAAGAAATCCATCCTGAATGTGTTGACGAATGAAGTGGATGTGTATCTCAATATGCTTGGTCCGCTGGTGCTCAACTAGGTTGTGAGAAATGTGAATTGCACTTTGGTTGTCACACCAAAGTACAGTTGATGAATCCTATGGGAATCCAAACTCTGTCAATAACTGTCGAAGCCAAAGAATATGCTGACTCACTGTAACTACTACCTTGTACTCTACCTCTAAAGATGAAAGTGCAATAGCCGAGTTGATTTTTGTACACCCAAAAACTCGGAGAAGAACTTAGATAAAAAGATATCCAGTGGAACACCTATCATCAATATAACCTCGCTAATCTGAATCAGTATACCCAACCAACCGAGTAGAAACCCTAGTGTAGTGCGCAGCCAAAGTGGGAAGTTCCCTACAAATAAAGACAAAATCCTTTTAGCAGATGCACAGTGATTACTATGAGGAGAATGTGCAAACCAAGATACAAGCCCTACTGCAAATGAAATATCAAGGCGAGTATGGGTCAAGTACATGATACTTCCAACCAACTTCCTATACAAAGTGAGATCATAAAGTAAAGTGGTACATGTGGAAGTAAGAGTAACCCAAGACTGAAAAGGAGATAGACTTGGCTTGAAATCAACCATATCAAAGTGTCGAATAATATCATGGGTGTACTTTTTCTCGACTCAAATGAATCCCCTCGAATCTATCTAAGAAATCTACAATCCAAGGAAATAATGCAAGAACCCAAGATCTCATCATGTCAAACCGTGTATAAAGATCCCTCTCGAATAGTCTAAATGTGGGAAGACGAGTGCTTAGTAGGGTAAAAAGTCTTCAACATACAAGACAAGTATCACAATATCCTCACCAACCTGTTAGAGATACATTGTATGATAGGAGTGGTAACGAACAAAACTAGTAGATAGAAGAAAAGAATCCATATTATCATACCAAGCCCGATAGGCTTGTTTGATACATCAGAAAGAGACCTTCGAGCCTAAAAACAAGAGAAGAATCCCAACAAATTCAATTGATTTCTCCATGTAAAAGGCACTCTTCACGTCCATCTAGTATATGTGCCACCCCGTGATGCAACAATAACAAGTACAAGGCATACAGAATCCATCTTGGCAATGGGTGCAAAAGTCTCAAAGTAATCAATACCTTCAACTTGTGAAAACCCTTTGTAACAAAACAAGCCTTATACTTGTCAATGGACCCATCAGCTACGTATTTGGTTCGGTATACCCACTTACACCTAACCAGCCTTCTTGCTTTAGGAAGAGAGACCAAATCCCAAGTATGATTCTTCATCAAAGAAGAATACTCAACTACCATCACATCATCCCACTCCTGTATCCCACAATCCTTTGAAAAATATTGTGGATCCTCAAAACTACCTGACACAAAATTCCATAACTTGTAGAATGTGCATGATGATTCCTAGTGGGTGGAAGATCCCAGATGAAAGGAACAAATTCGAAACTATAATGTACGAGACCACTTAGGCATAAAGTGAAAACAACAAAGTGGGAATATGATCCTCAACGACATCTATAACCTCCTCATAAACCTCCTCAAAGAAAGGATCCTCAAGATGAGATGAAGAATAAGGAGGCATGGAAGAAGATGAAGAATCATGAGGAGTGAAGCACTCATCAAACTGAACATGTGTTTGAAAAATAATGTCATGAGTATCAGGATCTAAAATTTGATAAGCTCTCATGTCCTCACAATACCCTACAAAGATCAAGGGTTTTATCTTCTTATCCAAAGATTTCATTTTCTTCTTTTGCATAAAGGCCCAAACATGGCTCTTAAAGACTTGAAAAAATGAGACATTTGGCTTAGTGTTGGACTAAGCTTCCTATGAGGTCAAATGATCAAGTGCTCTATGTGGTGTGTGATTCTCGAATGTAGTTGGCACAATTAACTGTTTTTTTCCCAATAGGTAGGAGGTAAATCTCTATAATACATCATATAGTTATCCATTTCCTTCAAAGTTCTATTCTTCCACTATGCTAAGTCATTCTGTTGTGGAGTACGAGGAACATAATGTTGGTGAATAATGCCTTGAGTTGCCAAATAATAAAAACTCATTGTTGAAGTACTCCCCCATTATCAGTGTGAAGGTTCTTTATGCGCAACTCAAGATTGTTTCTCGACCAAAGCCTTGAATAATTTGAAGTGTGGAAAAACATCACTTTTTTACTTGAGAAAATAAACCCAAATATGCCTTGAGAAATTATCAATAAATTTAAGTGCATACTTAGCTCCATTGAAAGATGGGATAGGAAAAACCATCAAGTCACTATGCACAAGGTCAAGTTCAAGAAGCTCTCTTAGACAAATTCTTAGGTTAGAGATCTTGGTGTTTTTTCCCTAATACACCCCCAGAGAAAAATCCCTCAAGATAAGAAAATATAGGAATACCATCTACCATACCATGAGTGCTCAACTCCTTCAAATATTTGTAATTAAGATGTCCAAATCTTTCATGCCAAATCTTACTCTCTAAATCTGCATGAGAAACCAATCATGTCCCTATAGAATAAGTGTCATAAAACCCTCAAAGTGATATAGTCTATAACTATGATCAACAATACCCTGAGCAATAAGTGAATAAGGCTCCAAAAAAGTTCGTACTTCTACCCCATGTGGTGTAAAATTCACTATTTTCCTTGACTAGAATGACAAATTTGATATACAGAAAGAAAATTTGTAGTGATGTTAGGAACATATAGTACATCTTGGATACTACCACCATCAAGTTGTATATCACCTTTTCCCTCAACAGAAAGAAAGAAAAATCTCCAACCTCAATTTTGGAAGTATAAATAAAACCTAGAGAAACAAAGACTCCTTAGAAAAAGTCATGTGATGAGAAGCACCAAATCTATAACCCAACTGTCTGCAAGTGGTGACTGAGATATCCCAACAACATTAAGTGATTTTCCATGCTGATTAGAAGGAGGTGGAGTGGAGATAGAAATTTTGTGTTTCTTGACTGCATCCTCTAAGGCTTGCATTCGCTTATAACACCTATGTTCTTCATGACCACTACCCCCACAAAAAGAGCATGAAAGGCTAGACTTATTCTTGGATTTAGAAGACTCCTTGGGTTTAGAGTTATTTTCTTTTGGTTTAGGAGAACTTTGAGATGGAGAAGGGGTGGATTTGGTTTTACTTTTTAGTTTTCCCTTTCCCTTAGGATTAAATGAAACTAATGCTTTTGAGAGGTGGAAGACTCAAGGTGAGACAATTTGGATTCTTCCCTAGTAAGTCTTTCACAAAATGTTTCTAATTCAGAATTTTGAATTTGTCACCTAAGGCATCCATGCTAGAGAAAAAGGTTGAAGAAAAGATTTGAAATGGTCCTCTCAACTTGGATAGAATCAAGTAAACACAATATTCATCTTTCTTATCTCTCGCCAATCCCCTTCAACTGTCAACAAATGCTTGAACTTGGTAAGATAGTCTATAATTGTTGGAAAATCTTCGAGATTAAGAGAGGTGATCTCAATTTCAATTTTCATGGCTCTCATATGATCCACCTCACCAAATAAATCCTCCAATTTCACCAATATTTTGAAAGGAGAGTCACATTTTTCCAAATGAAACAAAATATTGTCACATAAGTTCCTATCAAACCCATACACTCATCAAATTTACACTGGTACTGAAATTTCTCATATTCTCTAGTTAACAATGGTTGTTTTGAAGAAGTTAAAGCCCATAATCCTTTCCGATTAATTATTATTTCCATTATTGGTTTCCATGTGTGGTAATTACATGTTTTTAATGGCTCAACATGATCTAATGCAGAAGTAGATAAAGACACCATCCTCAAAAAATCACCAAAAGAAATGCAATAACTAAACAATGCAACAAGACCCCCAAACAATGCAACAAGAGCCCCCTAGATTTTTGGCACTTTATAATGAGTGTGTGTTACAATATGGCACTTTATAATTATAGTGAAATTCTCAAAATAAATATTTCCAATGGAAAGAGCATGGAAATACAAACACTTTGCAAAAATGACACTCAAAACCGAGTTACCGATCAAAAGATACAAGTTTTTCAATATTATGCTCTACTATTTATTTTAGTTGCCACTAAAACATAATAAAATTCTCTTGCCTTCACCACACAAATAAAATGAAAGGGGGTGGAGTTAAGCACCTACAAGCTTTAAGCCCTCATATGACCAAGGGATAAGGATTTCAATTTTTGAGAAAGTCACATCCAACTGCTTCTTTTGGTAAAAATATTATTTTGGTATTGTGTAGAAAATGACCCGTGTTTCTAAAAATAGTAGGATACAAAATTTTCTTAAATGGCATAATCCGTACATGGCCATTTTGGTACCTTGCCAAAAAGGAAAGATTCGTCCTTCCGAAAAGGACCTCCCGCACGTAACCCAAAAACACTACCGTAAAAAAACCCAAAGTGTAGATCTTAAGAAACCTAAGAAAACCTAGAAAACTAATTTATGGTTTTCTTTCCTTTATGGCATGGATCTCAAAAAAAAAACTAAAAATGACTACCTCCATAAATGGTCGAGTTTACAATTGATCATAGGGTTTTTCCACCTTCGGATATAATGGAAGGCTCTGTTTGCATAAAAATGCATGAAGCAAAAAATATGGCCAAGTCCTGAATATATGAATATACAATTTTTTTAGAAATTGAAATTTACTGATGTATGTCAATAGCAATCTCTGCTTCTCGATACCATAAAAGGAATGATAACCAGATCATACCAAGCCAAGAACACAAATGCTAATCAAACACCACGATCAATAAGATGAAAGTAATTTGCTAGAATAACTTTACATAAACCTTTGCAAAAAAATGAGCAACAATATCATATATTATTATGGAACTCAATGAAATACAATGAGAATGGGCCTTGCTTATATAGGCAAGGAATAACAATCTAAGAACCAATCAAGGTCGTAAATCAAGCCATAAATCAAGGAAAGAACTAGTCATCAAAGAACTAGTCAAGTCCATAGATTTAGGAAAGAACTAGACATCAATGATCTAGTCAATACCATAGATCAAGGAAAGAACTATACCTAACAACTAGATAATATCCCCCTAATATCTAAATAAATAAAAATAAATATCCACACACATAAGTGGGTGAGGATAAATACAATAAAGGTAAATAAAGTACCTAGGTGAACATGAGCTAAGGTAAATACCTACTCTAACACTATCATGTTTTGGATTTTTGACCTTGTAGGTAGAGTCCAAAGGACAATGGGCATTGGAGCTCATGCGAATTCTTGAACACAAAAGGTTTTTCCTTCGAGGAGTGAAACTTAGAATGGGTTAGAGTTTAATGGGATAGATATGATGAGACAATGTCTACCTCCTGGGAGGATGTGACACCTTTGAGGGCTTGATATATGTACCTCTTCCAATGACTTCCAAGAGGAAGTCAATTTTTAGGAGAGGGGGATGTAGTTCCCACCTATTTTTCATTTATGTTTTGGTCTTCATTGACTCATTGTATCATTGTATTATTTATACATATACATTGTTACTATGTTACTATCATTTGGATACTTATATTTTTATATTATATGGATATATATTGGCATTAAGATGATAACTCAATTTTGACAAGTTATTCATAGGGCATGCGATGCAAATAAATAGTGATCATTTTTGGTATTGATATGATGTCGATTTTGATTTGGTATGAGATTTCATGATTTTCAATTGATACATATTGGATGCATTGTTGTAATCTCTTCTTGCTACATTGGATGGTTGATTAGAGCATGATTTACTTTTTTAGCTAGTTGTTGACTTTGGTTAGATTATCATTATGATGCATGTATGATATTACATCATTTCATTATTGGTATTGAATAGGTATGATTTTGATGCAAGTGTGCAGGTGACAAGTTTTTTCCATATAAGAAACATGGGAATCGGGAAGGGCTTATCTAACTAGCACATTAGGCCCTAATGATCCAAACTTCCTTTGATTATTCTCATATTTTGGTTACTTTGTCTTGAAATTGGGTTATTTTTGCAATTATATTCGTAGGTGCATGTTCACCATATGGATTCATTTTTATGGTTTTTCTCACCTCCCCACTTTCCTCCTTGATATCATTTCTATTTATTAACTTTAACCCCTTTGTTATTAGTGTTTGATTTATTTGTTTAAGTGTTAATTTCAACCCATTTGGTGGGAATAGTTTATGGTTTGTTTTTTTATTCTAATGGGGTATTTAAGGAACCTAATCTTGGATTAGGTAAGCTCAACTACACCTCTTAAATGTCATCTCTCTCCAAAACTAGGATTTGGGAAAGAAATGACATTTAGGAGGAGTAAAATACAAGTAAAGGGCTAAATTTCCCTTGAAAAGAGACCATAGGCCCTACCCCTATGGGTGGGTGGGATATTTTCAAGGAAAATGGAGCTCATTTTCCCATTTTGCCTCCCTTTCAACCATCTTCAATGATGGTTCTTGATTTTGGGTTTGTTTTGGAATATGGAATTTCTATGAGTGCTTTGATTTATTTTCTTTTCTTCTTTTTGAATTGTGGTGTGATTTTGGAAAGTTTTGTTTGGATGAATCTTAGGTGGAGGGTGAAACTTGTCACCCTCCCATTTTCTTGTGTTTTTGGATATCTTATATTTGATCCCTCATGTTAGAGGGATTAGGGTTATTTTTTCTCTTTTTTTATTGTTGGGGTTTCTCTGAGGAGATTTGGAGAAAGAAGAAGGATGTTTTGGACAAGATTGGATTTGGAATTTTGTTATTATTTGTGAGGTAGGATGTTATGCCTATTTATTTGTTGTTTTGATTATGTAATTGTGATACTTTCATGGTGAAAATTGTTGTGTTTAAAAGCATTGTAATTGTGCTTGGTTTTATGTTTTCTCCATCTACCCTTTATGGGAGTGGATTTAAGAGTGTGTTGGGAAAAGGAAGGAATCCCTTTCATTTTCACCCTCATTGTTTGATGGAAAAAATTGATGGGTTCTTGCTTCCCCCTAGTCAATTTCCATTTGCTTGGAAATCACCTCTTATTTTCACCAAAGGAAACTTATATGTTTAAAAAGCATTAGTGGAGAGGGGCATGGAGAGACAAGGGGAGAAAATGGAGAAATAAGTATATTTGGATGTCTGCGTGTGGGAATTATTGGTTACCATGTTTCGAACAAATTAGGATATCTTCATCCCCTCTTCCCCATGAGAAGAAGCATGGAGCTTCCGAAAGTATTGTGACTACTTCTTGTGTTTTAGCTATGATGTGAAATTGCAATACTTGCATTTTTGTTTTCTTTTCTTATCCTATGTACTATTTACAAACATGTATTTCCTCTCTCCCATGGGTTTGGGGAGGCTAACATGTTCTTGTTTTTCACTTTTAGGCATGCGATGATGATAATTGGTTGGGTGGTCAACCAAGGAGATTTTGTGATAGATTTGGAGCATGGATTGAAGATTGGGAACATGGAGAAAGTGAAGGTTTTGAATGTTGTTTTGGAAGTTAGAAAATTTGTCAAAAACTTGTCATGTTGTCTCCACTTTATGGAGGGATTGTGTACTTGTATTTCAAGTACAATCTTCCTTCTTATGGTTATAGTTGAATGTAAGAAAATATACTTTTGAATATTTTTTTGAAGTGAGAAAGATTGTTTAAATCTCTTATTAAAGGAAATAGTTTGTTGTTCTGTTAAATTACAAGTTTTGAATTGTAAAAGTGAATTTTCATCTTATTAAAATAAGTACAAACTGTTAATTCTTCTCATATTTGTTTAGTTTCCTTTTTGGAAATGATGTTGAAATAACTAGGATAAGAAGAAGCAGATGGATGTATTGTTACAAAAAAACCTAAAATGTGCAATTTTTCTCCTTAATTTGCTAAATTTGGATTTGCTTCTTTCATTTCTCTTCTCCAAGAATAAATAAATAAATAATTGTTTATACTTATTCAATATTTTTCTATCTCTGAAAATGGAGTTTCCTTATTTTTGTGTTATGTTAATAAATCATTGAAATGGATTTGTTTTATCTTTGAAATCGAGGCATCTCATTTCTATTGTATCCAAAGATCTTGCTTAATGAACTTAGTTTATCTCTTAAGTTTGAGTTTTATTTTTGTTTTTGGGATATACTATCTTGTTATTTTAACTATGAACTAGTTAATAAATTTGACATTAGCAAGTGATTAAAAAATCCCATATATGCAATATATATTGTTATATTGGAAATGTATTAACCTTATAGTTTTATAAATATATGTCATTGAACTATTCCTTGAAATCTAAATAAATTGGTTGTTAATATGAAAGAAAAATACTAGAGAACCATACTTTGAATAATTCCTTGGTGTATAAACACACAAACACACACACACACACACACACACACACACACACACACACACACACACACACACACACACACACACACACACACACACACATTGGGAATATATTATTAGCCATATATTTATATGAATGTAAATATTTTGAGATATCTTAGAAATCTACTTTTAGAAAGCAAATTGTTATAAAAAACCGAATCAAATTCTGATTATACTTGGATCTCTTCATCCTTATATATATAATTAATTGATTAATTAAAATATGAGTTTAGGGAGGGGTAGGATGGTCGATCATCCCAACCCCCGTCCATAGTATTATCCCCATTCATGGCACGATTATGTCCACCCAACTTTACGACCCTTGGATGTGGCTTAAGCCACAACCATCCGTCCTCTTTTGTATGATATGAATGTGGAAAATGGGGTGATATCCCTAACCCGAACCGTGCACCTTTATACATGGCCACTCAAGCCTATTTGTATAGCCTTTGGAAAAATTACTCACCCAACTTGGGCTTGAAACCATTAAACTGGGTATACATACATACATACATACATACATACATACATACATATATATGGATTCACATGTATAAAAATGTAACATTCCCATTTTAAGACTTTAGAAACAAGGGATTTTTTTTTCATAATGTTCTCTGTTCTAAATAAAGCATTATTTAGAACACACATTCCATGCCAATCAATCTCAAACAGATAACCATATGCAGTTGTAAATGACTCGGTGATCCACCAATCTATTCATTTCATAACTTGTTGATCTACTGATCTATTTATTTCATAACTTAGTGATCTACCAATCTATTTATGTTAACTTTAAGTATTGAATACTTATCGTATACTTCATTTTCCTACCCTAAACCGGAGTACTTGAGTGATCTGTTTAAAGAACATAAATAAATTTTGTTACCAATATTCATCGATATCACGTTTCTTTAAACTAGGTGACATAGGACAATGTAACCAAAGAACTTGCATACTTTGGCCAAATATTTTCAACATACTATTTATGTCACTATTCCTAGATGACATACTCGTCATTTCGGAATACATCCTTCACCTCACTCCTCTTGTTATCAAGAATGGTCTTTCCTAACTACCATCAGTCCACTTGTCCAGGTTTAACCCTAGCCCTCACAGTTAGAAACATAATATATTACAGGAAGACACTCACAATGACTTAGGGTATATGGGCATACTCGGTTAACCTAAGTCAACCGGATGTGCCAAGGTATCCCGAGCCATTGAAAGTTACTACCTATCCTAAACATGCCACTAACTTGACCTAGAGAGAAAAAAGTTCAAGTCCTTATTTGTGTGTAGATCTAGATGATCAATGCAGAAGGGTGTTGCCACATGTCAACTGCAATGTTGTATCCTCGAGAACACCCTAGTCTTCTCAAAGGTATAGTCCTGTAATTGGCATGTGCGAGCATCCTATAGAAACTACCTCATCATGATGTACATACCCCAAGGAGGTTATTAATACATTGTTAATGTGGATTACTACACCGATTACAATAACCTCTGCAAACCCTAATCCAACACTCCATAAGTTCTTTTCTAAATTTGATTCATTTAGTCATTAAAGAACTTCCTTAACTTATGATTGCTATTTAGGTTCATTTTAATTGGATTAACAAATAGATATCCAAAGGAATAGGACAACAACATAATTTCCATTCAATGTAACTTAATCATTCAAAGAAGGTGTAGCAACCAAACAGGTTCAACTAGAGGTAGACTTTATAAGAAATGAAGTCTAACAATTAATGATCATATCACCATTCTTTAGGGTTACATTTATTTTAGTGAGGAAGAATCTTACCCTACATGATTAAGTGTTATGATTTTTAATACCCTTCTTATCTTTCACAATTTCTATAGTTTTACTGAATATTCATTACACATTCCAATACTATGTTAGAATTGTTTAGATAAGATTGATATCTTATGCAACTTAACAGGCTGCATCTTAATAAGGGAATCCAATTATTTCCCTTTAACCAACTGATCAATTTTATCCGAATTAAGCATAAAACAAATATGAAAAATATCATCAAGATAGGTTTCCCATCTTCTTCATAATACAAGATAATTTACACAACCAATACAAGTAAATCTCAACTTTCAATTCATCATTATAAAACTATACATTACAAGACTATGTATTTCAGGCATGTTGTACAACAAACAACCTCTATCCCAAAAGAATACAACTTTTATTTTTCAATACAATTCAAGAATGAATCAAAACTCTTTACATAAGGTCCATAATTAAATAAGCCCAATACAACATGAAAGTTCTTGTCTTCTTTTATCACTTACGGTGTCCATCTGCAAAATTGCTAGCATGGGTCAATTCAATGAACTGAGCATGATAAGCACTAAGCATTAAAGTAAAGTGCATTCCACTAATTGTTTCATAAAACAACTCTACTTTTATGAAACAATTAATAGGCATCATACAAATAATCATAAGTAATAACATCTAGAAAGAAGAACAATTAAGAGAGTCTGAATTCATTATCAAGAAAAGAGCATAATATAATCTACAACATCATAATTATATCATAAGACTTAATTGATCCTATCAATCACTTTAAATAGTCAACAAGTCTTGTCATTCAATTATTTCATAAACCCATAGAAATAGAAATACACTTTTATCTTTTCCAAGCAGCAAAGAGGTTAGTTACAACATAACTCATATTAGTATGCTTCATCTTTCCATATAATCAAAGAAGAGAATCAATACATATCTAATTCTCAGACACAATTCCTCTGAAGGAAAGAATCAAAGTTTAGAACACACACATCACTGCCTCGGTCCAAATATGACAAAATAAGGATTCCTTAAATAAAGAGGCAACAACCAAACAAGAATCCCAATTCAATCCAAGAAGATTAAAATAGTCTAACTGAAAGTTTTACTAACTTCAGTATATTAGTAGTTTATAATTCAAAAAGTTCTATAGCCAATCTTTCCAAAAATCCAAGCTATACTCGAATGAAATAAATCTCTTAACCAATCCACAAGAAAATTCCCATCTCAGAAGAGAATCAATAAAAGAGAAGTTCGGTCAACAAAATTATACGAAGTACATATAAAGGATCTCAAACCACGAAGGACCCAATCCATATTTCATTTCATGTATAAAATGAAATGAAATCCATTATCTAATACAAACTTAGAAATTATCTAGTTAGTTCCCTAAAGAGAACACAAAACCGAATGCCTAGTTAAAGATATGCACACTGCATCTTTCCAATCAAAACTAGCAAGTTGGTTATCCTATTTCCATTCACCAAGCACAAGTACAAATTCAAATCTCAAAAATAAATACACAATACAGTCCCTAACTGTATACTATCCCCAAGAGAACATAATTCTTTCTCTATAAAACTTGGAGGTTCAAACAACCATGCAATAGAGGAGTAGAAGTCCTCCAATCATAAAATATTACAATATCAAAGAAACTCACGACTCGAAGACTGCATTCCCATTACAAAGCATTAATCAAAAAAATGTAAATGAGAAGGAAGTTCGTAATCCCAAATAAGAGAAACATTACCAAACATCCAGTTTAGTGAAACTATATCCTTTCAAACCACATACAATATAATAGTTTTAAATTCAGCATTCTACTAAACCCACGAATCAGATGAAAGATCAGAAGAGAGTAAGAAACTAAGAAATTCGTTTAAGACAAGCACTGTCCCAAACTTCTTCCAACTGAATAGATTCATCACCAACCTCTTTGAGTCCTAGCTAAAAGATTATGACAGGTAAGAATTTGTTTCATCATCAAAGATAAAAAGGAAGTAAATAATAAATTCCAAAAACCTCTTCCATCGATACGACTGTCCCAAAATAGGTCGTAATTCCAATCCGTTTATTTCAAAAATAAAACAGTCAAGTTCGAGAACACAGTGCGGTCTTAAAGGAAAAATCCATACAACCATTTTTTCTCAGAATCAAAACAAAGGAGACCTCAAAAGAAGTTACACGGTCCACCTCCGACCAAACAAAACTCACAAGACCCCCTCTCAAAAACAATATAAAAATTGAGGTGAAGCTCTACAATCCTTAATACCCACTAAACTCCTACTCAGAATACCTGAACAAAGTTAAACACATCGATTCCAATACAAGATCAAAAAAACCAACAATGGATACCTATACTGAGTCAAATATGAGCTTCGAACACAAGTTATAACAATGCAAGCTCAAATACAAGTTTATAACGAAACCCATGGCCCTAATAAAAGCTCAGAATAAACACCAACACTATATTATGGGTTCAAGCATTTTTGTTTCCCTAAGGAAGAATAAAACTCTAGTTCAGAGCTCAAGTATAGGACACAATGCAACAACTTAACAACAAGTTCGGTATTCATAAGAATTATATACCAGTATACAGTTGTTGAATACGAAGATTCAACCAACGGTTCAGAACTACACATAGTTCCTACATAGTCCAAAACAAACACAAGGTCCCAATATAACTCATAACGAATCTCGAAGATTCAATACAAGACTAAACAGAGATTCGAACCCAACAAGCAGCTAGCCAGTTCATTCCACATTAGTCTCGAATGCTAGAAACAAATATTCGAATACAAGTTAGAGAGTTTCAATTTCAAGTACAAATTTCAAAATTCACAAACCTCTAACAACTAGTTCAGAGAAAGTTCCCAAGAACTACCATTAACAGCCAAGAATTCATATTCCAAAACCCACATAGATTTCATGAAAGCATGTAAGTAAATAACCAGGACATATTATTCAAAAATATATCTCCAAAGATCGAGTTGTTTTAATGAATCATTTAGAAGAAAGTAAGAGATCTTAATGGGTAGAGCCTATCAAGCCTGATAGTGCCTATACCGATTTAAAGAAGACTTCAAGCCGAGTTTCCAACACCCCTTCTTCTCCAAGTAAGATCAAACAACAATAATATTTTTCCACAATGCCTCTTATACATTCCTCGAACCGAAAATAGGTCAGAGAATTCAAAAATAGCCACAAAGTGCAGATCAAACTGCTGGTTAAAAAAACTAGATATCTCCATGCAGAGCAAAAATCGTGAAGCATGTAAAGTAAAACAACCCCCAACAAATCCGCCAATATTCCTTCCAAGACGGTTTGCTCACCATAACCGAGGTGAATTAATGACATTTAATTGCATATTCCCACATATCTCTCCTTGCCACCTTCCAAAGGTTGCAACCCATTGAACTTCCACATGCATTTCTAAACTTAGTGATGCTTCCATGTAGGTTCCTCCAAATTTCACTAGCCCATGCCAAACGGCAAGTCAACCATGCCTTAATGCCAAATCAATCAAAATCCCATCACATTAAAAGCTTAGGAACCGCCACTTAGCTCCCACTTGCCAATCGACCCATAGGTTCCCTCTCATACCCATTAGTTTAGGATAGATAGAATTGCTTAGGTTAGATCTTAGGTTATTTTAAAATATATAACCTTAGGATATAACCCACAATTAAATAGATTGCCACCCTAGGTTAGGTCTTAGCTTAACCAAATAGTATAGGTAATTGATTAGAAATAACTTTACATCCCTTAGGTTATTTCCTTCATACTAACTTAGTGTTAACAACTTAGGTTAGGATGTCATCCCATGTAAAGTGGTGTAGAAAGAGTTAGGTAAATTACCTGAGTCTCAAATCTCTTTAGGATAGACCTTATAGATATAGGACACATTATTCTCACTTTCTCTAGAATCCTAAAGTAGGTTTCCCCTAACGCCATTAAGTGCCTGCAAGGGTCAATCAAGAAGAGCCGAGCACAACACAAAACAAAATGTAGGCACGGTCTTTCAAGATAGTAAAGAATTTGCAACAAACACAAGTTTAGTCTGTTAAGTCTCTTAATCAATGAATGTCAGTTTTTCATTCAGTTTAGATAAGAAGATTTAAAACATACCTTGGATCAATGGAATTGATCCAAGGATGAGTCCAATTTCAAAGGATAAGTTTACAACTATTCTGAACCAGATTACAAATTACTCATAAGAAGTGAAATAGATTATTACAAGCAACAACATACCAACTCTACAATAAAAGAGAAGAAATGATTTATCCATGGAAAGCATGATTTTTCAACATCCACAAAACATACATTTGTCCTGAAAATCACATGTCAACACTTGCAATGAAAAAGAGGAATATAACAGTTTGACAAGGTGTTACATACTTCCCTCCTAAAAAGAATGTTTGTCCCGATGATTATCTCATTTTAATCATTGTATTCAGTATAATCAATTTTTATTCACTTTCTTAACATATGTTTGCAACAATATCCAAATTTTAAGTTTCAAATCAGCATTCACATAGTTGTTTATTCAAAACAATAGTTGTTTGTCCATAATCGGTAGACTTATTGACATATAAAGATAAAATCACAATTTTTATCGATGAATGTAGAATCAATTCTATTCAAATGGATATGGAAAAGTATTTTCATATCGTCTTGTGTTTTCCCAAGTTACACTTTATTCATTAAACTGGGTCCCACTAGACCTTACATTGTCTTATCTCACGATTTCTCAAATGCAATTGGCGAGTTTCATGTACTCATATGGGTTTAACCATGATTATTCTTGGGTCTTGGACCTACAAGGAATTCCAATTTAACACATGTGATAAATCTGAAACGTATTTCTTAAGCAAAGAAATATGGAAAACATCATGCATTCATGACAAAGCAGGAGGTAATACTAAGCGGTAAGCTACAGGTTGATTACTTCAACTATCTCAAAAGGTCCCACATAACGAGGTGATAATTTGGTAGCCTTGCCAAAAGTTATAGAGCTCTTTTTCAGTTTGACTCAAGAAAGACTTTCTCACCAAGTTCAAATTTCCTGTCTACCCGCTTTAAATCAGCATAACTCTTTTGTCTATCTGCTACTTCTTTCAAGCGCTCATGAATCAATTTAACTTGTTGTTCCATTTCAGTAAGAATTTCAAGTCCAATTACCTCTCTATCCTCCATGTTGTCCCAACTAACAGGGGTTCTGCATTTTCTTCCGTATAATGCTTTGAAAGGTGCCATCTTAAGAGAGGCATGATATGTATTATTATATGCAAACTCAACTAGTGGAAGGTACTCTTCCCACTTATACTTTTGATCCATATAATACATTCGTAACATATCCTCTAAAACTTGATTAACTCTTTCAATCTGTCCATCCATTTCTCGGATGATACGCAGAACTGAAATTCAGCTTAGTTCCTAGAGCTGCATTAAGCGTTTGCCAAAATCTTGATGTCATTCTAGGATCTCTATCGAATATGATTAATTCAGGTACTCCATGTAATCTGAAATTTTCGTGTACAAATCTTTTAGCTAACACAGGAGAATCATCCTTCAAATTACCAACAATAAAATGTGCTACCTTTGTTAGTTTATCCACAACTACTAAAATAAAATCATGTTTATTTCTTGACATAGAAACCCTTGTACAAATTCCATGCTTATCACTTGCAATTTGTATCTTTGCGGTATGCTATGAGGATACAATAAACCGGTTGGGGTGCATATGTTCCACTTTAATATGTTGACATTCAAGGCAATGTGTTATAAAATCTATAACATCCTTTTTAATTCCCTTTTAGAAATATTGTTGTTTTATATCAACAAACATCTTTGTAATACCAGGTGTCAAGAAAAAGGTGAATTGTAAAATTCTTGCTAACAATTTCTTTCTCAAATCATTTAGCAAAGGTACAAATACTCTGTTTTCAAATTGTAAGATTCCTTCATTATCGAAGTGAAAACCTTTATACCTCAAATCATTCGATCTATAGCAAGCGCTATCTTTACTTGCTAAAAATAAGAATCAGATTCCATAACACTTTTTACTTCATCCTTAAATTGAGTTCTCAATGTTATAAGAGTAGAAATGTGCTTCCTACGACTTAGAGCGTCAGCCACTCTATTTTCTTTACCCTTGATATAATTGATGTCAAAATCATATTGAGACAAAAACTCTAACCACCTTCATTGTCTTGCATTAAGATTTGGTGAGTGAAGATATACTTTAGCCCAAGATGATCAGTTTTCAATACAAAAGGTTTACCAAGTAGGTCATACCTCCAAACTTGCAGTGCATGAACAATGGTAGAAAGATCTAAAACATGTGGAGCATAATTCAACTCATGTAACTTTATTTTTCTAATTTCGTAAGCTATGACATGACCATTTTGTAACAAAATACCTCCTATACCTTCACCAGAGATGCGTCAATTACCACCATAAAATCTCCATTAGGATCTCGTACTTTAGAATATGTGTTGAAGTTAATCTGTTCCTTGAAGGTTTTGAATGCATTTTCACATTTCTCATTCCAAACAAACTTTTTATCTTTCTTCTATAAAGAAGTTATTGGTGCAACCACCTTAGAAAAATATTTTAAAAATTTTCTATAATAGCCAAAGAAGCCCCATGAAGCTTCTAACTTCATGTACATTCTTAGTACAGCCACTCGATTATAGCTACAATTTTTGAAGGATCCATATCAATTACATTCTTACTTATCACATGTCCCAAATAGTGTACTTTTGTGTCATAGAAAGAAAATTTAGACACTTACCAAATAACCGTCTCTTTCTTAATATTTCCAAAACTATCTTCAAATGCTCATGGTGTTCCTCAATACTTTTAGAATATATGAGAATGTCATTCAAGAATACGAGCACAAATTTGTCAAGTATTCTTGAAAGATATTATTCATTAAATTCATAAATGTTGCAGTGCATTAGTTAATCCCAAAAGTTAAAACCGTGAACTCATAATGTCCATACCTTGTTTAGAAAGTTATTTTATGAATATCCTCATCCTTAATTCACAATTGATGATATCCAGATCGAAGATCTATCTTGGAATATATTGATGCTCCACACATCTGATCAAATAAATCATCAATCCTAGGGAGTGGGTATCTATTCTTGATTGTTGCTTTGTTTAACATTCTGTAATCAATGCACAATCTAAGTGTTCCATCCTTATTTTTCACAAAAATTACAGGTGCTCCCCAAGGTGAAACACTTGGTCTAATCAAACCTTTAGACAAAATTTCTTGCAACTGAGCCTTAAGCTCTACTAATTCTGTAGTAGTCATTCGATATGGTGCTTTAGAAACACAGTCGGTTCCAGGATTGATCTCAATTGTGAAATCAAACTCCCTTTTGGGTCGAAGACCTAGAAATTCTTCTGGAAATACTTCACTAAAGTCTCATAACAATGGATATCATTTTGACCCCCATAGGAATTTTGTCTGTTACTATTGTTCTTAGCAAAGTTGTCCGCGCATTACCAACAAAATTGCTTGTTCTTTGCTTTCTTATTGGTATCGGATGAAAACTTACTTTTCATTTTGAATTTATTCTATGGTCCTTTCTTAGGTGCAAGAGATGATGAAGAGGAGTTGGGAAATTTCTTCCTTACTTCCTCCTTATGAGTAGAAATTGACTTCGATTTCTATTCCTACCTTATGGCTTTTCAACAACCCCTTCCATCATGGTTGTCTTGTGAACATCCACCTCTCCTCCTATAACGAGATTCAATCCTATGATGAATTTTCATATCCTAAAATTCTCATCAATTTGTTCTTGAGGTACATGCTTAAGGAGTTTTGTAAACCGCTCCCAATACTCGATTCATGATTATATTTCCTTGAGCTAACTTTTGAAATTCGGTCATTTTCGATCATAGTAAAATTACGGCAGCTAACATTACCTAAAGTAACCTTTAAATTGATCCCATGTGATATTAGTTTCATCAATATTTAACTCAACCTTACGGCTATCCCACCATGAAGATGCTTCGTGAGAAAGCTGATATGCTCCCCATATCACCTTTATTTCTTCTACGAAATTCCTTATTGCAAAGTATTTCTCCATTTTGTTGAGCCAGTTCTCAGCCCCATCTCCTAATGTGGTGCCATCAAACTTGGGTGGACTTATCCTTTTTATATCATTAGTGAGTTCAGCTACCAGCCTAGCCTTTTTGTTCTTAGGCTGAATAGGTATGTTAACATTGTTATTATCAACACCTATATTGGCATTGTCCCCAGGAGGTGGCTAATTATTGTTATTAGCATCTTCTTCCTCCTCATTACCCAGTACTTGTTGTTCAAGTACAACCAAACAATCTCTTGTGTCAACGAGTGGTAGCAGGATCATCTAGATTCTCAAGGCGATTGTTGCTCCTTCCTCGTAGAGGTTTATTTACAACATTTCCTCTTATTCTAAACATTTTCTATTACAAGAAAATTTAAGTTTCATCAGATTATGGACACAATAGGTCCAAGAGCTACAACCTTCAGCTCTAATACCAAGATGTAACATTCCCATTTTAAGACTTTAGAAACAAGGGATTTTTTTTTTTTTATTTCATAATGTTCTCTATTCTAAATAAAGCATTATTTAGAACACACATTCCATGCCAATCAATCTCAAACAGATAACCATATGTAGTTATAAATGACTCGGTGATCCACCGATCTATTCATTTCATAACTCGGTGATCTACCAGATCTATTTATTTCATAACTTGGTGATCTACCGATCTATTTATGTTAACTTTAAGTATTGAATACTTATCGTATACTTTGTATACTTGGTTTTCCTACCCTAAACTGGGTACTGAGTGATCTGTTTAAAGAACATATCTAAATATTTGTTACCAATATTCATCTGATATCATGTTGCTTTAAACTAGGTGACATAGGACAACGCAACCAACAACTTGTGATACTTTGGCCAAAGATTTTCAACATACTATTTATGTCACTATTCCTAGACGACATACTCGTCATTTTGGAATATGTGCTTCACCTCACTCCTCTATTATCAATAATGGTCTTTACTTGACTACCAGTCGAGTCCACTTGTCCAAGGTTTAACCCTAGCCCATGTTAGAAACATAATATATTATAGGAAGACGCTCCAATGACTTAGGGTATATGGGCATACTTGGTTGACCTAAGTCAACTGGATGTGCCAAGGTATCTTGAGCCATTGAAAGATACTACCTATCCTAAACATGCCACTAACTTGACCTAGAGAGAAACAAAGTTCAAGTCCTTATTTGTGTGTAGATCTAGATGATCAATGCGGAAGGGTGTTGCCACATGTCAACTTGATGTTGTATCCTCGAGAAGACCCCGGTCTTCTCAAAGGTACATTCACATAATTGGTGTGTGTCGACATCCTACGAAAAATACCTCATCACGATGCACATACCCCAAGGAGGTTATTAATACATTATTAATGTGGATTATTACACCGATTACAAAAGCAACCCTACAAAACCCTAATCCAACACTCCATAAGTTCTTTTCTAAATTTGATTCATTAAAGAACTTCCTTAACTTATGATTGTTTTCTAGGTTCATTTTAATTGGCTTAACAAACAGATATCCAAAGGAACATGACAACAACATCATAAGTTCCATTCAATGTAACTTAATCATTCAAAGAAGGTGTAAAGACCAAATAGGTTCAACTAGAGGCAGACTTTATAAGAAATGAAGTCTAACGATTAATGATCATATCACCATTCTTTGCGGTTACATTTATTTTATTGAGGAAGAATCTTCCCTATATGATTAAGTGTTAGGGTGTTTCATACCCTTCTTATCTTTCACAATTTCAATAGTTTTATTGAATATTCATTACACATTCCAATACTATGTTAGAATTGTTTAGATAAGATTGTTATCTTATCTTAACTTAACAGTTTGCATCTTAATAAGGGAATCCAATTATTTCCTTGACCAACCGATCAATTTTATCCCAATTAAGCATAAAGCAGATATGAAAAATATCATCAAGATAGGTTTCCCATCTTCTTCATAATACAAGATAATTTACACAACCAATACAAGTAAATCTCAACTTTCAATTCATCATTATAAAACTATACATTACAAGACTATGTATTTGGGCATGTTGTCATGACAAACAACCTCTATTCCAAAAGAATACGACTTTTCTTTTTCAATACAATTCAAGAATGAATCGAAACTCTTTACATAAGGTCCATAATTAAATAATCCCAATACAACATGAAAGTTCTTGTCTTCTTTTATCACTTACGGTGTCCATTTACAAAATTGCTAAAGACAAAAGTCGGTTCAATGAACTGAGCATGATAATGAATAAGCATTAAAGTAAAGTGCATTCCACTAATTATTTCATAAAACAATTCTCGCTTTTATGAAACAATTAATAGGCATCATACAAATAATCATAAGTAATAACATCCAGAAGAAGAACAATTAAGAGAGTCTCAATTAATTATCAAGAAAAGAGCATAATATAATCTACAACATCATAAATATATCACAAGACTTAATTGATCCTATCAATCACTTTAAATAGTAAAAAGTCTTGTCATTCAATTATTTAACTAACCCATAGAAATAGAAATACACTTTTATCTTTTCCAAGCAAAGAAAGAGGTTAGTTACTGACATAACTCATATTAGTATGCTTCATCTTTCCATTTAATCAAAGAAGAAATTAAATACATATCTAATTCTCGAACACAATTCCTCCTCGAAGGAAAGAATTAGGTTTAGAACACACATCACCGCCTCGGTCCAAAGATGAAAAAATAAGGAGTCCTTAAATAAAGAGGCAACAACCAAACAAGAATCTCAATTCAATCCAAGAAGATTAAAAGCAGTCTAATTGAAAGTTTTACTAACTTCAATATATTAGTAGTTTATAATTCAAAAATTTCTATAGCCAATCTTTCCAAAAATCCAAGCTATACTCGAATGAAATAAATCTCTTAACCAATCCATAAGAAAATTCCCATCTCGGAAGAGAATCAATAAAAGAGAAGTTCGGTCAATGAACTTATACAAGACATATAAAGGATCTCAAACCACAAAGGACCCAATCCATATTTCATTTCATTTATACTATGAAATGAAATCCATTATCTAATACAAACTTAGAAATTATCTAGTTAGTTCCCTAAAGAGATCACAAAAGCTGAATGCTTTGAGTTAAAGATATGCACACCGCATCTTTCCAATCAAAACTAGCAAGTTGGTTATCCTATTTCCATTAACCAAGCACAAGTACAAATTCAAATCTAAAAAATAAATACACAATACAGTCCCTAACTATATACTATCCCCAAGAGAACATAATTCTTTCTCTATAAAACTTGGAGGTTCAAACAACCATGCAATAGAGGAGTAGAAGTCCTCCAATCGTAAAATATTACAATATCAAAGCGACTCACGACTTGAAGACTGCATTCCCATTACAAAGCATTAATCAACAAAATGCAAATGAGAAGGTAGTTTGTAATCCCAAATAAGAGAAACATTACCAAACATCCAGTTTAGTGAAACTGTATCCTTTCGAACCACATACAGTATAATAGTTTTAAATTCAGCATTCTACTAAACCCATGAATCAGATGAAAGATCAGAAGAGAGTAAGAAACTAAGAAATTCATTTAAGACAAGCACTGTCCCCAAACTTCTTTCAACTAAATGATTCATCACCAACCTCTTTGATTCCCAACTAAAAGATTATGACAGGTAAGAATTTGTTTCATCATCAAAGACAAAAAAGGAAGTAATTAATAAATTCCAAAAACCTCTTCCATCGATATTACTGTCCCAAAACAGGTTGTAATTCCAATCCGTTTATTTCAAAAATAAAATAGTCAAGTTCGAGAACACAGTGCGGTCTTAAAGGAAAAATCCATACAACTGTTCTTTCTCAAAATCAAAACAAAGGAGACCTCAAAATAAGTTACATGGTCCACCTCTGACCAAACAAAACTCACAAGACCCCCTTAGTAGATAGTATAAAAAATTGAGGCTGAAGCTCTACAATCCTTAATACCCACTAAACTCCTGCTCAGAATACCTAAACAAAGTTAAACATGTCGATTCCAATACAAGATCAAAACAACCAACAATGGATACCTGTACTGAGTCAAATACGAGCTTCGAACACAAGTTCTAACAATGCAAGCTCAAATACGAGTTTATAACGAAACCCATGGCCCTAATAAAAGCTCAGAATAAACACCAACACTATATTACGGGTTCAAGCATTTCCGTTTCCCTAAGGAAGAATAAAACTCTAGTTCAGAGCTCAAGTATAGGACACAATGCAACAACTTAACAACAAGTTCAGTATTCATAAGAACTATATACGAGTACAATTGTTGAATACGAAGATTCAACCAATGGTTCAGAACTACACATAGTTCCTACACAGTCCAAAACAAACACAAGGTCCCAATATAACTCATAATGAATCTCAAAGCTTCAATACAAGACTAAACAGAGATTCAAAACCCAACAAGCAACTAGCCAATTCATTCCACATTAGTCTCGAATGCTAGAAACAAAGCTTCAAATACAAGTTAGAGAGTTTCAATACAAATTCACATGCAAACCTCTAACAACTAGTTCAGAGAAAGTTCCCAAGAACTACCATTAACAACCAAGAATTCGTATTCCAAAACCCACATAGATTTCATGAAAGCATGCAAGTAAATAACTAGACATATTATGCAAAAATATATCTCCAGTGAGCAGAGTTGTTTTAATGAATCATTTAGAAGAAAGCAAGAGATCTTAATGGGTAGAGCCTATCATGCCTGATAGTGCCTCTACCAATTCGAAGAAGACTTCCAGCCGAGTTTCCAACACCCCTTCTTCTCCAAGAAAGATCAAACAACAATAATATTTTTCCACAATGCCTCTTATACATTCCTCAAACCGAAAATAGGTCAGAGAATTCAAAAATAGCCTCAAAGTGCGATCAAACAGCGCTGGTTTGAAAAACTAGATAGCTCCATGCGGAGAGAAAAATCTTGAAGCATGCAAAGTAAAATAACCCCCAACAAATCCACCAATATGCCTTCCAAGACGGTTTGCTCACCATAACCGAGGTGAATTAATGGCATCTAATTGCATATTCCCGCTATCTCTCCTCGCCATCACCATCCGAAGATTGTGAGACCCTATTGAACTTCCACATGCATTTCTAAACTTAGTGATGCTTCCACGTAGGTTCCTCCAAATTTCACTAGCCCATGCCAAACTGGCAGTACAACCATGCCTTAATGCCAAATCAATCAAAATCCCATCGCATTAAAAGCTTAGGAACTGCCACTTAGCTCCCACTTGCCAATCGACCCATATGTTCCCTCTCATACCCATTAGTTTAGGATAGATAGAATTGCTTAGGTTAGATCTTAGGTTAGTTTAAAATATATAACCTTAGGATATAACCCACAATTAAATAGATTGCCACCCTAGGTTAGGTCTTAGCTTAACCAAATAGTATAGGAAATTGATTAGAAATAACTTTACATCCCTTAGGTTATTTCCTTCATACTAACTTAGTGTTAAAAACTTAGGTTAGGATGTCATCCCACGTAAAGTGGTGTAGAAAGAGTTAGGTAAATTACCTGAGTCTCGAATCTCTTTAGGATAGACCTTATAGATATAGGACACATTTTTCTCACTTTCTCCAGAATCCTAAAGCAGGTTTCCCTAACGCCATTAGGCACCCTGCAAGGGTCAATCAAGAAGAGTCGAGCACAACATAAAATAAAATGCAGGCACGGTCTTTTGAGATAGTAAAGAATTTACAACAAACACAAGTTCAATCATTGTTAAGTCTCTTAATCAATGAATGTCGCTTTTCATTTAGTTTAGATAATAAGATTTAAAACATACCGTGGATCAATGGAATTGATCCAGGATGATTCAATTACAAAGGATAAGTTTCTGACCATTCCACTTACCAGATTACAACTTACTCATAAGAAGTGAAATAGATTATCAAGCAAAAACATACCAAATCCTACAATAAAAGAGCGAAATGATTTATCCATGGCAAGCATGATTTTTCAACATCCACGAAACATACATTTGTCCCGAAAATCACATGTCAACACTTGTAATGCAAAAGAGAATATAACAATTTGACAAGATGTTACAAAAATATATTTTATAACTCTTATTAGAAGATATTTAAACCTACATAATATTTTTAAAAGTAAAATTAAACTCATTGCATCCTTGGAGGAAAGGTTTCTCCTTCTACAAACCGACTTTGATCAAAAGAACAATACTAAAAGAATGGTGGATCTTTAAACAAGTAACCATGAAAATCAAACCCTAACAAATATCTAATGAAAAGAAATAAATAAAACATATACATGACCATCCATATCTATTTGAGCTCAGTGAAAGATATCATCCTCTTCCTCATACGTGCGAAAAATTCAACCAAATGAGAATAAAAATGAAATAAAAGTGATTTTGTGATAACACATAAGGAAATTAGGGAATTCTTAGAAGGCCTTAGATCGATAGTGGAGGGCCCTTTGTTCTAAGGGCTCTCCTTTATTCCCGATATGGGCCTTAATATTTTCTTGTGTTATTTAATTATTAAGAGTTAATTAAATTTTTATGGGACTGGTTCGATTTTGGGGACCAAATTGGACTCTTGCCCAACTCTAATATCCCTTTGGGAACCTTTTTCCCTTATTTATTTTAATGAATTAAATTGCTATGATTTAAATTTATTTATATTTATTTTTTTAATGTTAAATTGGGTTGAAGAGTTCCGTTACCTTTGACTTCAAGATGAACTAGCATCCCCGACAAACAAAGCGAACCATAAGCCCTCGATGAATTTGATTAAAGATCCTCCATGAGCCACACAAGATGAATGAGCATCCCGATGAACAGGAAAACCATGAGCCTCTTATGAATTGGTGAACCATGAGCCCCTTGATGAAAACTATTAGAGCTCCTCCATGAGCCACACATGGATGGACAAGCATTCTGATGAATAGGTGATCCACAAGCCTTTGAAGATTTCCATACGAGCTCCTCCATGAGTTCTTTACAAATGGAATAACATCTCTCGAGAGATAGGTGAATCCTAGGCCTTAGGAAGTGTTGAGCGAGACAGTATGACACTAAGGAGAAGGCACACGGAAGATTCACGTGTGGTAGAAAGGAAAATTTGAAGGCATGGAAGGATAGGGAAGGAAATGCGTGCGAAAGACAAGGATTGATTCCAGACTTATCCATTTTCATGGTTACTGAGGCTATTTTGGAGATAGTGTGTGGGGCACACAACCAGATGGATACTTACACGACAACCAAATACTATTTTTGGAAGAGTGTCTACTAAGTGCTTTGCATGAGTTTGAGTTAATAATAGAATTATCATTGCTAGTTAACTAGAAGATATCTATTATTAACGCACTTGATTTGTGTGTCTATTATTGTAAAGGTGCATGGCTATTTTCAGCATGTGACCTATTTTCAGAATTATGTAAGTGGCGAAGGAAAGTCTCCACCTCTATAAATATAGTAAGTTGTGTAGTTTAGTAGTAGTGAGCTAATATGGAGTTATGTTGCTTAACCGATGCGCACATGAACTATGATACTCGATTATTATAAGAATTTTTAGTGTATTTAACATAATGGAGCATATTGGATGAATAATGGTGTCAAACATGACTATAACTAGTTATTGCATGGATAATTTCATTATGTTTATCATTTGATTCATGATTCTTTAAGATCTAGATCTAGAATATGCTATGTGGAAAGTTTATACTATTTATGGATCTGAATGCATTAACTCTTTTTCATGTTCACATCTGCATGAGCAACTCTAAGGAGGGTCCTAGTACCTTTACGTGATTTGGGTGAGCACTTAATATAGGCTGAGTGATGTGCCAATGCGCATGTGTTATTCTTAGTAAATTCTAGGCTGCATCATTGGTTCTATTACCGAACCTCTTTTTCAGCTTGTTTTCGTGATGGTTCATGATGAAGAAGTACCATTGACCCCAGTGAAGTGTGGAAGAGTGGATAAAAGATATAGAAAAGAGTATGCACAAAGGTTCAACACTGGATCTCGAGTGTTACGCATGCATGTGGGTGGAAAAGAACATGTATGATTGTCTATATGAGAGATTCTTTGTTTTTTACCAGTAGAATTGTATGAGTGGTTGGTTGCTTATGCGTCTAAGTGAAATTGGAGGTATCACACACTTGTCTAGGATACATGGAGAATTTTAGGCCTTATATGATGCTTGATATGATTTGGAAACACACTGTGGATACTTGGTTATGTGGTTTTTTGAACAACTATATCTTGGAATACTCAATTTCCACTTATTCTTTCCCAGAGGTAGCTGAGTTCCAATTTTTATGGTATCCCAAGGGAACTTACTTGCAAGGAATTCCACTAGCAATTAAGATTTTGATGGTAACCCTAAACTTAGAGGAAAATTTGATGGCTAGCTAAACCCCACCACGTGTAGGGGAAGGAGTAGGTTTGGTGAAATATGGAAGACCTAGCGGTAGAGAGGTAGAGAGAAGAAAGGTGGCTTAAGTACAATGAGGTGTGCAAGAGGGAGATAGAGAAGCAATGTGACATTGCAGAGTGAATGGCATTGAGGAGAGAGATGGCTTGCATGAAGGATTTGGAGATCATGCGTAAGAAATGGAGCCAAAGCATCAAGAACTCTCCCATTTGGGAAAGCATGAAAGGGAACCCTCTTCGGCCTCACATGGGAGTTCGCCAAAGAGAGAAAACCTAGGCCATAGATGTGTATATGAATCTACCTAACAACCTAGCCCTTACGATTGGTTTTCTAGTACTTAGTACATCCAATAGTCAACAAGCTAATTTTGCAAGAGGGAATTAGGAGTAAGTCACATAGCAAGTACATTGATGGCAGGAAAATGTCTTCATTATTTTTTGGAGGTACATTTTTAGGTGTATCATCTACACATAATTTGAGTGCACGTAGAATTTGGGGCTCACTTTTTGGAGTAGTACCACCACTCAAACTACAGGATTTCAATACAATACTATTGTTGGGACACAAAAAGTACATCTTCTGATCCACTTCTAGCTACAAGTGGAGGATTAGGGGGTGTAGGTGGCTCTAGTTTTGGTGGTTCTAGAGGAAGAGGCAACACAAGGGGTTCTGGATCAGGTGGGTAGGGTCCGCACTAGCCCCAAAATATTTACATGGAGATGTCTCTTTGTCTTCCAAATTATAAGGGCATAGAAGATGCCCGCTGAACACGTGAAGATGTGTTAGATACTATGATGCGTAAAAGGGATCATGACTTCTGAGTGCAAGGCAAGTCAATTTGTAACTACATTGCAGGGATGCACACCTATAGTTGGTATAAGAATTTTGACCCTAATCAAACCTATGTAGATTATGTAGTGTTCAAAGATGCATTCCTTAAAGAGTTCTATATCCCTAAATTTGAGCAGAAGAGTATAAGCGCACTCAAGGATATTAAACAAGGTACTACTGAAAGTGTCCGAGAGTATGATGCCCATTTTAAAACACTTTTATCTAAGATTTCTTATGATATTCACGCAAGCCAGCATGCGTAATGGTTTGTTGGAGGTCTGATCACACATTTTAGAAGGGTCTATCACATAAGACATACACTAATCCACACAAAGCCCTTGAAGCAGCTTTGCACGCTGAGGCAGTCGGAGTATAGACAACGGAGTCAGCCCATTCTTGGAAGCACAGATTGTAGTCATGGTAACCACGTGCACAAGAAAATAGTTGTCCTAGTCCATAAAAACTCACATGGATGAGCCCTATTTTGATGTATGTGAATATTCTTGTGTGTCAAGAAGAATGAAAAAGGCACCATAGAACAAGAACATAATTATCAAACCCACTGTTATGTCTGATGAGTAGGTGAGTAATGCCTTGGTGAAAGTATCTACAGAGGTGGCGTAGAGGAACGTAGATAAGGATTCCAAAATTAGAGTGCTACAAGAAGAAAACAAGGAAAAAGATGCCAAAATAACATGTTTAAAAGGAGGGAAGGACCTAGAGCAGAAGAATAATGAGGCCTTCATCAAGCATGGCGAGGGAGATTGATAATCATGTCCCGAAAGTAAGATCGCACTTGGAGTTCAAGGTACCTGAAAGGTTCCTTCGGCTATGCATTATGTGCATACCTTAGTTGATTTGGTTCTTGAGGATGGACCCATTCACATGCCAACGCCAAAGGACCCTGAGAAGGAAGCAGAGAGAGCAAGGGCTTCAGTGGTTAGAAAAATTTCATCATACGAGGCATTTCTCCAAACCTTGTAGGAAGAGATGAAGAAAGCAGACAGCTTTGAATATTTGTGCAGCTCTAGAAGTAGTAATCAGAATCAGGATGATGGTAGAAGATAATGAAGTCCTGAAGGTGATGAAGGATGAGACTTTGGGGTGTGCAGAGAGATTAGCACTAGTCAAGCAAAAGCACAAGGCCCTTGCAGTAACCCAAGACCCCATAAGGAAAGGTTGGATGAGCTTGGAAAGCTCATAATACAAAATGGATCTTTTGGAGGGAAAAATGTCTCATTATGGATAACGTTGTCATAGTATTTCAAAATGAGAAGGGAGAGATGATCCAGGATGAGTTAGAGGGCATCACTATAGATGTCCCAAAGAAGACAAGGAACGCATACCGGATGATCGATGAAGCTTGAGAAGCTGAAATTAAGGAAGAATATCCAACGTTGATTCTCCCAATAGAAGAGGAGGGTCGGAGAGTAAACTTTATTATTTTTACAATAATTATTTAATTTCTTTCCATTCACATTCTTTATTCTTTAGATATCAAAAGGAAACCATTGTCGGGGTGGCAATGCAGTTTAGTGTGGGGTAATGTTGAGGAGATGAAGTATGACACTAAGGAGAAAGTGCACAAAATATTTGCACATGATAGCATGGCATATTTGAAGGTGTGGAAGGATAGGGAAGGAAACACGTGTGAAAGAAAAGGACTGATCCAAGACTTAGCCATTTTCATGGTTATGGGCTATTTTGGAGATAGCATGCAGGGAACACAACCAGATGGAAACTTGCGTGGCACACAAATGCTATTTTTGGAAGAGCGTATACTAAGCACTTTGCATGATTTTGAGTTAATAATAGAATTACAAGCTCACGATTAACTAGAAGAGATATATTATTAGTGCCTTTGCATGTGTGTCTATTATTGTAAAGGTGCATGGCTATTTTCAGCATGTGACCTATTTTGGGAATTATGTAAGTGGTGAAGGGAAAGTCCCCACCCTTATAAATATATAGTAAGTTGTGTAGTTTAGTAGTAGTGAGCTAATATGGAGTTATCTTTGCCGCTAATGATGCATGTATGAGCTATGATAATGATTATTGTAAGAAGCTTCATGTGTATTTACTTATATTTAACATAATAGAGTGTATTTGATTAATAATGATGTCGAACATGAATGTAAATAGTTATTGCATGGATAATTTCATTTTTTATAATTAGATTAATGAATCTTTAAGATCTAGATCTAGAATATGCTATGTGGAAATTTTATATTGTTTATGGATCTGAATGCATTAACTCTTCATCATGTTCACATCCTACACAAGCAACTCTAAGGAGGGGCATGGTACCTTTGTGCGCTTTGGGTGAGTGCTTAGTCTAGGCTGAGTGATGTGCCAACGCGCCTGGGTTATTCTTGGTAAATTCTAGGCTACATTAGGTAGGACACTCGCTAACAAAAACACCCCAAAGGGATCGCGCCCAACTAG
Organism: Taxus wallichiana var. yunnanensis; assembly: GCA_018340775.1. NCBI lineage: Eukaryota > Viridiplantae > Streptophyta > Pinopsida > Cupressales > Taxaceae > Taxus > Taxus wallichiana. The sequence goes on from CM031235.1 coordinate 841,341,363, forward strand.
GTTTGAACCTGGGTGGATCCAAACACAATCGTCTGTCTTAACTAATCCACCCAAACCCCATTGGCTAAGATTTAAATTAAATGAGTTGTACTCATCGTAAAGTAAAATATTTTATTGGCCCATTTAAGTGTCTTTGTGTCATTTTCACCTTTTTAACTTTTTTGTAACCATGACCTATTAGTAATTTACATTATCACATCATATTACTATAACTTAAAAATATATATCCTAGTTTTTTTATTATTATTATTATATTAATTATGGTATATATACACACACATATGTAAGTGAGTATGTATTTATATGGGATTTAATGGTTTCAAGCCCAATTTGGGTGAGTAATATTTTCAAAGACCATACGGTCAAGCCTAAGTGGCCATGTATAACGCACTTGGTTCGATTTTAGGTTGTGGCCCTTTTTCCATAGTTGTGTAATACAAAAGAGGGGAAGGGTTGCGGAGGGCTTAATCCATAGGAAACGGTTATGATTTTGGCAGCCACAACTATGTTGTGGTCATGGCTAATACTAAGGGCATGGGGGTTAGGACGGTCGACTATCTAACTCCTCCTCAAAATCATATTTTAATAAAATAAATAAATAAACACATACACACACACATTATAAGGATCAAGAGATCCAAGTATAATAAAAATTTGTTTATGGTTTATTTTATATCGATATCGAGTGTCATTTTTACAAAACTTAAATATTTTTCATTTCCCAAGCATTTGGATCTATTTATTTTGTAAAACTCACGAAGTTATAAAGTGCCAAAACTATGGGGGTTCTTGATATAGTTTCGTGGGTGTACAATGTTTTTACTCTCTTGTGTGGAACTTATTTCTTTCTCGTACCTTTATTTGTTTTCGTAACAACTACCACAATTTATCTTTCTGCACTAATGGATTTAAGTTTAATTAACCCACTTACACATTTTAACTACCATGAATGGAAATAAAATATGATTATTGCACTTAGGAGTAAATGGTTGTATCATATCACAATGGGGTTAGAACTTGAGCCTAGTAAAACTACAAATAAAGTTAAGTGGTTTAATAAGTATGATGAATATTTTGGTATTTTGTGTCTTTCAATGTCTCCCGAACTCCTCTTTCACATAGATTCAAAAAATATCCCAACCAAGTGTGGAAAACCTTAGAAACCTTGTTTGGAAAAGTTAACACTATGAGGGGTCATGAGATAGAAATAGAACTTATCGACTTAAGTCTTAGCAATTTTGACACCTTTAAAGATTTCTTTACCAATCTCAAGTTCTTACGATAGTAGTTAAAATAATGTGGAACAAAAAATAAGGATGAACAACTAGTTCTTTCGGGCTGTCAAACTAGGTCTTGACTACTCGGTCTTTGTCTCTACCTTTTATGTTACCAAAAGAGATCTTAGATCCACCTGGTCTATGCCATATTTATATGAATTTATTTTTTATTTGACTAAGGAGAAAGAAAAATTAATCCAAATGGGCACCTTGAATTCATCCAAACCTCAAGCTCACATTGTCAGGAATGGGAAAAAAATTCTCTATCAACCAAGAGAAGAAACAAAAGAGAAAGAATACGAAAAGAAGAAAGAATAGAAATCCACTACCTCTTTCAATTCTACCAAAGGTGAAACCTCCATTTCAAATGGGAAATAATAAGGAAAATGTTAAGTGTTGCTATTGTTAAGAAACTTGGGCACGATGCGCACAAATGTATGAAGAAACAAATTGACCACCTTAGTCATATCCTTGAGAAGAATAATATAACCGTCTCTCGAATCTATCAAATAGTCTTCATCAAACCAAGAATGTACTATGGAAAAGGAAAATATAAAGGAAACATAAGGGAAAGGCACTAGTTGTAGTTACATCCTCATCTACTCCTTCATGGGTTATCAAATCTAGTGATTCATACCACATGGGTTAATCACATATTGAGTTTTATTCCTTAGATCCCCGCACATGTTCTCCATCACTTTGGGTGATGATACTCTAGCAACAGCTTTAGGGAGAGGGTCTATTGCAAGGTAGAAGGTGGAACATTCACAAATGTTCTTAGTGTACCTTCACTTTTAACTAATCTCTTATCAATGTATTAGATGACTCATATAGGGAAGGGCATGAGATTCCTATTTAATCTAGATTCGATTGAGATCCGGGAGTTTCATAGTGACATTACAATAGTAATGGGAAGGGAGATCACCTACTAGTTTATATAACTTCTCATAATTTTCATCTAATGTTTCCCCTATTACATTGCTCACACATTTATATAGAGTTATTATATTATGGAATGAGTGCTTTGGCCATCTTATCTATCACTACCTTGAGCATATCAATCAAATGACATGGTTATAAGATTACCTATAGTTTGTTTCTTGAAGGGATTTTGTGAGGGTTGCGCTCTTGAAAACACCACGAAGATAAATTTGATAAAGGAAAATCTTGGAGAGCTTCAACACATTTATATTTTATTTATAGTGATGTCACAGAGAGGCTTTTCCCCATCATTCTTTCACTAGGGCCAAATATGCTCTCACATTAATAGATGGATTTTCTAGATATACATGGGTCTAGTTCCTTGGGAAAAGTTTGCATTGTTGATTAATTTTAGGAATTCAAGGTACTCGTTGAGAAACAATCTAGGAAAAACATCAAAGTTCTTTGAAGGATAAGGAGGGGAATATGTTAGAGCAACAAATTTTAGTAGTTTTTCACCACGTAGCGTATTGATCTATAAGAGAAAGTTACTTACACTTCGTAGTAGAATGACATGGAAGAACACAAAAATAGGTCCTTAAAAGAGATTTAAAATTATATGATCCACTCTAAATATTTGACTCTACAGCTTTTGGGCGAAACCATCAATTGTGCTTGTTATATATGAAACCGGGTTCCCCACAAAGTTTTGAAGGTATAAATCCCTTTGAATCTTGGCATAAAGAGAGACTGGAAGTTAAGCACCTCATGGCCTTTAGATCATGATAAATGACACACATCCCCAAAAATAAACATAAGGTAATGGAGCCTTAATCCAAACCTTGAATATTTGTTTGGTATTCAAAGGGGCTCAAGGGTTATAGACTTCTCCATCCTACTACTTATGAGTTTTCATCGAGAGAAGTTTTAAGCTTCGGAGAGTCCCATTTGAATATTTACTTGATGCTTCTCCATATACTTTGGCTTCACTCGGTTTGATGAGAAGTTTAAGGATTCAGATAATCCACAATAGGTTCCTAAGGTAGATTATTCTACTTCTTCTAGTTCTTACAGGTGATCAAAGTGATGAGGATTCATCCTCATCTACATCTAGCCATACTTCATAGGATGATGATTCAACACATGACTAATCCACTCGTCCCTCTTTGGGATAGGAAGACACTTCATAATGTAGGCACTTGGGTAGGGGATCTAAAGGATGACATAAATATTTGGGTAAACTATCGAGTAGGCCACATGCCTTCTATGCTTCATAAAAGTCCATAGACATTACGAGAGGCATTAGGCATACGTGAGTGAGATATTGTTATGCATGAGGAATATAATTCCTTAATCAGTAATCACACTTGGGATTTTAATTCACTTCTAAGGAAGGAAGATGGTTCATTGTCAATGGATGTATTAGACCAAATTTGAAGTAGATATGTCAATTGATAAGTACAAGGCTTGGTTAGTAGCTAATGGTTTTTCACAGGTAGTCGGCATAGACTACTTAGAGACCTTTTCAACCATATCCAAGATGAATTTGATTAGACTCACACTTTCGTTAGCCACAACACATGGTTGGAGTGTGCACCAGATGGATGTGAAGAGTGATTTTCTTCACCGAGACCTTGAAGAGGAGATCTCCATGGAGAATACAATTGGATTTATTTAAGATTCATTCTTAGTTTAAAGACTTAGGAAATCCATCTGTGGCCTCAGCGGGACCTTTGGGCTTGTATGCCAAGATGTATTGCTTCCTCCTAGATTTTGGTTGTATTCGGTGTCATTCAGATCCCAATGTATATCTATTGTGGTCGGATGATTCAATACTGATATTGGTAATTTATATTGATGACTTTTTTATCACTTGGGGTACTTCATCATCTATCATAGCAGTGAAGGAAAATATTCAAGATAAATTTTCCATAACAAACTTAGGTATATTGCACTACTTCCTTGGCATTGAGATCGAGACAGTCGATTTAGGGAGTTCACTTCCCGAGAACCAAAGCAATATCTTGATCTTCCTGATCGCCACATGGTTGAAGCCGACTATCCACACCCTCGGTTTACTCTACTTTGTATTAAAAATTGTTGACAACATTATTTAGTTGACTCACACTAGATCTGATATCTATTATGCCATTGGTGTTGTTTCAAGGCTCATGAAGGAACCCCAAGAGCTGCATTGGAAAATAACTAAGAGGATTTTTCACTATATTCATGGCTCACGAAATATGGGATTCACTATGCGGGTTGGTTCGGACATTGATTTTATCGGATACTCGAGTTAGATTGGGATGGTGACACTAAGTGTTGTAAGTCCACTTCAAATTCTGAGCTTTATCATTGGGTTATGGTCCTATGAGTTGGTCAAGAAATAATTAGAATATTATTACTCTATCATCCATAGAGGTAGATTACAAGGGAGATGTTAACCACAACTAATAAGGATATTTAGCTTGAAGGGATTCTTTCTAATTTTGGTATCTAGATCGGAAGTCTATAGTCATCTTTTGTGATAACCAAAGAACCATCCAGATATGTAGGAATTTGGTTCTTCATCGAGGACCAAAAAAGTGAGATTCACATGCACTTCATTTAGTATCTCATTCATGAACAAATCATCGATTTGATATTCTTCCAATCTTCGATCGGAGTTCTTTGACATCTTCACAAAACCTTTCATTGAGATTAATTTCATTCATTTATGAGATCTTATTAGGGTTTTGTCTACATCAACAACCTCTATTAGGAATATTAATTAGTGCTTCATGGATTATAATAATTTTACATAGTTAGTATTATTGGTACGGGTAAACTCTAAATATAATATTAGTGAGTTGTTGAGATTTGTTTTAACAACTCACGTATATAATGAGTTGTTGGAGAGTTGTTATAGGAGGTTTCCTATTTTATAGGAAACTCTCCCTCTATATATTTTTGTATTATGTTATGAATGATTGAATTAATCAAACAAAAATTATTATTGCTCTACAAGTTTGTTGCGATGCCTTCATCTGGTATGAGAGCGCTATTATCTTTATGCTTGTGATGGATGTTTAGTAACTTGTAAGGGGTAACCATCTAATTTTGTAGTGCCCTTTTACGATGGGAATTTTGTTTCTTATCTTTTCAATTTGGCATTGGGGTTCCTTCCATACATCCCTACCGAGCTCTCAAGACCAAATATTTTTGATCCACCTTGTTTTGTTGGTTATGCCTTTTATCTCCCCAAACTTAGAAGATAGAGCATTTTCATTAAAGAGTATGAGATGATATCTCGATATAACTGGGTGGCACACATAAAGCATGAAGCAACTTTGAGATCATACATTATTTATGCCTAGAGGTCAAACCATTAATCATAATTTCAAAAATGATCAATCTCAGGTCAGGTCGTCAAGGAGAAAATAAGTGTTAATACGTATTAGGTAAATTACGATATCTCTATCATCTATACATACATTCTTGTTGGTTATTGAATGCAAAGAATCTTTGTCAAACTTTTCTATTGGCATTGTAAGAAAGCATTGAATCGACCAAAATTGAATTCCAAGACCAATCCCTTTGATTTCTCTTGTATGCATCACAATCTTACGGAAAATAAATGTGTTATTTTTCATATTTGCCTGACAAGAAATAAAACTATCAATAGGAAATTTTTGTGCCTTAGTTATTATTTAAATGATTAATCTTTATGTCGAGCATTTGATCTACAAGCCATTATTGATTGGATCCAACACATGGGCATATATATCTCGGTAGTTGGTATAGAGTTTATAAGCCTCATGGACCATGTTTGCTTTATTCGAGACATGAAATTCATTTCTTGTCGCATGATTTATAAGCCACTTTGCATTGGAACATGTCACATCCAAGATTAACGTCGTGTTGCATTCAAATTTCCACCTATTGCTTCTTTATGCTATTACTTATGTCTTTGAGTCAGTATGATATTTTTATGTCTACTTAGTTTGGTGTATATATATTTAAAATATTATTTAGATTGTTATTTCTTTCATTGAAAACATTAGTGCCATTTATGTTATTTGTAATATCTCTATATAGGTTCATTAAGGTTATCGTAAGTCATTGTCGCTTTGTCTACTCATATGATCATCGAGTGTCTCATTAATAGTTTTGTGTTTTCTAAGATTCAAGTATCATTTTTTATAGAGTAAAAAAATAAAAAGTCTTGAGTCATCAAAGTTGTGTCATTGTAAAAAGTTTCAAAATTTGTAAAAATAAAAAAATTGCCTTACGGATGCATTTTTGGTGTTACCCGACATCCAAAAAAATAAAGTGTTTCACATTGTGAGAGGGAAGAAAAGAAAAATATTGATGTACAAACAAATGTGCTTCATGTTCACATCCAGCTGAGTTAGCATCTTGTCATTGGAGGTTGGAGGCAATGAAGGAAGGAGGGTGATCAATGCCTCTCGTTAGTCACCAATGACGGGGTCACATATAACACTGGTGGAACATTTATATAGTATTTTTAGTTATGTGCTTTGAGTGGTGTGTGCAAAAATAAAACATGCTATACATTCCTTGCCAAATATTGAAAAGAGGAGGATGCACATTTTGGAACCTGAGAACAATTGTATAGGAGGAAACTCGAACTGGAGTGATCCTCACATCAGTAGAGATTCTTCTCGACTATCCCACTTCTAACATCAATTGGCCAATGAAATATAGCCTTCACTGGAAGTGAAAGTGGGAACTATTGAGTTCACGTATGTAGGTGAATCGATGGAAGTGTGATCATTCGGTATGGGATTCACTATGGTGAATCATATTGGTCATGTGAAACAAGATCCAAGCTAATAGTGTGCGAGAACTAAAAGTATGTGGAGGCATATGATTCTATTTCCAGGTCTTTCGATGGGCATCCATGTTCTTGTGTGCATTACAAAGTGTTTGTGTTTCCCTGATGATGATGATGTGGATATTTGTACCATTGATACTATAACAAGAAGTGTTCTTGATCAAATTGACTTGATGGTTGATGTGAATTGGTTGAATGGTCCCAATTCATGTATTCATCTAATAGGTTGATCAGTCCCTAGATGATGTAGTTCCCACAATCAATGTTGATGATCGAGACCATATGCAGCTATGGAGCATCACGTTGTTAGTTGATGATGGCGTTTTTACCATGTTTTAACTAAGGGGGAAAATGTTAGGAATATTAATTAGTGAGTATTTTTAAACAACTCACGTATATAATGAGTTGTTAAAGAGTTGTTATAGGAGGTTTCCTATTTTTATAGGAAATTATCCCTCTATATATTTTCGTATTTGTTCTAAATGATTGAATTAATCAAAGAGAAATTATTATTGCTCGCAAGTCTATTGTGACACCTTCAACTTCATCATTTTTAGGGGGCCTCCGAAAGGAACGACAACTAGATCGTACTGCCAAGAACACAGATGCTAATCAAACACCACAATCAATAAGATGAAAGTAATTCGCCAGAATAACTTTACATAAAACCTTTGCAAACAAATGAGAAGCAATATCATATATTATTATGGAACTCAATGCAATACATTGAGAATGGGCCTTGCTTAAATAGGCAAGGAATAACAATCTAAGAACTAGTCAAGGTCGTAGATCAAGCCATAAATCAAGGAAATAACTAGTCATCAAAGAACTAGTAAAGTCCATAGATTTAGGAGAGAACTAGACATCAAGGATCTAGTCAATACCATAGATCAAGGAAAGAACTAAACCTAATAACTAGATAATATCTCCTAATATATAAATAAGATAAAAGAAATATCCACACACATAAGTGGGTGAGGATAAATACAACAAAGGTAAATAAAGTACCTAGGTGAACATGAGCTAAGGTAAATACCTACTCTAACACCCCCCCTCAAGTGAAGCTAGGGGCCAAAATAGAAGTGGCATGTCCACAATATGAGTCCCGGCAACTAGGCCTGATGAGGTACTCATGTACAATAATTGGGAAAAAGGGACACCGTAAGGTACCCAAAACCAGTAACAACAAAGTAAGAGAGTAAAGACCCACTCTAAGGCATACCAAGAATCTCGGCCCAAAAAAACTCGTACAATGTTGAAGAAGTTTGGTGTGCGCCGTGGTCTCAATCCACCGCTCGATCACAAAAAACTCAAAAACAACTGACACTTTGGGTTTCACCAAAATAGCTCCATACAAGGAGATTGTCAATGGAGTGATGTCGAAAGTGCAAAAAAACCAAACATAATTCGATCAATTACTACAAATAGGTGTGCCACGATCCAAGAACAATAACCAAAGCAACAAGGCAAGGACAAAAACTCCAGAGTGTCATGATCCAAGAAAAGCTAAGGTAACAAGGCAAGAACATGAAACCCAAAGAAGCAGGATCAACACCACACCCTCCCATACTGCTGAATGGGTGGAGTGATGCTACAAATCTATATGAGTTGTCATAAAAACTACTCAAACACTGACAAACTAACACTGGGCTCCACTAGAATAGCTCCCCACAAGAGAGACTATCAACATGCCAAAAGTGTCGAAAATACAGATACAAAATCTCTCAACAAACAAGAGAGATACACTACACCTACTAAAGAAAAATGCTCAAAACAAGAAGCATCACAATGCATAAGGTATAGAAAGTGGAGTAAGAGGCCGAATGGTGGAGGAGCCATGCCTATAGATTCCTCTCAATGAATGCCTATGTCGCCTCCACGAGTGATCAGATATCCACCCCAAATCAACACGGATGGATGAAGAAGATGCCTGCATATGACTTGGTGTAAAATGCACAATGGGTGCATGCAAAAGAACATCAGAATGTGTGTCAGGTTGATCATGTCTGACAATTGAAATCTCAAGTTTCTCAATCTTGAGTGAAGGTGTAGAACTCATGTGTTGCTCATGATCCTCAGAAAGAGTCGAGCGAACAAAAAAGTAGCTCTATCAATGTGTGATCCCAATGAAGTATCTGCTCAAAACCAATGTCATGACGAGAATTCCACTTAACATGTGGAATAGAGGAAACAATACCCTGTGAATGTCTGTTAATGACTCTGCTAGTGAGACCCATAGAACGGAGCATGCGAGAACTAAATGCAGTGGTATGCTTCTTAAAAAATCCATGTAGCTGAGCAAAAGTAGGATACACAACATGTGGCACTGTAATAGGCACAGAGATGTGGAAGAGCGTGTAGAACAAGCCTCATAGATTTAGAAGCATCGAAAGCAGGTTTAGGCTTAAAGACCGGAAAATCAATGTCGGTGGGTACAAGATCAACAACTGCGCAAGTGGACTAGGAGCATGGATATGGTTGTCCACAATATGATGGTGATGCTGTAGGCTCAAGCTTGTTTTGCGGGAGTGTATTATTGTATCCTTATCGTGAATGAGTGATTGTAGAAGAGAATTTCACTTCTAGAGCGATCTATTTTCTTCCAAAATTTTACAATATCCTCTTGAAGTCCACATACTTCGAGAAAAAGCATATCATTCTCAGAATCCATGATAGGTACAAACTACAACTCCCAAAATTTAGGACGTCGGGCTCAGCCGAAATTGCATCCACAATTGATTACAACACTCCTCCATATTTGGCACTTTATAATTATAGTGAAAGTCTCAAAATAAATAACTCCAATGGAAAGAGCACGAAAAAACAAGTACTTTTGCAAAAATGACACTCAAAACTAAGTTACCGATCAAAAGTTACAAGCTTTTTAATATTTTGCTCTATTATTTATTTTAGGTGCCACTAAAACAAAGTAAAATGTTGTTGCCTTCACCACACAAATAAAATTAAAGGGGGCTGAAGTTAAGCACCTACTAGTAGGAATCACAAGTTTTAAGCCCTCATATGACCATACCATATGACCAAGGGCTAAGGATTTTAATGGGTCTCGGCTTGCTATTTTGGGGGTGTCGCGTATTTTCGAGAAAGTCACACTATTTCTGGACTATGTAGATAGTGACCTTCATTTGCTGAAAATAGCAACCTGCGGATTTGCCCAAAATAGTAAATACGTGCACAACATCCGTGGACCCCTGCCAAAAAAGGAAAGATCCGAAAACCTTCCTGCGCAAACCGAGACAGCTACGCCGCAACAAAAAAAAAAACCTCAAAAGATCCAAAAACCCGTGAATTTTCTTTTTTTTTGGTGGGCACAAATCCCAAGGTGAACCAATGTGCTTCTCTCAGAAAAACACAAAAATGACTGTCTGCAGAAATGACCGAGTTTATAGTCGATCTTAGGGTTTTCACACCTTCCGGATCTAATGGAAGCCTCTGTTTTCCATAAAAATGCACGCAGCAACAAAATACGACCAAATCCCAAATATATGAATACACAAATAATTTATTTACAAAATAAAACTTACAGACGGATGTCAACAAAGAATCTCCACTCGATACCATGAAAGTAAGATTACCGAGATCGTACAAGCCAAGAACACAGATGCTAATCAAACATCACGATCAATAAGATGAAAGTAATTCGCCAAAATAACTTTACATAAAACCTTTGCAAACAAATGAGAAGCAATATCATATATTATTATGGAACTCAATGCAATACATTGAGAATGGGCCTTGCTTAAATAGGCAAGGAATAACAATCTAAGAACCAGTCAAGGTCGTAGATCAAGCCATAAATCAAGGAAATAACTAGTCATCAAAGAACTAGTAAAGACCATAGATTTAGGAGAGAACTAGACATCAAGGATCTAGTCAATACCATAGATTAAGGAAAGAACTAGTCAAAACCATAGATCAAGGAAAGAACTATACCTAACAACTAGATAATATCTCCTAATATATAAATAAGATAAAAGAAATATCCACACACATAAGTGGGTGAGGATAAATACAATAAAGGTAAATAAAGTACCTAGGTGAACATGAGCTAAGGTAAATACCTACTCTAACACCTCCTAACCTCTTTACTCCTTCATTCTCTCTTTTGGTGGGTGAGTTTTTCCCATTGTGTTTTATCCTTTTACTCTATCTTATGAAATATTGCATTGTATGTGGGTACCTCATCGAGGCCTTGTTTTTAGGACCCACTTTCTGTTTTCTCTAGCCACCCAATTTTTTCTTAAGGGGCTGTTAGTGTAGGATTTATTTTCCTCAATTTATTTGTATTATCCTACTCGTGATATTTCACTTCACTTTGAGTTTCCCTTGATTGTTTAGGTGTACACTTGACTACACTAGTCTTGGTGTTGGTTACCACTTGACTACACTATTCTAAGTGTTGGTTACCACTTAAAAACACCATTCTATGTGTTGGTCACCACTATTATAGGTGGATATTGCCATGATTCCAAGAGGATATTACACCTTAACCTTCATATATACATCTCTTGCATTATTCTATTTGATCATATTGAGTTGGATCTATTCTTTGTGTTATTGTAATTATCTCTCTTGTATTTTCATAATTTTTGTCATGTATGCTTACTTTATTTTTTCATGGAATAATTCACTTCTTGTATCATTCACTTGTGCATTATTCAAACTAGCGAGATCCGTGGCACTTCTACGATATATATATATATATATATATATATATATATATATATACATATATACATATACATATATATATATATATACATATATATATATACATATATATATATATATATATGTATGTATGTATGTATGTGTGTGTGTGTGTGTGTGTGTGTGTGTGTGTGTGTGTGTGTGTGTGTGTGTGTGTGTGTGTGTGTGTATAGAGAGAGGGGGTTTGATCACTTGTTCATGTCAAATTTATTAAGCTGCTTTGTAAATTTAAAATAGGAAGATAATATATCCCAAAAACAAAAATACAATAACTCAAAATTTAGAGATAAACTAAGTTCATTAAGCTAGATATTTGGATGCGGTAGAAATGAAATGACTCCAATTTCAAAGATAAAACAAATCCAATTCCAGATATTTTAACGAACACAAAAATCGAAACTCCATTTTCGGATATAGAAAAATATTGGATAAGTATAAGCATTCTCTTTTTGTATTTCTTCCTAGAGAAGATAAATAAATGAAAAAATTCCATATTTAGAAAATTAAAGCGAGATCTGTGGCACTTCTCTTGTGTGTGTGTGTGTGTGTGTGTGTGTGTGTGTGTGTGTGTGTGTGTGTGTGTGTGTGTGTGTGTGTGTGTGTGTGTGTGTAGAGAGAGAGGGGGGTTTGATCACTTGTTCATGTCAAAGTTATTAATTGGTGTAAATTTAAAATAGGAAGATAATATATCCCAAAAAAAAATACAATAACTCATAATTTAGAGATAAACTAAGTTCATTAAGCTAGATATTTGGATACGGTAGAAATGAAATGACTCCAATTTCAAAGATAAAACAAATCCAATTCCAAGATATTTTAATAGAACACAAAAATTAGGAAACTCCATTTTTAGAGATAGAAAAATATTGGATATATATATATATATATATGTATGTATGTATGTGTGTGTGTGTGTGTGTGTGTGTGTGTGTGTGTGTGTGTGTGTGTGTGTGTGTGTAGAGAGGGGGTTTGATCACTTGTTCATGTCAAAGTTATTAACTGGTGTATATTTAAAATAGGAAGATAATATATCCCAAAAACAAAAATACAATAACTCAAAATTTAGAGATAAACTAAGTTCATTAAGCTAGATATTTGGATGCGGTAGAAATGAAATGACTCCATTTCAAAGATAAAACAAATCCAATTCCAAGATATTTTAACGAGAACACAAAAATCGGGAAACTCCATTTTCATAGATAGAAAAATATTGGATAAGTATAAGCATTCTCTTTTTTTATTTCTTCCTAGAGAAGATAAATAAATGAAAAAATTCCATATTTAGAAAATTAAGGAGAAAACTTGCACATTTCAGTTTTGTTGTAACAACATACCATTTGTTTCTTCTTATCATATTTATTTCAACATCATTTCTAGAAAGGAAACTAAAGGATTATGAGAAAAATTTAATAGTAGTTTTCATTTCTTTTAATAAGTTGAAAATTATTTTTTTACATTTCGAAACTTGTAATTTAACAAAACATCAAACTAAGTCCTTGATAAGATATTTAAAAACTCTTTCTCACTTCAAAATATATATTCAAAAGTATATTTTCTTACATTCAATTATAACCGTAAGAAGGAAGATTGTACGTAAAATACAAGTACACAATTTTAGACACAAATATTGAATTTTAGAAAATATTTATCCCGGTTTATACTACTATTTAGAAGGTTCTAAAGTGTACAAAGTACCAATTAATCCCACCTTTTTTCCATCATTATTTTATATTTTATTTCGTATTTCCCGTGTATTTTCTATTACTTATCTACCCATTCCATGACTTCCTAAGATTCTAGCTCTAATTCAAGGTGCCTTAGGTTGTCTTGGGGCACCCCAAGGTGCCTGGTCCCATTCCAGCACCCCAGTCTATGCACATCCTTATCCGCTTCCTTTTGTGTCACTTCTAGTTTTGGTCTTCTTTATATTCTTCTCGGTTGACATTTTCGAGACTAATTGTGAAATTACACTTGAGATCCCTATAAAAGCTTATAAGACCATAATGAGGGTCCTAGGTCTTAGCTTCACATCACTACTATCACTCCATCTAGATTTACATCCATATAGCGACATGCATCCAAGTTAGTAAGTCTGCATCACACACATTCTCATAGGAGGGATTCCATTCATTCTATTCTACACATACTACTTACATCTTCTATAGCTATTATAGCTCGCTACTTCACAAAGTGTGACTGGCACAAGAGCACCTAGGGCATGACATGCACACACTCACTAGAACTACATCGGGTCTAAAATCTAGTGTAGCGCTCGGTGATAAGACCACCGGTTTTGCAGGTGAGGTCAACCCGACCCATTCTTCTTATTCTTGTGCAGGGTGTCATCCATTTCATCTAGTGAATCCAGCATGATAGATAGTTAGGGTTTCGAGATCTTGTTGCGACCTTTGTCGAACACGAGATCCCGAGCTTTTACATAGTTCATAATGCCTAAAATCTAAACCGGGAACCTCAATACACTCCCGGGTTCTGTTTCATCCCAGATAGTCCAAATTTACCCTTCGCAGAGTGCTTGAGTCTTCGTCTACACCTTTGCTATTCCCAGATTTTAGATCTGCGATAACATGCGTCGATCTCTGTTGTCAAATAAGCCATTTCTTTCCTTATTTTTGCACATTAGGGTTTTATTTCATCTAGGATAATTTACTTACTTCCATTTCATGCTATTTACTTTCATTTATTATTGTTTTAGTTTTGTTTTATTCCAACATTTTAGTCCTAATTTAGATTAACATTAATACCTAGTTTGTCCTCTTTAGGCATAACTAGTTAAATACATATTTTTAAATCGCTTTAGTGAACCCGATCATTATTTCTAACACCTTCTAGTGTTTTACATTCACACTTTCCACGGGGGGTAGACATCATATAAATCCCTCTTCCTCTAAGTCTCCGGTTAATTTATAATTTTCTAGCCATGGCCACGCTTTCATCAACACACCTACTACTTCTTCTAGCTATCATCCTTGTCCTTCATCAAACTTCCATCCTATGGGATGGATCTTGGTGCCATTCATATGTAGTTACTTCCTACTTATGCACTATTAATCATGCTTTGCCTTGGTCAACTTATAACAGAAGTCCAAGATATTCCTTCGATCCTATTGTTGCTTCTCCCGTTGGACATAAATACCTCTAGCCTTGCACTACTCCTTCCTACCCTAAACCTTATGATTTGCATGGTTGATATAGTCCCTTTTACTACATTGTTACTCCAACTTCAATACCACCCACTACACCTTCCCGCACTACTTGGTTTCTTTCCTATTCCTCCCTTGTCTCCTTTTTATATGACATGTCATTTTCAACTACCCTTTATATGCTTAGTACTATTTATGCTCCACCACTCATCCCTACTACTGCTATCATGCCATATGAACCACCTTTCTCATCTCTTGATATCATCCCATTTTCCTCACCGTCCTCTCCTTCCTTACTATTCTCCTCATTAACTTGCACTCTCCTCATAAAAATTCATATTGGGTGCATGTACCCCTAGACACGTCATGTGTTGCCACCGTATGTTCACATGACAGTCTCTGTCGATTGGGTTTTAATTTCAATGATCTTCATACTCCTTTATGTGATCATCACTTGTACTACACAGTTTTCATTCTCATCACCTCTTATGGCCTATGTGTCTTTCACACAGTTGTCCATCTCACATGTTACCCTACTCCTTATCCACACACTCTTGGAAAATCTTGGCTAGATTATATTAGAGGCACTCTTGATTATGAGCATGTTAATATCACCTTCCTTATGACCTTTGGCTCGACCAATATTTGTAGTAGTTCCTTTCTTTGTTATACCCCTAACCTCACTATTTGGTATGCCCAAGGAGGCCCATTACCTCACTTTACGAGATGAAAATTACGCCATGGCCATGTATATTCTACACACTCATGGTTATTTGGATGACCAACCCATACATTGACATATCAAGTCTCTCACGCTATCGAACATGATTTCAACACTTCTCTCGATGACCCATTAGATGACATAACTCTTGCATTACCATTTTGTGCCACTAACAATTCACAACCAACTCATTATACCCTATGCCCACTTCCACCATTGATTACTCTAACCCTTCTGTTCTCTACCCCACACCCACCTATTAGATACTATACTGATAACTAAAAACCCAATGTCGGTCCATGGAAGCAACAATTGCGTCTCTCCTCACCTTTGAGATAGACCAACTTAAGGATGTCGCTAATTTACACATTCATACTAATATTACTTATCATGCAACCTCTACATCTCTTGTATGCCACCACACCGACCTTCCTACTATACCATTACCCTCACCTATTACTCTTCCTTCCACCTCTACACCACGGGACATCCTTGGTTACCTCCTTCATCATCAACTCATTTTCCTCTCGTCTAATCTTTTCTATCCTCCTCCCTAATCATTTCACTACCATGATCCATAATTCTACCACTAGCATTGCATTTGAGGGAATCATATTGATTCTTGCCATGCATTGAGCCATATCATTAGAGATCTCCAACATTTATGTCTCCTTGTATTTTTCAAACAACCTCATCATACACTCGCTTTGCATTCAACTCACCGAGTTCATCCACATCATAGGAAACAACCTTGTCCCACCCTCATATCACCCTCGTAGCATCCTTTCCTACATCCTTCATCTCCCTTATCATCACTTCCTAGCCTCACTTTGCTTATACATCTTTTCTCTTCCTTATGTATCTCTTCGATACCCTCTAAAATCACCTCACGTCAGTATAAGCCTACTCCTTAGACCGTTACTAAAACTCACCAAAATAACCACCTCGCTTTATCCCGCATGGTCCTCCATCTTCTCCACATCCAAAAATCTCTCGATCTTCCTCATCTACTCACTTTACTACACCACGACTCCATTATTATGTGCATCCATCACATGCATATTGGCTCCATTCGACCACGCAACATTCATCTCCCATACCACCATTACTTGAGCCTCACCCAATACTTTCATCATCAATGCACCGATTGACGGACCTCCATCCTTCCACCTTATCGGTTGATACTTTCCACATAGTTGATTGGGGAGAATAACACATACAAACCCCCTTTGTTATCATAGTTGCACTATTGATTTACCATTCTATCACCTTCATTACTGATGATGCACCCTAGTGCTCCGGTTCACACTCAACTATTGAGGGATCAGCATTACACTTTGAACCCCACACACTTCACTACACATCCTATTATTACACATTGTATATACATACTATTTCCTTTACATTTACTTATACCATTAAATTATACATCCTATACATTTTCCATCTACACTAGTCATACATTTTTCTCGTATACACATATTACCATGTTTTACACCATCTACAACTACACTAGATTACATTACATATGGATCTAGTTATATTTATTATCATCCCATATTCCATTTTATACATTATTATGTGTGCCTCTTACCCATGACGCTTTACACTATATCCCATTACACATGGGTCTAGTTTTAGCATTCCATATTCCATTCCTACATATATTCATTATTGCATTTCACATATTACTTATTTTACCTTATACATCCTACATTTTTTTCCCATACTACGTATTTTATACCCCTTTGTTAGTTATACTATGTTATCTTCTATGCATTGCACTCACCACCCTATGACGCACTCTAGTTCCTAGGTTCATATTGACTACCAGGGTTTACTAACCAAATGGACCTTGCACCTACCTTGTGACATCCAACATGTCTCACGTTAGTGACATACACCGTAGATTAAATAGTCTCCCCTTATATCATCTTGTAGTGGTATACATCTTAGGTTACATCACCACTCCCTTACCTTTTCATCTTATAGTGATATACACTTAGGGATAAATCATCACTTTCCATTTCATAAGTTGTGGTCTACTCTTAGGCTATAGGGTCTATGCATACCTTTTCCATATGATGGATTTCCATACACTCCTCTCATCGTGACATATGCTTTAGGATAAATCGTCACCCATTTCCCATAAGTCACGGTATATTCTTAGGCTATATGATCCACGCACATCTTTCTATCTATTCCACTCCCATCCATTAATTCTATAGTGATATATGCCTAGGGATGAATCATCACTCATTCTATTGACCAATCACGGTATACACTTAGGCTATATGGTCCATGCACATATATTTACATGTCGTATCCCATCTTTAATGCATCTACACACTCATCACAATGTGCTAGACAAAACCTACACTATTCGACCATTTCTTGATGACACACTCTTGTTTACGGTTCATTCTTGACTGCTTAGGGAAAATAAAATGAACCTCATTACATACACATTCCATCCACTTGGGGGGCATGCTACCCCTATCATTTCATATTACATTCCATTCCATCCATCCACAACATATTGCATTGTCTTGGGGGCATTTACTTTTGCTTACTAGTGTTTTGCATGTTCACTTTACTACACATGTTAGATTTCTTTCTTATATGTCATTATCATACACATGAGTTCATTCACGCCTTTTTTTTAAGTGTGATCGTAGATATAGGACTCTACACATGGTATGGATGCTCACCTTCTACCCTTCTTATACTAGTCACTAGGGGCATCCACATTCATCTTATATAGGTTCTATTGTTTCATTTTGTTCTTAACATCTTACACTACTTTCTCTTACATGATTTTTACATATTGGTTATCACTCTAACATCTAACGGATTGTGTTCCATGTGCAACACTTATTTTAAAGAACTACATACTTCCATGACTCATTGTTTACTTCTACTTTTCTGCTTTGTTTTCTATTATCTCGTAGGATTTTTCATTTGTTTGTGTCCACACTTGTCTACTATTTGCAGCCATGATGACCTTGAGTGTCTTGTGACATCATGAGTGATGTCCCACATTTGAAACTGTTTTTTGTGGTTTTCTTGTTTTCTTGTGTGTTTACACTACTATGCTTGGTAGTTTTTCTACATTGTTTACATTTTTACACTGATTACATGCATGTTCTTGTGGAATAACACTTTTTGGATAGCCATCCCCTTTTGTGTGCACCTTGGTATCTACCAAGTGTTTTCCCATTCCCATGCGGGGAATAGTTTATAAGGTCGAATGCGGTTGGTCCTCTTTTAGGGCTGCATTCTCCTTCTAGGGTCATCACATGTGCCCCCAAAGAGGGGGAATCATTGAGGGTTTTCTACTAACACAACGTATTTACACCGGTTTACACACAACAAGTGAGTTCAGACCGGTATATGAACTCCATACATAGTGGCCTTAACAAGAAATGGTGTCCTTTGGAAATTCTATGGAGCAGTTACTAGATTGGGGGTTATAGTGGGTGACCTCTCTACACTTCTCCATCCAGTGGCATCCAATCACCCAAAAAACTAGGACACTATAAAGATCTCTTTAGACATTGAAGCGAGAAGTAGTTAAAGGTTGGAGGATATGACATGGTTCCTCCCTATACTTCTTTAGCCAGAGTGGTGTGAGATCACTGAAAAACTCGCAACATTATCGGATATCTTTCTACACCCTTTTCTCAACATGGATCAAGTGCACATGTTCCATTTATACTTTTTCTAGTGTAGTTTACACTTTGCGTACTTTACACATTTTTATGTACATGTGTATTTTACATTGCATTTTTATATACATACATATTTGAGTACTTGAGAATTTTCTCCTTGCAGGTCCGTCGTATGAGAAACAAGCGGTCAAATTGGGGTAAATAATAAAAACAATCAATAACAATGATAATGACAACATACCAATACAAGAAATCACCTTTATATAGTTGTAGCTAAACACGTTTTCCTTGAGGTTCACTCTCATCACTTTTTATATACACATATTTTTCATCTTTAGAATCCATGCTCCTCCACATTTTTATTTTTATCATTCCACACTTGAGTCTAGTCTACCAACACGTCTTCTTCTACACTCTGCATGTATACTAGGTACACTTCTCTATCTACTTTATGTTACCGAGAGTTGTTCGATCACCAACATAAAGTGGGGAAAATGTAGACATAAATATTACAATTTAGAAAATATTTAGCCCAATATTATACTAATATTTAAAAAGTTCTCAAGTGTAAAAGTACCAATTAACTTTTTCCCATATTTATTTTATCTTCTATTTCATCTTTCCTACATATTTCTTATTACTTATCTACCCATTCTGTAACTTCCACTGAGATTTTATCCTAATTCGGGGCACCCCAGTATCTTTGGGGCACCCAGGCACCCTAGTTCCATTACTCGGGTGCCACTGGTCTATGCACACATCCTTATACGCTTCCTTTTGGGTCACTTCTAGTTTTTGGTCTTCTTTATCTTCTTCTTGGTTGGATTTTTCATGATTAGTTATGAAATTAAACTTCAGATCCCTATAAATATAAATCTTATAAGAGCATAATGAGAGTCCTAGGTCTTAACGCACATCACTACTATCACTCCATCTAGAGTTGTATCCATTGCATCACTTATATCCATATAGTGTCATGCATCCAAGTTAGTAAGTCTACATCACACACATTCTCATAGGAGGATGGATCCCAATCATTCTATTCTACACATACTACTTACTTATTCTGTAGATATTATAGGTCACTACTTCACAAAGTGCGATTGACACGAGAGAACCTAGGGAATGACATGCACACACTCACCAAAACTACATCAAGGTTTGAAATGTAGTGCAATGCTCAGTGATAAGACCACTAGTTTTGTGGATGAGGTCATTCTAACCAATTCTTCTTCTTCTTATACATGAAATCATCCATTTCATTTGGTGAATCTAGTGTGACAAACATGTAGGGTTTTAGATCTTATTATGACACTACCAAACATATATCCCGAGCTTTTACACAATTCACGGCACCAAAATCCAAACCAGGGTTACCCGAGACACTCCTAGGTTCATGTGTCATCTCTGATAGTCCAAATTTACTCTTGAAAGAGTCCTCAGTCTTCATCCGCATTGCATGTTCCCAATTTCAGATCTGCAAATGACAACCTACATATGTCTCTTGTTATCACCGAAGCCATTTATTTCCTTATTTTTTTCACATTAGGGTTTTATTTCATCTAGGATAATTTACTTACTTCCATTTAATTCTATTTACTTTCATTTATTACTATTTTAGTTCTATTTTATTCCTCCTAATTTATATTAACATTAATACCCTAGTTTGTCCTCTTAGGCATAACTAGTTAAATACATATTTTTGTTAATCAACAATACTTCCATAAAGTAGAGATAACATAATTTTTTTATAAATTATATGATATCTAAAACATCAATCAAAACATGAACTTTATCCATGTTCCCAATATCCAATCCATGCTCCAAATCCATCACAAAAGCTCCCAAAAATCCACAAAAAATGTCTGATTTGACCACCCATCCAATTAGCACCATTTCATACCTCAAAGTGAACAATGAGAACATGGTATCATCCCTCAAAGATCATGGGATATATGAAATATATGTCTCTAACTAACATTTAGGATAAGAAAAGAAAACAAAAACATAAGGCTTGTAATTTCACAACATATCCAAAACACAAGAAGTAGTCACAATACTTTGAGAAGCTCCATGCTTCTTCTCATGGGAAGAGGGGATGAAGATATCCCAAATTTTTCAAACCATGGTAACTAGGAATTCCAACACAAAGCCTCCAAATCTACTTATCTCTCCATTTTTCTCCCCTTATCTCTCCATGCCCCTCTCCACCAAGGGTTTTCAAACTTATAAGTTTCCTTAGGTGAAGATAGGAGGTGATTTCCAAGCCAAATGGAAATCAACTCCTACAACAAACCAAATGTATTAGGAATAAAGAACCCATCAAGTGTGTCCATCAAGAAATGAGGCTGAAAATGAAAGAGATTCCTCCCTCTTCCCAACACACTCTCAAATCCACTCCCTCAAGTGTGGATGGAGGAAACATAAAACCAAACACAATTATAATGATTTAAAATGAAAAAAATTAACATGAAAATAACATAATTACATAATCACAACAATAATAAAAAAGGCATAACACCCTACCTCACATGGAATAGAAAAACCCCAAATCCAAGCTTCTTCTAAAATTCCTCCTTCTTTCTTCAAAGTTCCCCAAAACACCCCAACCAAAAATGAGAAAAAATAACCTCAACCCATTTGACATGAGGGATCAAATAGAAGAGAGCCAAAAACATAGGAGAAAGTGAGGGTGACAAGTGTTACCCTCCACCTAAGATTCATCCAAGAAAACTCTCAAAAATTGCACCCCAATTCAAAAAGAAGAAAATAAAATAAATCAAAACACTCATATAAATTTCCGACAACCCCAAAATCAAGAACCATCATTGAAGGTGGATGAAATAAAGCTAATTTGGGAAAATAATCTCCATTTTCCTTGAAAATAGCCCACCCACCCATAAGGTTAGGGTCTAGGGTCTCTTTTCAAGGGAAATTTAGCCCTTTTCTTGTATTTTACTCCTCTTAAATGTCACCTCTTTCCCAAATCCGAGTTTGGGAAAGATGGAATTTAGGAGGGGTATTTGGGCTTACCTAATCCAAGATTAGGTGCCCCAAATCCCCATTAGCATAAACAAAAAACCATAAACCATTCCCACCAAATGGGGTGAAATTAACACTAAACAACTAAATCAAACACTAAGAAAAAAGGGGTTAAAGTTAATAAATAAAAATGATATTAAGAGGGAAAGGGTGGGTGTGAACACAACCATATAAATGAATCCGTAAGGTGAAAATTCACCAATGATTATAATTCCACAAATAACACAATGTCAAAACAAGGTGACCCAAATACAAGAATAATCAAAGGGACGAATTTTGGACCATCAAGGTCTAATGTGGTAGTTCGAGATGCCCTTCCCGATTCCCATATTTCTCATATGGAAAAAACCTATCACATGCACACGTAATTGAAACATCATACATGTCCATTACCAATAAATGAGTGATACAATATCATACATGCATCATGACGATAATCTCACAAAATTCAATAGTTGGATAAAATAAGTGAATCATGATATAATCAACCATCCAATGTAGTAAGAAGATATTGTGACAATGTATCCAAGATGTATTAATATAAAATCACAAGATAAAATCCCAAATCAAACATGATATCATATCGATACTAAAAATGATCACTATATATTGGCATTGCATGCCCAATCAATAACCTTTCAAAATGTGAGTTAACATCCTAATACCAATATATATCCATATAATATAACAATACCAACATCTAAATGATAGTAACATAGTAACAATGTCTCAGTCAAAATAATACAATTATACAATGAGTCAACAAAGTCCAAAACAAAAATGAAAAATAGATGGGCACTACATCACCCTCTCCTGAAATCGACTTCCTTTGAGTAGTCATTAGAAGAGGAACAAATAAGACCTACCGGGTGAGAATGTTCGGCCTTCACCCTCTAGAACTCGAGATAAATGGAAACAAAATATATAATGTTGTGACAAAACCCTTTCCAAAATTACAATTGTATCAAATCTGCATGCATCGTATTGAACTTAGGATGAGTTGTATAAGAAGTTTTATGTGCCTCGAAAGAAAAAAACTACACAATTCCCCTTCTCTAGGCACATAAATGCACTTTTGATACCGAAGAAGACCATTAGACTCTAAATTACAACCTACATATGTTTCCTCCTAGGGCTTTTGTGACTCCACCATTTGTCCGAAACCCTCATAAAAATTTTCAACAAGTAGATGTCTAAGTATCACATCTCCAAGGTCTTACCGCAAGGTCAAGGAAGCACTCTCATGTCTATGTCTAATAACATCATCTACGATGAAATTATCCTTTCCTTTGATATATTGAATATACATATCATACTCATAAAGGAACTCCATTTAATATCGTTTCTTGGAGTTTGGATTGGGATGTAAAAATATGTGTTGCAAATTCAAATGATCTATCCTCAAAATAAACATCCTACCTAAAAGAAAGTTCCTCCAATAGAATAAGGAATGCACCACTACTATAAGCTCAATATCATGGGTAGGATAATTGAGTTTGTAATCCTTGATCTTGTGGGACTCAAAAGAAATCACGTGGTATTCCTATATGAGAACCTCCTTAATTCCCTCTATAAAATCATTAGTACAAACCAAAAAATCTATCAAAGGATCTGGTATTGTAAGGATAAGTGTAGATGTCAAACACTTCTTGTGCAACTGAAAATCATGCTCACGCTTATGACCAAAATAACATCTTCCTTTACTGAAAGTAAGTAATAGGATTAATAATCCTAGATAAGTCCTACACAAATCTACAATAATAATCGCTTAACCCCATTAAACTTTGAACCTTTGTTACTATGGTGGGGGTTTTCAATAAAGGATAACTCAAATATTTGAAGGATCTATAGACATACCCTCACCCGTAAAGATGTTTCCCAAGTACTAAATGTCATTTTGAAAGAAATAACACTTCTCCAAGTTCTTAAACATCTTGTGCTCCATTAAAACCTGCAATACCTTCCTCAAATTCTCCTGGTGCTCCTCCACCGAGCGTGAATAAATAAAAATATCATATAGGAATAAAATGATAAATTGGTTCAAGAAGGTCTTGAAAACAACATTCATTAGGATCATAAACATTGTTGAAAAACTAGTTAATTTAAAGGGAACCACCATGAAATTCTAATGCCCATACCAAGTCTAAAAATTTATCTTGTGGAATTCTTCCTTTACAATCAAGGTAATGGTATCTTGAATTTAGATCAATCTTCGAGAACACCTTGGATCCCCACATTTGATCAAACAATTCATCTATCCAGGAAGAGGATAACGATTCTTCATTATTGCCTTGTTTAGTTGTCTAAAATTGACACACAAATAAAGGGATATGTCCTTTATAAATATCGTAGTGTGCCCCAAGGAGACACACTAGGTCAAATGAGAATCTTATCTAATAACTCCTCTAACTAGATCTTGATCTCATGAATATTAGGAGTATTCATCCTTTGAGGTTCTTGAGAAACATGAACAACACCTAGTACATGGTCAATTGTGAATTCCACCTCTCAACATGGTGGTATACCAAGAAGCTCACTAGAAAAGATGTCAACAAACTCTCTCAAAATAGGGTATTTGTTAAGTGGTGAGATATTTGGAGTATCCTCAGACGTATCACTAAGCGTGATAGAAAAAATCTGAAAACCCTTATGCATGCTCCTCTTGAGCTGCATGAAAGATATCACACGCAAAATTGGTCTCTAAACCACGGAAATCACTTGAGAACTACCTGTGGTCATGAAATCACTTGATAATATTTTTTCAATGGTTAACTTTTTCCCCATAGGAATCAAGCTAATCTATACCCAAAGAAACATCATAGGATCCCAGGTTGTAAAATATGAATGTCTATGATTTTGGGAAACACACCTAGATCAAAGATACAAATCTCATTATAGGTATTTAGAGTGAGCTTGGCCATAGTGGTTAACTCTATCTACCATCTGTCAGACTTCCTAGAGGACACCAACCCATACCAATCCACTAAAGAAGGTGATATGAAAGAATCATAAGCACTAGAATAAAATAAAATAGTACCTGATGTACCTCTGATCATAATTTTAGTCTCAATAACCATGGCCTAGTTCTCATCATGATGGTTATACACTACAGGATAAATGTAGTTAGTGCACCCAACGTCCCCTACTTTTGCTGCTAAAAAATAAGTTCCTTTTTCCTATTAGAAAAAGGGTCTCTGTGGATAGAAACAAGCATAGTGATCATGAGCTCCAAAATAAAAATCCCAATGTCTCTCTTTGTGTGGGGATTCCATCCTATACTCTAATGAACTAACCATATGGATTCTTCCTGGTGGACTACCGTGAACAAGATAGAAAAGGATGTTGATTGTTAGATCTCTCGATCTCTTCCCGAATATGACCACCTCATACCCTACCTCTCTGAGTGTTAAGAGTTTTTGTAGACCTATTTTTTTAGGATCCTAGTACTATTAGTGATGTTGTGAGTGTGGAGGGTCTCGAGCCGACGAGTGAGTCTAAAACCTCCTCTTAGGGGTGGGTTAGATCCATATGACCCTATGATCCCGATGATTATAATCTCCCTCTTATAACTTACTCATGTTCCTATCACGAGACTCTTGATCCCTATTCTTGTTATCCTTTACTAAATAGGCCTCCTCCACCTCCTTATCTAAGGTCGAAGGAGATAAAATCTTGACTTCCTCAACCAAATCGTATGCAAGCCCCCGATAAACCTTTTGACTGTAACTTCTCATCCCGAAGGTAATCAACATATTGAAAAATATCTATTATCTAAGTGAAATGTGTAATAAGTATCAAGAGTGAATTTCATAGTGGTGCAAGGAAGTAGGTATGTGGATAGACATGTAAGTGTGATAGAGTTATGCCATGAATATTCACACCCGGGAATATAGAGTTTGGACTTAATTGTTTTTACATGGATTGGGCTAAAGATAGATGTGGAGTGTGGAACATGAATTAGATAAAGATAGAAGAATTGGAGGCTATGTAAGGCTATTTTTAGAACACATGGAAGTTCAAGAGTCATCCAGGTGTTATATCTAATAATAGGATTATATTTGGAGCTAAATATAGATGATATATTATTATGTGAAGCTTGCATGTTTCTTTGGTTATTCTTGTAAGTGGCACATGACTATTTTGAGAATGCATCATATTTTGAGAGTGCATGGGTGGTGAAGGGATAGTCCCCATCCCATATACATATATACATATATATATATATATATATATATACATGGATTAAAAACATCTTGTTTGGATTGTGACGAAGTTATGATGTTGGTATGATGCACACGTGACTTTGTGATGTTACTTATGGTGTATTCAACTATTTTGTCTGTTTATGAATTAATATAATGGTTATTTGTGAATGGTTATTGGTTATTGATGTCTCTCTTACTAGTTATTATGTACGGTAAATTTGATCTTGATTCTCATTTATTTTGTGTTCATCGTGGTTGTGTTTTGAATAAGCTAGGTTTATACTTGTTTACTTGATATGATGGAGTGGACACTTTGGCTATGGATATATGAACATTTTAGTCATTTTTATACCCTTAGAACAACATTCTAATCCCTTGTGCATTGGCCTATCATCCGGGAAGGTGTTGGGCGCTCACCCGAGGCACACGTGGACACCGAGCCCCTTCTTTAAGTGAGTTTTGTAAGAACACATCATCAATGAAAAATATTCAAGTGTAAAATAATAAGAAAGAACCATGCATTCACTATAAAAGCTTAGGATGAGTTATCATGTCATTATATCCATAAAAGAGAAGTATCAAACAACATATAGAACTGATTCATACACAAAGGAAATGCACTAGGATTATGCTCATGAACACATATATGCTTTAGAAAAAATCCTTCTATTCATATTAATGAGTTTAGTAACCACATTACATTCACTGAGGTCATAACATACCCATATAATAATGCAGAGAAAGGTCATGCATCAGAAACTATACTACGTCCTTCACATTACAAGGATAAACACAAACCCATCCCTCTAAATATGCCATCACTCCTATATTTCCTCTAATCCCAACCCATAGAATCCCTCATAATATTTCTGCAGAGCTTCACCTCTTTTCCACCACCTCTTCTCTCTCAGAATCCCCTTTTTCCCCCTTCTACTACCCACACACCTCTATATATAGCTTTTTGCCTTCATTGCCATGCCTTATGAGGTAACATATCAGTTGCCAAGTGTCCAAGTGATCCTCCAATGGAGCATTCCTCCTTTGATATGAGCTTTCCACTCTTTGCAATGATATCCTTCTGGATCCTTCCATCACATGCATGGAATATTCCCTTTTGATCCTATAGCTACCAAGCTGGCACCTTATCCATTCTACATGCTAAACGGGTCATGATTTTCTCATGTGCTATATGGAACTCTGAATATGGCTAAGTCCCAAAACCCATCTTGTCTTATGTGCACATGTCGTGTGTTCTGCTAAACCCTGCTAGAACCCTTCCCTGCACACCTTCAACCCACACACCCTTCTTCAAATAGGTCCCACGTGCCCATGTGCCTTCTTGTACTTAGCCAATATTTTGGGGCCCAACATCACCCCACACTACACTGTTCTCCATCCTTGGAAATACTTATCTTTAAAGAATAAAGAATGTAGGTCTTAGAATAGGGGAAAAAGAATGAAGGAATGAAGAATTGAGAGAATGAAGAACAAGCCGCTTATTTTTGAAGGGGAGAGGAAATCCTTCCCTATTTCTACCTCTATATTTTCCTAAGCATTAACCTCATTCTGCGCTTACTAATAGAGGTCTCACGACTAAGGCACTCACCTCCTCAAAACTTAATTCCACCCCTTTAGCACTCATTTTCGCAACAATACTCTCAATTGTTTTCCCAAGTATTCAAGCGCATCCATCTGTGGGTGATCGGGGTGCAATTCCTTTAGCCGGATTTTAATCGATCCTCGCAAGGTCTTGATAGCCTCGACTTCTTTTCTAGCTCACTTAGGATTTTATCTCTTTCAGCCTTGTTCCCCTTTTTTTTTTCTTGAAACTCCTTGAGTTCCATTTCATGTGTGGCGACCAGGGATGCTTGTCACTCTGTCTCTATAGGCGTAGTTGTCATATGCAGCTTTTACGACTTACGCGATGACCTTTACCTCCGCAAGGAGTTTATTATATCAAGCAAAAATATCGACAACCTTCATCTTCTCTTCTTTTTCTTGGAATGCCAATGCTTCTTCTATAGATTCTAAGGAAAATGTCTACCTTTCCATCATGAGGATGTGTGTCAAATCCTCCAGACACTGCAAGGTTGATTCATATTTTTTCTCGGGTGGCGCTAGGTCAGGATGCTTTAAAACAATAACACCTGTAATCATTTCAATCTTCTTGTGTAGCTCATGCACCCTTTCTTTCTCCTCTTTCAGTTCACGCCTTAACTATGTGTTGATAAGCTCTTCCTACTTCAAGTCCTTTCTCTTCTTAGTGAGATCCTTCTTCTCCTTCTCTAATTCCTCCTCTAGGAATCTCACTCTGTCATTCCTTCGAATAGTCGGCCTCAATCTCAACTGAAACTTTGTTGAGAGCGTTTCAGACCTGCTCATCTAATAATTGTTGAGCGTTCACCAAGGGATTTAATATTGTTTGGCACCTTCATCGCGCTCTATGAATTACTTTGAACTTAGGTTCATCCACATGGGACTCAAATGCCCAAGATAGCATCTTCCTACTTTGGGGATATGCGCCTTCTTCATCAAATGATGACATAGCCAGGAGTTGCTCTATTGGTATGGTTCTTTGGAAGCACGCACATAGCACCTTGATTGGATCATTAATGTATCCCATTCCTTGCTCTTGTGCCACCACTATGCCTTTTCCACATGTTTGCGTAGCTTTTGGGAAGCTTACTGCTAAGATGGGATTTCCACCCATGCTACCATATTCTTTCCCAACGCTTTCTTCTTCCATCTCCTTCAAGATTTCATCCACACTCCACTCCAACTCATGTTCCACAAGGTCCTTCATGATTCCCACTACTTCTAATTCCATGTATTTCTCTACTTGTTCCTTGGTGAGGCTTGGGGTTCCTTGGTTTTTGGTGCTTACCTCTTCGCTCACCCCCTTGCCTTGATCCTCTGCTTCTTCCTCGTCATTCTCCGTTCATCTTTCACGTCATTATTTTCTTCATATTTCTCCTCCTTCGATTCATGTATATCATACACCTGATGGTCTTCACCTTATTTAAGATCATCATTATCCTTGTGTCACCAATGTACGCATCTAATATTTTTGTCTCCTCTGAGTCTGCCTCTTTTATCACCTTCTCGCTTCTTCCTCACCGGTGATTCCAGATAGGATATTCTTCTTTCTCCTTCTCCTTAATAGGTGACCTCTTCTTTGGTGATTCTTCATGTGTGAGGGGCTCTTCATGCTCTGGCTCCTCTTCTTCTGGGGTATTTTCCTTGACTGGAGAATTCTTTCTACGTGTGTAAGTGCTAGGTTTCACAACTTCTTCCGGTGTGCCCACCGATTGTGCGGTCTGCACACTTGGTGCCTTCTTCTCCTGCACCTCTTCTCTTTCCCTCTTCTTTACGTTGCCATTTTCCAACCAATGGGGTCTTATGGAATGTAGACATCACTCTCCAGATAGGCACCTTTTTCAAACTTTGGCCTTATGCACAGATATACCTTGGTTGCAGCCCTTCCAACAATCGGCAACGTTATAGGATTCATCATTTATACTTTTTGGGATACATACTTCTACATGTATGCACACTTCTTAGGGTATACGAGATTTTGATGCAACTCATGGTGGTCTGGTCCACCTCACTAAGGTCAAACCTTAGTCTCTTGGCCTCCTTGAACTTGTTGACCCCTACTTGGAAGTATTGCGTGGTGAAGGAGAAGGGTAGCTTGCACCATGGGCTCTTAGTCCCATTTGTCAAAGTAAACCTGCCAATGCATAAATGTTGATAAACTACAAACTCTGCTTCTCCATCCACGAGTGTGGGAAACTACTCTAGGATCCTCCACTCTACCCTGAATATGTCACGCATTTATTTATACCACTTCTCTAGGCACGCCTTGTGAGTGACCGTCATGGTTTCAAAACTATACTTTTCAAATATTTTCGTGGGTGAGGAGTTCTCTTTTGGATACTCCCAAATGAAATTTTCTAGCCCATCTGGTACTCCAATCTTTGAAAATATGATGGTGAGGAGGATGTTGCTGAATAGTATCTTCTCTCCTTCCTGCGCGTTGCTTATGATTTCATCCGTGATAAAGGCGGATAAGTTATAGATGGTCCCTTCTGATATTTTCTGGCATACACTCAACCATGCCTTGTTCACTTGTGTCCATCTTTCTTGATCATTAAGCTTGGTGACCAAGCATGTGACCATCCTCATAATAGGGTCTGGAGTATTTTTGTGATGTCAAAGTACCACGAACCCTTTTTGTAGTCATAAATTGCTAATGTTTTCTTGATATCCTTCTTATCACTCGGATCGTCATCTATTGATTCTCCCTCACAATTTAGGCGGTGAACTTAGATATCTATTAGGTTGTGGAGCCCATTTTCATGTGTGAAAGTTTTGAAGACTGTACACTAAGAGTATGATACACTTTCCATAGTTTTCTCTTCTGGGGTTTGGCGGAGGAAGCGCTCGGTAGTGGGGGTTTAGAGGTGTAACCCCGAGAAACAAAATGGCCTAAAAAAACATTCCCAATATACCGAGAAATTTTCTTTTCTCATATGGGTGGGATTTTTGACCCATAGGTTTATGGGATGGTTTTGGCCCATGGTTTTTATACCCATGGTCTTGTAAAACTACTTAGCGGCTTGTCTACTTATGTGTTTTTATCCATATGGTAGGGTTGATGTAACATTGTAGATGTGTATGAATTTAGGTGTGGATTACGTGAGAGTTTGTTGAGCATAGCTCCAAACATATATGGTTGTTGTATTGAGAGAACATTGACTTATAATAAAATTTAAGCAAGTGATTCTTGGTGGGCGTAGCCCAAGCCCAAACTGGGTGAACCATGTTAAATAGTGTCTCTTTGTGTTGTGTTATTTTATTTTGCAATTTTATTTGAGATCTATAATATCTTCTCGCATATTAGTTTCTACTCGCTGTGATTATGTGAGGGATTGTTCCGCATATTTTATCCCTTATTTCCTAACAATATCGGTTGTGGTGTTATGTACATCTTACGGCCTACAAAGTAGAAATGGTCTTCATGCATGCCCAACATTAACCACGATATAGTCATCCGGCTTGCCAAAATAAGGCAATTCATATAGTTGTCATAAAGCTCTGTCTTTCCAAGCTTTACTTTCACCTCATCGCTGTAAATTGACATCCCATTTGGTGTCCTTTTGTTAGTTGGAAAAACCAGCTCCAGTGCCATTTATTTCTCTATAGTGCTCGTGCGATGGTTGTAATTGCTCATGGTCATCTGTCTCAAGTGTGACACCCACTCGTTTCCCAGCAACACTCCATCTAGGTACTACATTTCTACATACCATTCCTCATTGGAGCTCACAATGGTAGCAGTTTATCTTCCTTTTCCCTTGCCTTTCTGTTTCTTTAGTGAAATGGTAATTTTATTTGGTGTCATTATTTCTTTCAGGTTTAAAATTTAAAACTCCTTTCTCTACTCTACTACTCTGCTCAATCTCAAAACTCAACTCCTGGAAGAAATCCTTCTATCTCTCGTGCCCTAGCTGCCAAACCCTAACTAGGAAAACCTTCCATAAGACAACGCACTACAAAATAAATTTTCTCATGCCCGTGTACTCCTTCCTCTTGGTTTGCAGATCCACTCTAGTCACACACTTAGATTTCTAGGATTCTTCTTCCTTCGCAAAATTTATCTCTGGATTCCCTAGTTTGCAAGAGCACTTCAATTTCGTAATAGCAAGGTAGAATAATGACTTGTCTGACCTCATATTTATAGTTTTTGCTTCTCTCCAACAATAAATGCTATACCACCTACTAACGTACTTAACATTAAATGTGGCATTTTCCACTAGGTATACTTTAAGCACCCTTACCCACGCACCCAATGTTGCGTGAAAAATGCTCTACAACCTTACATTGTGCAAAAATTCAATCGACCAAAGACTCTTACGCGGCCATCTACAATGCTTGAAGGAACTTCTTTTGTCCTTTACCTATTTTTTTCCCTATCCTACCTCATGTTTTCTTACGCTCTTCATCCTTCGTATGTGGTCTTTGTTCTGACCTTCTTGACACCATAATTCATTATCCACCATTTCCCAATGCACTTTCTCATTCTTACGTGCTTCCTTCTACTGGGCCACTCAATTTTTACTATTGGCTTATACTTTGCTTTGCATTATTCCACCCGAGCAAACCGGATGCATGGTCCTCTATTCATACAAAATCTTAGAAAATAATGTGGTTACCGCGCACAAGCGTAAAACAAAACAAAAAGAAAGGAACAAGCAATAAGAAAGCAAAACACAAGAAAAGAAAAAGCAAAAAAGGGAAATTCTAAGCTAACTGACAATACTACCTTATTTACAAACACCAAGAAGACTTATTTATTATAGGGTTTCAGCCTACTTCCATTGAAATGACCTGGTAATATTATCCCATCTAGCGCTTGTAACTGGAAAGCACCTGAATCAAGGATGTACAAGATGATGTAAGGTCCCAACCAATGGAATTTCAACTTCCTCGGATGGCATAGATACTTGGAATCATACAACAACACCATCTTCCCAACCTTAAATTGTTTATTCTTGATGTGACAATCATGTCATGCTTTTTTTTTTCTTTATCGTCTTATGACTCCATCTAGCAAGTGATCTCCTCTTGTCTAACTACATTAACTTATCAATCATCTCTTCCAATGATTGTTCACCATCCAAACCTCTTGTGCATGCTATACACAACGATCGTAACATGAATTTAATTGGAAAAATAGCCTCCACGCTAAAAACCAATTGAAATGGTGTGGCCTTGTTCACCTCTTGTAGGTTGTCCTATATGCCCATAAAATGGATGATACTTTATCATCCCAATCTTTCTTCCAACGTCACGAGATCTTAGTCAACGTGTGACTTAGTATTTTGTTAAATGCCTTGGTAGTTCCATTCGCATGTGGATGATAAGGGGTAGTCTTGTGATGGGCCACCATAAATTATGATAGAAAAATCCTAACCATTTCATTGAGAAAGTGTGTACCTCTATCACTTGTTAAGATTAAAGGACAACCGTACCCTACCGATTATGTTTTCCCATAAAAATCTAGCATTTGTCACCATAATGGAATCCTTTATAGGTGTTGCTTCTAGCCATTGTGTCAAGCAATTAGTGCAAGTAATGATATACCATGAACTAGTCCTTCATACGACTGGTGAAATTGGTCCTATAAATCCGATTGCCCATTTTTCAAATGATTCAATGCGTTGGATTTGTCGCAAGAGTATCTCATCCATCTTTCCAGGTTTTCTAAGGCATCGCAATGGTCACAGCCTTAAAACTCAATACAATCTGGTAGATGGTTTCTCACTAAAGCCCTACAAGTAGAATCTTTCATGTGGTAGCATTTATTACATAGTGTCCTCTTGCAATCCCACCATATGCTTCCTCCATAATTACCACGCGCTCATATTCTAATACGCATCAGTGTAGTACCTCATCACATCCTAACTTATATAGATCTCCACTAATCAACATGTAGGGTGCGTCGCGTCTTCGCTAGTTGCTTACTCTCCAAAGCATTCATCCCATCCATCGCTAAGTAGTTTTCAAGAATACTGTGAAATCTTCCAAGTCTGAGGGCATACACCGCAACCTAAATATTTGTGCATCTTACATGGTATCCTCAATGCTTTGTGTATCCTCCCTTGATTTAATCCTTGATAAGTGGTCAGGTCTTGAATTGCTCTTTCCAGGTTTTACAACTACCGTAAACTCAAATTCTTGGAATAATAGGACCCAACAACATATGTGTCCTTGCAAAATAGGCTTGTTGACTAAGTACTTCAATGCCATGTGGTCCGTGTAGAATATAAATGGTGTTTCCAACAAATACTACCCAAACTTAAGTAGCACATAGATCATTGAAAATGCCTCGCACTCGTGGTTGTGTAATTTTGTTACTCGCTCATGTTAACTTTCTACTAGAAAAAACAAGGGGTGATCAACAATCCCTCATCAGTTATGCCAAGTCTTGCTCCCATGGTTATCCTTGAGGCATCAACATGCACATGAAAAGGCTTATCCCAAGAAGGAAAACATATAATGGGAACAATGACAAGCCTATCCTTCAAAGTGTTAAATTCCCTCTGCTTTACGCCTCTCCTAATGAAAGGCACTTTGTTTTAGAAATTCCTCCAAGGGCGCAATGATCTTGGAATACCCCTTGTTGAATTTCCTATAGTAACTGTATGCCCAAGGAATCCACACACTTGTGCTTTGACTAGTAGGATCCCTAATCCCACAATAACTGTAACTTTGGCGGGATCCACTAGTAAGCCTTCTTTACATATAATATGTCCTAACAGGGTTCCAAATGGAGTAGCAAAGACACATTTCTTAATGTTGAGGGATATCCTCAATTGTTGACATTTTCAAACATCAGCCTCAAATTGTCACAATGGTCTTTCACCAATCCATATACAGTCCAGTCATCTAGGTAAACTTGAAGAAATTTATGGATGAAGTCTTGAAATGCTTGTACCATGATGCACGAGAACACAACAGGCACATTCTTCAATCCAAAAGGCATAACCATGTAGGAAAAAATTCCCCATTCAGTGGTGAAAGTTGTCTTTCTCTGGTCTTCCTTTGCAATCCTGACTTGGTGATACCCTAAGAATCCATCCATGAAAGAGTATACTTCACGCTCGGCTACTCCCTCCAAAATTTCTTCAATAAAGGGGTTGGGAAAGGATCAATCATACATACTGCATTCAGATCCATGTAGTCAACACATATCCTTATTCTTCCATCCTTCTTGATACTGATGACCATTGGGCTTAACCATTTTAATTCCTCCGAACCTCAATGATATCGGATGTTATCATCTTTTCTATTTCTTCCTTGACCCGTAAGCGTAAATTCAGATTCATCTCATAAGGCCTCTTCTAAATCGGGTGCACACCTTCCTTCAAATTGATCTTCATCTCCCTAAGGAATTGTGGATGCCTTTGAGTTCATGGTACCCATGAGGGAAAAATCCTGAACTCGTGTAATGTATCAATGACCTTTGAAACTTAATTTTCTAACCAATAGTCCCCAATGATAGCTTCCTTAGGTTTTGTATCTTTGTCCCAATGTTAACCTTATTTATTTTCAAGGGCTCATTGTATGCGTGATTTCTCATCATCAGCACTATCTTGTACTTCAGCGCATGCTTCAAAATGGTTAACATCCAAACTTTCCTTCTCTTCACCATCTACTACATAGACCATTTTTCCTTTTTCCATGCACATGCGCTCAAGCTGTACTTCCTCTGATTCCTCTTCATTGAGGCACATCTCCAAATAAGGCTCACCTAGCAACTCCAATAGCCTATCTTCTGCCATAGCACTATCTCCCATTGTAAGGTGCTTGATTACTTACAACGCCTTATCCACTAATGGCTTGGTACTCCTATACTCAAAAGATTGAATGAGATTAGACACCAACTCCTACCAATTTCCTATTTGATGATGCATCTCTGAATGAATATACCATACGTGTGCACAACCTTATAAGGTGGAATATAACTTATGCACCCATAACGAAGGTGATAATGCTTCTGCGCTTCCCATCCAGGCCTTCTCACATGCTTCGACATGAAATGAGGCGGTCTATTTTACCATGGCAGTCTTGGATGACAGGTGGGCATGTTACTCCTGGAGAACCTTATAGAAAATGTGATTCTTACCTCACACAATTCTAGGAGGCTCTCCTATGTGTAGCCCACCAATGCTCTATAGTTCCGAGCATGTTATAAATTCTAACCATTCCCCTTCTTTAATCCTCATTCTTCCTCTGAGCCTCCATTTCTCACAAGAAAACTTCAGGGTATGCCCCTCCAAAGTAACTTGGAAACTTATTTCCTCCTAGGTGCTTGACTGAACACACCTTCATTACCCTTATTACAGATCCTCTCAACTATCACCCAATCAACTCATAAGTCCCATGTGCCCAATTGTCACATTCCATGCTAGTGGTATCACTCAAGGACTAAGTAGCTTCAAAATGGATAACTCCCTCTATGGGATGAATTATTTCGGATCTCGATGGAGCACACATATATTATATTGAGGAGTTACTCTCTAAGGGATCAATATAGGGCACTTCCTTCCCATCTGTCAAAGGGATAATCACCCTTTCTTCCTTGTTCTCAAAGCTTATATACCCCTTGTTAAACCGTAAGTTGGAATTGTTATTATAACACCAACGAAACCCAAGAAACACTAGAAATTTTTCTACCTCGGCGAGTCCCAAGACTTCAAAATCTTCTAGTGAACTTGGCCCCTTGAATGGTGATAATTGCATCCTTCAAATCCAATGGGCATTTCCTTTGTCTTGTTAACCATGTACAACACATTTGAAGATGGTTGTAATGCGTTCCTTCCCATTTTATGCCACACATCTAAAGTAATAACATTCAAATCCACTCACATGTCAATGAGGATATTAATTAGAAGCCACCCATCAAAAACTATATTCAAAGTAATATCCTTATCATATTCAAGGATGTGAGGAGGAAGGTTTACATGTAAAACCTACCTTTCACGCTTTTCTTTGGCGTGTGGTACCTTCTCCCTCACCATTCTCCTAGTAAGGGAATAATATTCTCTTGCCTTAACATCATACATACTTCCTTGACTTCATCCAGTCCTCCTTTGGAACCTCAACATTCTTCCTTTGCTCCAACTACTTTGACTTCTCCTTTAGACATTGGATCTCCCCTTGCAAAATCTAAATCACATCTATAGTCTCTTGATACACCTCGTTCTGATGAGTAGGATTTGATACGTTCCATGTACCACTTCCTTTCTTGAAACTAGTGTCTTTTGTCTTGGAATTTCCTTGGCGTGTGACCTCTACTCACGTCATCACCAATACAGATTCTAGCCCTGACTTACACACCACTCTTGGCATCCACTGTGAATCGGCCTTCTTGATGCTCACCATCCCATTGCCTTTTTCTTTCCGGTGATGTTGGTTCATATGATCATAAAGCTCTAGACACTCTTAATACTTATGTTTCTTCCCACACCACAATAATTGCAATAGATTAGGACACTCACACTTGTAATGCTCTATAGATCCCGAAGTTATAGCGGTTCCTAGTGAGAATTCACTTCATCCTCTCGATGTGGTTCTTTGTGACCATGAAATCCTCCACAAAAACCTCTTCCACACACTCCTCCATCTTCACTTCATAATGACAATCATCATCCTTAGAACTACTTACAAGACTAGTCTGGCACACACCAAGATCAATAACATCATGAATATGGTCAATCGAGTCTAACGCAATCCTTAGTATCATGGGTCATAGAGGTACATGTTAGGAATTAAGGGATAAAATATGTTGAATAATCCCTCACAGTATCACAACAAAGAGAGACTAATATGTAGAAAATATTACAGATCTCAAATAAAAGTGCAGAATAAAATAACACAACATAAAGAGATAGTATTTAACATGGTTCACCCAATTTAGGCTACGTCCACCAAGAATCACTTGCTCAGATTTTATTACAAGCCACCACTCTCTCAATACAATACCCAGATATGTTTGGAGCTATGCTCAACAAACTCTACTAGAATTCACACCCAAATTCAAAGCACATCTGCAATGTTTTTCATACTTCTATCATATGCATAAAACCATATAAATAGACAACTACTTAAGTAGTTTTACAAAACCGTGGGTATCAAAACCATGGGCAAAAATTGTCCCATAAACCTATGGGTCAAAATCCTACCCATATGAGAAAATCATGTTTCTTGATATATCGGGCATATTTTAAGGCCCAAAAGTGTACATGAAAAGTGTACGACTCTTAGTGTACAGAGTCTTCAACACTTTCACACATGAAAACAGCTCCACAACCTAACAATCTCCCACTTAGAGACTAGTTTTCCTCTGAGCAAGCTTCTCAACCCTTCACTAGTTTCGTGAAGACCAACCAAAGCTGAACACAACTTCAGTTTTTCCCTTGTGACCACCTTAGTCATCATGTTTGTAGGATTTTGACTAGTATGGATCTTCTCCAGCTTCAAATTCTCTTCCTCCAAAGTTGTCCTAATGAAATGGTACCTTAACTATATATGCTTCATCCTAGAGTGGAAAGCAGAGTTCTTAGCTAGGTGTATAACACTCTGACTATCACTATGTAGCTTTCCTTCCTCCTGCTTATGCCCCAACTCCTCAAGCAATTGTTGTAACCAAATCATTTCTTTGCTTTCCTCTGTGGTAGCAACATACTCAGCCTCTGTGGTTGACAAAGCCACCAACTTCTGTAGTCGTGAAATCCAACTCACTTTGTCCCACCTACAGTGTAAACATAACCTATCATGCTCCTCCTATTGTCTACATCTCCAGCCATATCTGAATCTACATAACCACAAAAAGTGGTGTTTGATCCACTGTAGCACAAAACTATCCCCATGGTCCCTCTCAAATACTGAAGGATCCACTTTACTGCCTGCCAGTGATCTCTACCTGGATCACTCATAAATCTACTCACCACTCCCACTGCATGGGCAATATCAGGCCTGGTACACACCATGGCATACATCAAACTACCAACTACTGATGAGTAAGGTACCTTGGACATTTGGTTTCTCTCCTATCTCATCTTGGGACACTACTCCTTTGATAACTTGAAATGGCTTGCCAAAGGAGTCCCAACCTATTTAGTATCATCCATGCATATTAAACCTCTCCAAGACTTTCTTAATGTACTTTCCGAGATAAAGTCAATTTCTTCCTTCCTATCCCGAGATATCCTCATACCAAGGATTTGTTTGGCTGCCCCCAAATCCTTCATAGCAAAGGATTCACTTAGCTACTTCTTGAGTACTTTTATTTCCTGCATGTTTTTACCTGCAACCAACATGTCATCCACATACAGACACAGGATAATATAACTGCATCCTCAAATTTCTTTGTATACACGTAATGGTCAAAATGACATCTAATATAACCTTGCTCCATCATGAAGCTATCAAATTTCTTATACCATTGACGTGGAGCTTGTTTCAAGCCATACAAGCTCTTCTTCAGTTTGCACACCATCTCCTCTTTACCTTTGACCTCATAGCCCTCTGGTTGCTTTGCATATATAGTTCCTCCTCTAAATCACCATGGAGAAATGTAGTCTTTACATCAAGCTGTTCTAAGTGCAAGTATTTTGCTACAACTATTCCTAGAATAGTTCTAATAGAAGTCATTTTTACTATAGGAGAAAAAATCTCATCAAAATCTATACCTTTTTTTGTGTAAACCCCTTGACCACCAATCGGGCCTTGTATCTTTTCTTGCCTCCTTCCTCTTTTGACTCTAAACACCCACTTGTTATGTAATGATCTTTTGCCTTTGGGTAGCTTCACCAAATCCCATGTCTGGTTCTCCATGAG
Organism: Taxus wallichiana var. yunnanensis; assembly: GCA_018340775.1. Classification (NCBI taxonomy): domain Eukaryota; kingdom Viridiplantae; phylum Streptophyta; class Pinopsida; order Cupressales; family Taxaceae; genus Taxus; species Taxus wallichiana. Next base: position 841,381,330 of record CM031235.1, read on the forward strand.
AGCTTGATGCTCCTCATCCATGGCTTGCTCCCACTTCTTCCTGGCATCTACTTGCATTGCTTCATCAAATCTCTCTAGCTCTCCACTATCAGTGAGTAATAAATAATAAAGAGAAGGAGAAAAATGTTCAGGTTCTCTTCTTACCCTAGAAGACCTCCTCAATATAGGAGTTTGGGGTTCTGTTGAGGAGGTTCTGAAATTGATTCATGTGTCACTTTTCCATCCTGGAAGATCCTCTACTTGCTTGTATATTCTTTCTTGGATTCTTCCCTGTTTTCCTACAACTACTACTTATACATGAATTTCTCATTAAAGACCACATCCCTAGATCGAATGATTTTCTTGTCCTTAATACTCAATTTATATCCAAAGTCATCACCACCATAACCAATGAAAGTACATTTTTCTGACTTAGCCTCTAGCTTGGTCCTATCATCCTTGTCTATATGAACAAACACCTCACATCCAAAGACTCTAAGAAATGAATAATCAACTTTCTTACCATACCAAGCCTCCTTAGGTATGCCTCCATCCAAGGCACTTGAGGGTCCTCTATTTATCAAGTACATAGCTGTGCTCACCGCTTTTGCCCAAAAAGAAAGAGGCAGTCCTGCATGTAACCTCATGCTCCTAACACGTTCCATTATTGTTTTGTTCATCCTTTCTGATACCCCATTCTGCTACGGAGTTCTGGAACCATCTTTTCCCCATGATTCCATTCTTAGAATAATAATCATCAAATTCATTGCTACAATACTCCCCTCCATTATCTGACCTGAGAAATTTTAGCTTAAGACTTGTTTCATTCTCTACTAAGGCTTTCCATTTAACAAAAGTGTCAAATACATCAGATTTGTTTCTAATACAATAAACCCAAATTTTCTTTGTTGTATCATCAATAAAAGTAACATAATAATTTGAACCCCCAAGAGATGATACTTGAGCCAACCCCACACATCATAATGCACCAGCTCTAACTTACTCTCTTTCTTTGTAGGTCCAACCTTAAGAAACCTTACTCACTTTTTTTCCCATATATGCAGTCCTCACAAGAACTCCAAACCTATTTCTATATATCCAGGAAAATCCTTCTTTATGATCTCCATGCCCTTATGGCTCATATGACCGAGCCTATAGTGCCACAATGTTGTATCTACTTCTAAAGCCACAAGATTACAAACATTAGTGTTATAAGTGGTTAAATACAATGTTCCAACCTTCTTACCTCTTTCCACCACAAGAGCACCCTTGGTAACCTTCCAAGAGTCCATTGTAAATATCATAGTACAACCATCACTTCCCAACCCTGCCGATATCAAATTTCATCTTAATGTAGGCACATGTCTGACATCCTTCAATAGCCAAGTATTCCCATTATGCATCTTAACTCAACAACCTTTTCCAACTATACTACAAGGCTCATCATCACCAAGAAAAACATGCCCAAAATCTTCTTGAACATAATCAACAAAATAATGCCTATGTGGAGAAGCATGGAAAGAAGCCCCCAAATCTAAAACCCAAGATTCAATAATATTGTGCAAAGAAAGAATCAAAGCATCATAACATACATTACCCATTGCCACATTTTCCTCCTTGTTTTCTTCTGTTGTTTCTTCTTGTCTCAAGCTCCCAACAGTCCTTCTTTGCATGCCCAGACTTTCCACAGTGCCAACATACTATCTTGCTTTTGGATTTTGACCTTGCCCAATCCTTTGATTTTCCATGGTTTCCTCTATTCTTCTATCTCCCTCTAGTTTCCACTGTCAAAGCATTCCCTGAAGTAGAAGATTCACCAGAGATTCTATCTCCCTCTAGTTTCCACTATCAAAGCATTCCCTGAAGTAGAAGATTCACCAGAGATTTTTCTTCACATTTCCTCGCTTAGAATCACCCCTACAACATCCTCAAACTTCAACTTTGAGTTAGCAGGAACCGAGTTGCTTACCACCATTACCAAGCTATTCCAACTCTCAGGTAAAGAGCATAGAACTAATAAAGCCCTAACTTCTTCATCAAATTCTATTGTAACCAAAGCTAGCATATTTATAACCATATTAAAATCATTTAGATGATCTGCTACTAAACCATTCTCAGACATCTTCATATTAAACAAATTTTTCATTAAAAATATCTTATTAGAGGCAAGAGGGTTTTTCATATAACTTCCCTAATGCATCCATCAGTTCTTTTGTAGTCTTTTCCTTTGAAACATTAAATAATACTGAAGATGCAAGACACAACCGGATTGTCCCAAGTGCCTTCCTATCCAAAAATCTCATTCTGCATCTATCATGCTTGAGGGTTTGTTCACCTTCTTAGACAATGGAGTATAAAGATCCTTCTAATAAAGGTAATCTTCCATCTGCATCTTCCAAAGACTGAAATTCTTCATGTTGAATTTATTAAATCTAGATCTTCCATCATCTGCCATAGCTCCCACTCAAGATAAAAATTTCCTACAATGATCAACACTTCAAAAACCAAACCAGGGCTACGATACCAATTGTTAGGAAATAAGGGATAAAATATGGGAATAATCCCTCACATAATCGCAACAGTAGAGACTAATATGCAGAAAATATTAAAGATCTCAAATAAAAGTGTAGAATAAAATAACACAACACAAAGAGATAGTATTTAATGTGGTTCACCCAATTTGGGCTATGTCCACCAAGAATCACTTTCTCATATTTTATTACAAGCCACCACTCTCTCAATACAATACCCAGATCTGTTTGGAGCTATGCTCAACAAACTCTACAGAATTCACACTGAATTCAAAGCACATCTGCAATGTTTTTCATACTTCTATCATATGCATAAAACCATATAAATAGACAACTACTTAAGTAGTTTTACAAAACCATGGGTATCAAAACCATGGGAAAAAAATGTCCCATAAACCTATGGGTCAAAATCCTGCCCATATGAGAAAATCACGTTTCTCGATATATCGAGCACGTTTTAAGGCCCCGAAACCTTGGCGAGGATACATGAAAAGTGTATAGTACTCTTAGTGTACAGTCTTCAACACTTTCACACATGAAAATAGGCTCCACAATCTAACAGTACATATCTTGTAATATGAAGAAACGTTCTTTTTCGGATTGCGCATTGTAGTAGAGGGAACCTACTTTGCTTCATGATCCCCATGGAAAATTTCAAAGTCTACCTACATAGTTCGTACCTACCAATTCCGAGGGCAAATATCCTTTGCATGCCCTTCCACTTCACATTCTATACACCAAATCCCACTACAAACCTCATGTACTAATTTTTCAAACAACTTACTTGGCCATTGCAGAAATTTGAGCCTCTAGAAAAGGGCTAACACTAGTATCAACGCTCCCAACATCCTTAGTACAAAAAAGTAGCTTCCAATGCCTCGCATGGGTTTATGAAAGTCTTGTGTGATAGTGCCCTTCTAAATGATGTTATCAATCCTCTAAAAAACCATTGAGCATGTTGAGAAGGGTGAATGTCATAGGATAGTTTTAACAAGAGAGTCTTGAACCACGCATCATACTCCCGCACACTCTCTGTCATTCCTTGTTGATCTCCTTCAGAACTGATGCTCTTTTGTTCAAATTCTAGGATATGGAATTCTACTAGGAAGGCATTCTTTAATGTAGTGTAGTCTACCACCATTTGATGGGGGTCATACTTCGATACCAACTATGCGTGTGTCCTTGCAATGTCATTGCAAATGCAGACTTGCATTTCACTTCGAGGTGGTGATCCCTTTCACGCACCACAGTAATTCACACTTGTGCACATACTCTGTAGCATCCTCAATACCCTTGTAATCTGGTAAGTGCAAAGACATCTCAAAAAATACTTGTGGAGGTGGCTGAGGCCCTTGTCCTCCTAATCCAGAGCCTTGGTTTCCTTTAGTGTTTCCTCCTTCACTAGATCCACTTGATCTACCAAGTGTCATTTTCCTCCCGACCTATCGGATCCTTCGATCCGTTAGGTCCACTGGTCCTCCAGGCTTCTACACCACCAAATCGACATCCTGTAACTAGAAAATAGCTCAAGTGGTTGCACCTAGTGTTCCCAATGTCCCACTAAACTGCACGTCAATGGTTTGTGATATTTTCCCACCACCAATTGTGTGTCTCACACCACTCCTAGACCCGACACCCAAAAATTGTGTACTTGCACCTTGTCCAAAATTTCCTCCAAATACCGGAATGTTTTGCGCAGCTATGGATGTTCCAAATGAGAAATTATATCTCCTAAGCGTAGATTGGTTACTCCCAAAGATACAAATCAAACAATACTTCTCCCTTGATATGGAAAACCAAACGCCAAGGTTTGGTTGCCAGTGGGTTCGATGTATGTCGATGGCTCTCCTTTCTCCATGTGATGAGATCTCATCAAAAGCTAAAGGGGTTTCTCTCTCGCACCTTCCAAGATGGCGTAGCACAAACTTCTCAGGCTCCACGTCCTCTACATGAACCTCAACTCCTTCATAAATGTTTTCCTACATATATCCATCACACTTGTAACCTATCATTGTCTAGTCATATCCCTTTCACAATATTTTCTATACTTGAGTCATCTCTTCTCCCTTTCCTTTTCAAATTACAATTTCCACCATCTTCGTGCACCCTAGTTTCCTCTTCTAATGCACTCGAGAAGCTTAGCCGGCCATGGGAAATGCCTCTAAACTTAGGGTAATGATCAAGATCTTCATAGCCAAAGGAATAACATGCAAAAATGATCCTTTGGGCTCCCTTAGAAACTCAAACTCAACAACTTTTGGGCAAGAATACATAGAAATGACATATTCTACGAGTATAACTGGTCAACACTCCTTTCCACCAGTGATCAACAACATGTGCCCAAGTCAAATATACATCTTGCAGCATCTGGTAATCATCTTGGGTCCATACGCGTGATCTATAGTACCATCTCAATTAGGATGTATATGTTGAAAGCCATTTATATAATTCTACTAGAAAACAACAGAAGAATGTCTCATACAACTCATGGTATAGGTTCTCTTCTACCCATCTACATGCATCAAACTCAGGTCCAGTGTTGAATATTTGGGAAAACTTGTCCTCCGTGGTCTTGAACCATGTTTCAACACTTTCCAAGGTCAGACATTCTTTCATCATGCATCACAGGGACCAAGACGTATGCTATTTCTCACAACTTCAAAAAGAGGTCCCGCAACGGAACCAAGATGTAATCATTTTTATACCCTTAGAACAACAGTCTAATCCCATGCACGTCGGCCTATCAGCCCATGGGTGTTGGGCGCTCACCTAAGGCACACACAGGCATCGAGCCCTCATTTATGTGAGTTGTGTAAGAATACATCATCTATGATAGATATTCAAGTGCAAAAGAATCATGCATTCACTCTAAAAGATTAGGATGAGTTATCATATCATTGTATCCATAAAAGATAAGTATCAAAAAAACATATAGAATGATTCATACACAAAGGAAATGCATTAAGATTATGATCATGAACACATATATGCTTTAGAAAATAACCGCTATTCGTATTAATGAGTTTAGTAACCACATTACATTCATTGAGGTCATAACTGAGACCCATATAATAATGCGAGCAAGGTCATGCATCGAAACTATACTACATCCTTCACATTACAAAAATAAACACGACACACATCCTCTAAATATGCCATCACTCCTATATTTCCCTTAATCCTAACCCATATAATCCCTCATAATATTTCTCGAGAGCTTCGCCTCTTTTCCACCACATTTTCTCTCTCAAAATGTCCTTTTGTCACCCTTCTACTACCCGTGTACCTCTATATATAGCTTTCTACCTTCACCACCATGCCTTCGAGGTAACAGATCGGTTGCCAAGTGGTCCTCCAATGGATCATGCCACCTTTGATCTGAGCTCTCAACTCTTTTCAATGATGTCCTTCTAGATCCTTCCATTACATGCAAGGAATGTTTCCTTTTCGATCCTACAACTGTCAGGCTGGCACCTTATCCATTACGCATGCTAGGCAGTCACGGTGTCTTGTCTAGAATTGAATATGGTAATTCCCAAAACCCATCTTTTCTTATGTGTGTGCCATGTGTTCTACTAAACCCTACCCCTGCACGCCTTTAACTCGCATGTCATTCTTCAAATAGGTCCTGTGCGCCCAACCGCCTTCTTGTACATAGTCAATATTCAGGGGCCCAACAAACATGCACATTAATATCTTGGCAAGATAGTAATAAAGAGGGACTTTGTATATTTTCGTGCTTCAGGTGAGAACTCGATCTATTTAAGTGATGTGTCAAAGCCGTCTAGGGTTTGGGTAAAGAAATTAAGACTACATTTTGGTTTCATTGCTAGGACCATTTTTCCAAATTATTTTCCACAATTTTACGTGATGATGGCATATTGGTTGACTCTTGCAGCCATTGAATATTGAATGGATGATGGATACGACCAATTTTTGCAAAGATATGGTTTTAGACACAATTTTAATGCGCGTAAGTGGGTGGAAGATAATATCTATCATGAGATTAATGAGTCGTTATTTTCTTGTTTTCATATAGAATTGTATGCGAGTGGTTGTCTATATATGCATTGAAGAAAAGCTAGTATTATAGATCAAGGGTTTGGACACAGGAAGAATATCACACTTTGTTTCATGTAGATGAACCTTGGACATGTATTGTAGATCATTAGTGGGTTGGTGTTGTGCAGAGCTAGATTTTGGAGTACGATGTTTCTACATATTCTTGTCTAGAGGTTGTTGATTTTGAATTCTTGTGTGAGCCCATAACATCCTACATATGCATTATTTCATTAGCAATTGAGATTTTGATGGTGAATCGAAGTTTAGAGATCCTACACATGGCTAGCAACATGCATCCCCACGTGCAAGGGTAGAATCGGGTGTGGTGAAATATGGAAGAACTAGTGGCGGAGAGGTAGAGAGGAGAAAGGTAGATTAATTTTAATGAATCGTGAGAGAGGGAAATGGAAAAGAATCATGTGATTGAGGAGTTTGTGGAGTTGTAGAGGATGATGGCTCATGAAGGATTTGAAGCTCACGTGGAAGACATGGAGTGAAAATGGAGTATTAGGATTTCCCCATTTAGGAAAGTGTAGTATAGAATCCCCTTCAACTTCGATGAGAGTACATTTGATGAGGAAATATTGAGGTCTCAGTGGGTGTGCATTTGATCCACTGACGACCTATCCCTCGCACTAAGTATTCTAATTTTTAAAGTATTAATAAACAGGCAAGTATAGGTGATACATTATCTATAGGTAGATATAAATTTCATTTGAATACAAAATTACATCGATGACATAGATAACGATGAAAACATAGGAAACACCATCATTGTTTGGAGGCATACTTGGTGGCATGATGTCCGGTGCATCATTTGGGCAGAGTTTGGGCGGGTAGAAAATTGGAAACATGTCTCGGAAGTACAACTTTGTAGACTACAAAATTTTAGTTTAGCACTATAGTTGGGACACAAGGATTGACTGGATCAGGTGGTTCTAGAGGTGGAGGAAATACTGGTGGAGGTTCTGGTTCTATATCTGGTAGACAAGGCCCACATCCCCAACAACCCCCACATCAACCCTAATAGGTGTATTATGAGATGTCACTTCACTTGTCAGAGTATAGAGGTATTGAATATGTTGAAGAACATGTGCACAAGTGTGAGATGCTATGGTGTGCTAAAGGAATTACTACTTTAGATAGAAAGGCAAGTCATTTTGCTACTACTCTTCAAGGGTGCACACATATTTGGTATAGAAAGTATGACCCGCATCGACAACGGTACATATTATAATGCTTTGTGTCTTGCATTCCTTGATGAGTTTCACATCCCTAAGTTTAAAAATAAAAGTATTAACACATTTAAGGACACTAAGTAGGGTTTATATGGTAGCATTTAGGAATACGATGTAAGGTTTAATACTATTTGATCTAAGTTATCTTATGACATCCATCCAAGTCGACATACATAGTGGTTTTTGGTGGCTTGTTAACTCCTTTCATAAGGTCACTTTCACATAAAACTTTTATAAATCTACATGAGGCTTTGGAAGAGGCATTGTTTGCAAAAAAATTTGGGAGTGTTAATACTAGAGTAAGCCCCTTTCTAGAGGCACGGATTGCGACTATGGTAAAACAATTGGAGAAGTTATCTAGTTAATTCATCTCCTGATACGTTTAGTGCGATATGGTGTGTGGATTGTGAGGTTGAAGGACATACTAAGTATAATTTCCATCATAAATGTGTGTATTACATGTTGCTAGATTGTGAGATTTCCATTTGGACCATGATGCAAGTAGATGCCCTCTATTAAAACACACGATCCGAATAATTATTTTATGTATTATAAGATTTGTAAAACTCATACTCATGATATCTTTGTTAATCGTAGGATAATTGATAATATACATGAATCTATTGAAAATTGTGTGTGCCAGACTAGTTTTTCAATGGATCTAAGGAAGAGGGAGAACAACATAATGAAGGGCACAATAAAGGTGATAAAAGATTTAGGGGCTTACGTGGTGGATACGAGAGGTGAGGTTGCATTGGTTGAAGAGGTGGATTTCCTAGAGGAATTTTTTTTTACATGTGGATCACACGATCATTATTAGAGTGAGTGCCCTCAAAATATGGTTTTATCATGGTGCATAAAACAACATAAATTTTAATAATGTCCAGGACTTATATGAGCATATAAGCAAGAAACACATGTAGGATAAGGGTGTGACTATGATTAAAATTCAATGAGCAGATGCAAATCAATAGATGCACAAGGTTGGGTTGAATTATAAATTACGTCTTGTGTTAGTTACTACACACGCCGAGGCCACATGCACATGTGAGCCTTTGAAGTTCAATCCAGTTATAACGAAGCAAGAAGTGATTAATTACAAGTACCCTAATGCTACACATCGAAAGTGGTATAATTGGAGACTATGGATGTTATCAAGGATCTACAAGGAGATATTTAGAGTTTAAATGATCAAGCATGCATGTTGGAAAAAGAAAATAATGTTGAAAACCCTTAAAAGGATGTGGATGATTTGAAGGAAGTATGTTAAATGTTACATCAGGAGAACATCATCCCCTTGTTAGGAGAATGACTGAGAGAGAAAGTACCGCACGTTGATCTTGAGCATGAGAGGTAGATCCTTAATGCTAATCTGCCCCCACATAATCATGAATATGATAAAGAAGTGCGATTATAAATAGATGGATTTTGAGTAACATTCTGGTAGATACATGTGTGGAGGTCAATGTGCTTACATTTGATGCTTGGAATCAAATGGGAAGATCACATCTGTAGCCTTATTTGAATATTTTATATATGGCAAACAAAACTAGAGTGATGCCTCTTGGAGTACTCAAGGATGCAACCATTATGATTCAAGTAGCCAAGTTCACCGATGACTTCGATGTATTAGAACTCATTGAGGCAAATAAATTCTTGACACTACTGGGCACCCCTAGTGTTATGGAAACAATGCAGATTTTTGTTTCAACAAGGGATACATTAGCTTTGAGAATAAGGAGGAGCATGTTATTATACCCTTTACTAATGCAAAGGTTCTACCTTATGTTTAGCCCTTGAGTGATAAGGATTTAAACACGATTTATATGCAAACAATTATATACCCTAAGCTGATTGATCCATCTAAGGAAGGTGTAATACAAAGGGATGATACTCATTTAGTTAGTGATACTACAAGTGTAAAATGTGAAAATTGGGCGCATGGAACTCAGTAGACACCAAATTTGGGTTACACTTCCCTTTGTCCATTTCAATTAATTAAGAATTATTATTAATATATTCACCTTCACATTATTAATTAATTTAATTATTTTAATTAAATTAATTCCACCCTCACACCTCCACCTCACCATGACACCTCACCTTGGACCCATTCTAGGGGCATTTAACTCACAGTGTCTGAGTCATCACCCTTAACACTGTCATCACCCTCAACACTGAGTTATAACTCCTAGTGTTGAGTCACTAACTTGACCTAACTAACTAAGACTTCTTCCTAAACCTAACTTGGACTCTCCCTAAGTTCTTCCTACCTTCTCTCACGTGAACTCCACTTTCCTAAGTAAACTTAATGAAAAAGCATGCCAAATCTAGGAAGATCTACCTATTTTTGGTAAACCTAGACTTATCCGCCTTAACCGACATCAGTTATCCCTCATCGGTGGTGCGGTCACCTAACCGCCATTGGTTCCTTTATATACAACTTTGCAACCTTTTACCTAGGTTGGTCATTTTAGTTTTGGGAGTTCTATTTGCATTCAAGCATGAATCCAAAGCCTCTCAACATCCAGACAACATGAAATACTCAACCACAGCCCAAGCAAGCATCTAGTTCTCATTCTAGGGCATTGGAATACTCACGAGAACACTCAGGAGTACTTGTCGTGACACTAAACCCAAATCTCTTCATGGATCAACTACCATCCTCCTTCACCTACCAGATCTGTAAATGCAAGTAAGTATACATGATTTCAATCATATTGTGCTTGCTTAAAGTATAGATTCTTTACCTCCTTCATTATACTTTATTTCTTCATATATTCCTTTATCTCCAACTTCTCACCAATCCACCAATCCAACCACCTACAACCTTTTTTCCTTCATGACTTCCCCTATGTATTCCTGAGTCTTCTCGGTAATATTACGAACCTAACCACTTCCTTTTCACTCTCTGTGCAATCACAGAGAAGCTCAAAAATTTTTATTAAGTTATGCCAATTTCCCCTACCGACATATCGTCACCTAACCATCATCAGTTTCACCTCTTTACCGACATCGATCACCATACCGATATCGGTCTCTCTATGTCGTTTTATCCTTCACTAACAAACCCTATCCATAACCAAAATCAACCCACACCTTACACCCGATCAAGCCCAAAACCTTTCCCAACCCTAAAACCTAACCTACCAAACCTTATGGATCTAATTATAACTTTTCCTATTTGATTAATCTTTGTTTATATTTTCATGAGATACCTAAATCATATAACTATAGTAGGATTTCTTTTATTTCATGATATTTTTTGCATTAATTTGTATTTAAAAGTGGATTGACAACCTCTAGGAAGCACCACGCTTCCCGGATCTAGCATTCGCTAGGTAGTCCACTAACCTATATTATTAATGCCATTTGTGGTCTTGTTGTGTTTCTTATACAAGTCGTTCCCCCTAGCCAAAGGGAAGTTTCTTCACGATCAACTTGGATCAAAAATTCATTAACGCATGCATTCACCTTCGACCTACATCTTACAAGTATTCCTCCTAACCTATTCCCTATTCATTTTTAACTAGTAACAAATTAGGTGAAACATTTTGGCATGCCAGTGGGACCCATTTGGGGTTCTTTGCATTATTCATTCTTAGGAAAAATCTTGTGTGTTTATTTTCATTCGAAACAAGTTCACATTAAGTTTCTTCTCTGGAAACATTCTTTTCTTCTGACTTATCTCAATGACATTTGTTTTTTGGGATTAAAAAGAACTCTTCTTTCTTTTCTTGCATTGCATTTAGTGAAAGTCATACCCTTAACCTCTTCATAATTTTTCTCATCGAATATAATTTGTGGATTTGGGTTTTAAACTTGTGCACTTGCATTGTTGAGTTTGTTGCATTTTAGCTCATCTAAATTGGGCAACCTATATGCTTGAAGTCATGTCCAACTGATGGTTGACAAATTGAACCGTAGTTCACATCTTGCACACTCTCTATACCAAATCACTTGAAAATAAACTACACAGTTCTTGAACAACATCTTTCCTGGAAGAAGTTGTCAAAAATCACACGATCAGAGGATTGATAGTGGGCTCCAGCTGGTTTCTCTATCCAGTCATCTTCTCAAAGAAGGATCTCCCACATGCCAAAACTTACCTAAAACTAGCCATAGTTGTCGATTTTGTAGAGGGCACCTTTATTAAACCAAAAATTCTATTATGCTTACAGTTCAATCCTAAATGGCATAAGCCACAACATAAAATCTACAACTTAGGATTGTGTGTTTGTTAGCTTTTTTGATTTGATTGTGTTTTGAGGTGTGAGTTACGTTTCTTCATTCTTTCTCATCCTCTTACACCCCACATCATGACTGGTGTATTCTGGTTTTATTCTGGGTGTATTAGGACTCCTCATAGCCATACTCAATCTCTGGGTTGGCCCTTTTATTTGATCTAAATCACCAAAACTTCATTTTTCTTTCTCTTCCTAGATTTCACAATGGTTGATATCGGTCCAAATGACCACATTGGTTACATCATCTCACCAAACATCGGTTAATTGACTAACGTCATTGGTTGTAGGTTATTTTGGTTATTTCTACCAAAATAATATTCACCACCCTTCTGTTCTTTTCTTAAGCTTGTTCTGACACTTCATTACCTTCTCTGGGTCTCTTGATATCATCTACTTTAGAGTCTAGGTTACCCCATTTTCACCTCTCATTTACAGATATTTGAATCTTTATTTTGCAATAAAGAACCGAGCCATCGTTTACCATTTCACCCCCTCTCATCAGACATCCAACCCCAGCATCGGTCTCTTGTTTTAATTTATAATCAAAAAAGTGACTAATTTTCCACCCCCATATCCATTATGGTACTTATTTTTATTTTTATATCACCGAAAAAGCTCATATTTCCAGTTTTACCATCAGTCACATGGTTTTGACTCGTAAATAGGCCAACACCCTTGTGTTTCATGCTAGCCACCATTTTCACTACCACCTAGCCCATCCCCCTTCCATCTTATCACCTATGGACCCCAATCAAGCACTTTTACCATACCCACTGGTGATGAGGAGTTCACGAGACTCCTTGATCAAAACCCCACCACATTACAACATTATTTGGCCCACTCATCCACTAGAGACTCCTCAGGGTAGCTTATCTATGGCATGCCTGTATCTATTCCCCCTATGTTCTAGCACCCACTTACGCATCCACCTCCACCAGTACAACATTACCCTCCGATTCATCACATGTGGTTTCTCAACTTGACCCCACTTTATTAGTAGTAGTAATTGTCACACATACAAAAACTACCGCACCCTCGACATCCATCACCCCTACGATGTCTACCATACCATCATCCACTTCACATATTTCCTTTGCATCCTAGCCACCTTTGGTGTCGGTAAACCCCTACTCCCTTCCAAAACCTTGTCCTCTCCATCCCATAGTCTCTTCCACCAATCTCCATGAGAGTATTTTCCTCCACCCCACCTACCTACACTTATCATCAACAACCACCTATCTCATCTACAACCTATTCTGGGTATTTTCCTACGACATCCATCCCCTCTCATATCCCTTCATCAAAATTTTTGTACTCGGAACCACCACACACTAGGGATGTCATCTATGTTATACCCACCTTATCTACCCCCTCATACCTCAGGGGTGCCCCATCATCACAACCTACCAATGATCTCATCAAAATGATGATGGACAAGATGCAGACATTAGAAGCCTTTGTCTCTAGCTCACGTAACTCTTTGACTTATGAGGAGATCTATAATGAGCCTATTCACTTTTCTATGCCAATTCGTCCATACCCTACACATTGGGAAATGCCAAAATTCAACCGATTCAACAAAAAAGAAGATCCACAACAACATTTGTGGTCTTTTAAACATGTGTGTTATTTGATCACTCATGATGATGCATTGTTACTACGAACATTTCCAATGTCATTGATGAGACCCACTTTGGATTGGTATAGCTCTCTACCTAGGCACTCCATCTTCTCATTTAACTAGGTAGCTCAAGGATTTTCTTGACCACTTTTCTATTAACATCATCAAGAAAGTCACCATGACTGACTTGTACGCCACACACTAGTATGAAGATGAATCTATCGCAAACTTTTTCACTCGATGGCGAAGCTTGATTAACCAACTCACATTCCAATTACCTCAGATGGAGTTAATAGAGTTGTTCACCAGGCTTGTGCTAGACACATCTCACCAACTCTCCAAGTCCAAACCTTCCACACCTTTGATGAGGCATTCACTATGGCCCTTGAAAGCTGGAAATCCATGCCATTGAAGAGAAGAAGATATAATTACGTAACAAAAACACTACATTTAAATCAAATGATACCTCTTCTTCTTCCAAATCCCAAAATACTTATTCTAAAACCAAAGGGTCTGCCAATGTGGTTGTTTTGAAATCCATCCCGTCTCATCCATCTAACCAATCAAAACCTTCTTCTAACCTCTCCCCTTGTCCATAGACATTTTTCAGTTTAAGTGGGAGCAAATGAAAATATACTCCCATAGGAGAACCCTACTCTATCGTTTTGGAAAAACTCTTAAAAGCCGAGCTATTACCCTTCCACCCATCAAACCACATACTAGTTTTGACCCTTCTCATCTTGTGCCTACATGGTATAATGAAAATAATTACTACAATTACCATCATGTTTGAGGTCACAAGTGATGGTAACTATATCACTTTCAAAAACATCATCCAAGAAATGTTAGATAAGGAGATCTCGTCTTGGACAATCCTAATGCACCGACTAACCAAAACCTTCACATTTTTAGAAGTCATTCCCAAATCACACCCCATCATCCAACCAAACCAATGAATCCTCAGCTAATGATGGTAATATCCACGAGGTTCATGTCATTTTCGACATCCTACCAGCTTCTTCCACATAGTTTCCTCCCACTTCATCTATCGAGGAAATTCTTGCATGAACTCCTTCATCCACGAAGAGTCCCCTTCATTTTCTCCTCTACCCAAGGAGGATTCTACCATACATGCCAATATAATTGTCCCACTCACTTCCCTACCTGATGAGAAACCCACAATACTTACTCTCCTACCAACAGAAGAGTCTATTTTACCCTCTCCTTTATCAAAAGAAGACCCTATCTCATCCACCTTGCCTCCTCCCCAACATACGGGAGACCCATTGGTAGTGCCCCTTTCGGTCGAAGATAATTCTCCACCGGCTTTCAAGGATCCTGTTGATTTTCTCTCATCTCTTTTACCCATAGAGTCGAAGCTAATCACTTCCCTATCTCACAAGACACTAGATTTATTTATGGAGTCACTATGAAATCAACATTGGGTCCTTCCACTGCCACACCATTCTCACGTTTGGTGAACCACTTTAGACTATGTTGATCATTCCATGCTTTGGGGACACCTTCAAATGCCTGTTTCAACTCAAATGTAGATGTTGTCCACTGATACTTCTACCATTTACCCCAAAGTGTTTAAGGTGAAAAATCCATCACACCTGAGGTAGTTGTGGTGACATCTTCCACATCACCTTTACCTACACCTGCACCTCTACCATTACTTCTGCATAACCACTTGCGCCCAAGCCACTTACTCCTTCACATGTACCCAAATCTACCCCTACCTTAGGGGTCATGCCAACACCAAGTCTAGTTCATCCTCCTATTAAAATCGATCTAGCTACCACTTCCCAAGCCGTCACCAAGACTACTCCCCCACCTAAGAGGAGAACCCAACCTCTCAGATCCCATACACCAGCTTCACCTTTCCTACTACTCCTTTGTCACCTTCACCACTTGCCATCTATACTAGGTCCACACCTTCAACCTTGGTCACATGCAACCTCCTATTCAAGGAAGGCTAAAAATGTGTCAGCCCACTTCCTCATCATGACTACATATCTCTCTTGAACTACCTACATGACCCCTTCCTTCATCATTACCTAGGTCCTTTCCACCTCCCATAACAACACCCTTGCCAATGCCCTCATTATTACCTATGTCAATCCCTTCCATATTTCCTCCCACTACCATCTTTACCGCACCTCCACTATCACCTTGGTTAACCCATCCCCTTCCGTCTTCCCTTCCTTCTTCATCACACCCTTCATTTGTGCCTTTACCCAAGAAGGCTCAACCCAAGTCCAATACTCCTCTACCTTCCAAAAGGGTAGGGAAGCCTACACTACCTCCCATAACCAACTCATTAACTACACCTTTACCCAAGAAGGTGAACTAGAAAAAAACCACATTATCTACCAAATAGAGGTCAAACTTACTCACACACCCATTCCACCATCCAAAACTACTCTCGTTTCACATTGTGATCCGTTGACAGATCTTACGCCAACATCCTAACTAACCTTTTAGAAACCTCTATCATCACATTACCCTCTTAGACCTTATGACCCATTCAAACCTAAACCAGGAGGGTTTGATGATTCTAAAATTTGTGCCTACCATCGTGTGTCAAGACATGATGTAGAAAATTGTAAGGCTCTTAAGACTATTCTTCTTCACCTATGTCCTCTTGAAGAAAAATTTGATAATGATGATATTTTAGATGAGGACCCCATTCCACCTTCACCTATCTCCACACAACCTCATTCTACACCTATTCAACAATCTCCATCTCCACCTCCACAACCCTTTTACCCTCCTCCACAATTTGAGATCAACATGGTCCACATTAGTGAACTAGCCAAAACCCCACCAAAATGCCAGTGTGCCCAAATTATTTCACAAGAGCATGTTCCTTCACCATTCTATTTCCCTTCATGTCATTACACCTTTCATGACACACCTTCTCCCTCTTCCTCTCTTCCTCAGATTAACATGATTCAAGTTTCCACACGCACAAAAAAGGAAAAAGGAAAAGAGAAGATAGATAAACCCTCCATCACACCTCTACCTAATTTTGTTGGCCCTTGTACCTAAAATCACCATCATGTAGACCAAGATTACCTATGTCAGATGGAATGGCTCATCTCATCACACCATGCTCAAGCAGCTTCACCAATCACCTCTGAAAATGTCCCTGTATGACCTTATCCAAACCTCTGAGTCCCATCGTCAGGCCCTCATTGAGATCCTTTAATCTATTGAGGTTCTACCTAATGACCCTACACATGTTGCCTCCCTTATCACCCCTCACCACGTGGCCTCTCTCACCACTTCACCTCCTCCATCTACCCCCTCTGCTACTCACCAAGTGGTCACTCTCAATTTCTTAGATGATGAGATTGTACCCTCCAATCGGATGATCCAGACCTACCTTGTTCATCTCTATGTATATTGATAATACATGCATCCATCATGTTATGATCAATGGGGTGCTAGTATCAACATCATTTCTTCCCATGTGTATCAACATATGTGTATCCCTTCCAATTATATGCATAATAACCTAGTTATGCTACGTTCATTTAATGATGCCATAACTTCCACCCTCGAAACTATCATTCTCCACATCCATGGGGCCCCAAGACTATTCCTAAATTATTCTATGTATTAGAGGGGAATTCCAATATAATTTTCTACTTGGCCGACCCTGGATTCACGCATGGGTTGTGTTCCTTCCACCTTACATCGATGTCTAAAATTTGAACACGAAGGGAAAAACTACACCATTTTGGCTCGATCCTTCACCATTTAAAATGTGTAACATGCTCTACCAACCTAATGATGTCCTTATACTAGTTAAGGCCTCTACCACAAACACCGCTATTCCCATCCATAACCACTGACACCACTTCTTCAACTTCTACCTCATCCACCCCTTCTACCACTACACCTCCCACAATTACCTCCACTATGCCTACTTGCATTGTTGTGCTTCTACCACGGGTCCATCAACCAACCCATCTCCGACACTAACAACGAACATTTCTCCTTCCCATGATTTAGGTGATTCTTCTATCCCCACCACCCAAATTCCAACTTCGGATCCCTTAGTAGATGTTTTCCAATGCCTTACTTTGGGGGAATATCACCTCTATAACGTGAACAATTTCCTTACTCCTCAAGAGTATGGAAGCCTCCATCGACACCCACATTATAACCAATGAGTAGGTGAGGCCTTTTCATATGGTCTACCTCATCTTCGCACTAATTTGACATATGGGGGACTTGATGCTTCTTCACATATGCCTAAACAACTACCCAAACTCACCATTTTCTTCCAATTTTTGGTACCTAACTAATATCGCACTTTGCCTACACATTCCTCCATCACTGCACATGGAAAGGTTTTGGGTTTGGTCTCTATGAAATAAGGATGTCACACATCATTTCTTACACTACCCATAAATACAAAGATCATCATGGTCTTGGATTTTCGGAAGATTCCTCTTCCAAGAAGGCTTGTGTCATCCTCATAGAGGAAGAGACACCTTCTCCACCTCATTTACCTATGCCACCAACTTCACCTATGGAGTCTATGGATCCAGAATCCATTCCTCCAAAAAAATTTTTCATAAACATCATTTCCTTGGGACCTCTAACCTATCAACGCATGATGGCGAGGCTCCCATTCTATTCCCTTCCTCTATCCTGACCTGATCGATGATGATACTCCTTCTATAAACATCATTCAATGTCAGGATGATGATTCCATTCTCACTTATTTAGGTGTGGAGGATTCTTACATCCATCGATTGTTACCTTCTAGACAAAACCATGTTGAATGAATCGACCATAGAGATCAACATTCACACTCAAGATGACCCTCACATTCTAAAGATAGGCCAATCTTTAGATTCCACTGAGCAGGAAGATTTTACTTCTTTCCTCTAGACTATAGCAATGCTTTTGCTTGGTCTTATGCCGATATGCCCAGTATTGACCCAAATATTGTGGTTCACAATATCGTAACTATTCTAACGCCAAACCCGTAAAATAGAAACTGTGAAAAATGCATCCACGCATTGCCCTTCTTAAAAGAAGAACTCCAACCTCCTTTATTGTTTCTTTTATTCTACCCATTGATTATCCCCAATGGATTTCCAACATCGTTCATATCACCAAAGTGACAGGGGACTCTGCATATATGCACATATTTCTACGACCTCAACCTAGCCTACCCTAAAGATGATTTTCCTCTACCAAGCATTGACCAACTTGTTGATCTCACCACTTGGTCATGAGATGCTATCACTCATGGAAGGTTTCTCAAGTTACAACCAAATATTACTTGCACCAAAGATCAACACAAAACTACCTTTATCACCCTTGGGGACCTTCTGTTATCGCATTATGCCTTTCGGCCTTAAGAATGTTGGTGCTACCTACCAGTGGGCTATGACCTATATCTTCCACGACATTATGCATAACATATTGGAAGATTATGTAGATGATTCTTGTTAAATCTAAACATCGGGCTAACCATCCTCATAGTCCTTAAAGTCATCTTTGACCATCTACTCAAATATTGCATTCATCTTCAACAAAGAAGTTGTGTTTCGTTGTTCTCTCGGGTAAGCTCCTTTGGTTTCATTATCTCTTTGCGTGGCATTGAGGTTGAACCCTACTAAAATCAAGGTAATTCTCAAGATGCCTCCACCTACTAACCTATGCCAACTTTGTAGTTTGCAAGGCAAGTTGTAATCTATTCATTGTTTTATTTCCCAACTCTCTAAATGATGTCAACCTTTTCATCATCTCCTTAAAAAGGATGTTTCCTTCAAATGGGATGATGAATGCCATAAATATTTTGAAGCATTAAAAGGATACCTCCTCAAACCACATGTGCTCATCCCTCCTAAAGATGACTCCCCTTTTTCCTCTATATTTCTGCCACAGACCATTCATTGGGGCCATGCTTGCTCATCGTGATGAACAACATAGAGAGAAAGCGTTTATTATATAAGTCATACACTTTTAGATTATGAGACTAGATACACTCACGCCAAAATCTCTACCTAGCCCTAGTCTTCTTCACTACCAAACTTTTCCATTACCTACTTAACCATAAAACCTTTGTTGTCACCAACATTGACCCCTTGCATTATATGTATGCTAAACCCTACCAATCAACGTGTGTTGTGCATTGCTCATGCTCCTCATGCTCGATCTTGAATTTATCCACCAAAAATTTGTCAAAGGAAAACCATTGCGTAGACCAACTTGTAGACGTGCACCTCTTTTCGAAACCAATCTTCAAACTTTGATTTTCCAGATGAATCCATCACTACCCTTTCCCTTGAAGATACAGTTTATCAAATGACCTTATTCTTTGATGGTTCCAAATGTCAGTGTGGGGGTGGTGCAGAGTCATCCTCATTCCTCTAGATGGTGAGCCTATGCCCTTATCTTTCAAACTAGATTTTGATTACACCAATAACATCATTGAATATGAAGCACTCAGTATTGGGTCTTCAAACCACCATAGCCTTAAAAGTTAAATCCATTAATATTTTTGGTGATTCCCAACTAGTGGTGAACCAAGTTAATGGTCTATACCAGTGTCGTAATGAGATACTTCAAAAGTACAAACATCATGTCGACATTCTCTTGACTACCTTTGACCATTATGAACTTCACACCACCCCATTCCACAAAAAATTCATGGATACCATGGCCTGTCTTGCTTCTCAAATACCCGCTTCACCCTTAGACTTGAAGATCTTTATTTACGATCACCATCTTACCTATTCCAAGAGGTTAATTTTTTTAGAGAAAAATAAAAATTGACCCACGAGATATTTGGTATAAGAAATTTGTTGACTACCTTTCCCTTTTCAATTCTCCCTCCACATCTTACCCACAATGGGCAATGAGCCTTCCTCAAAAGTGTCTCTCACTATGTCATCATGGGTGGTCTTCTATATAACATGGATTTAACAACATCCTCTTACATTGCTTCTTACATCTCTAAAATATCATATACTATCAAGGAGGTTCACGATGGAATTTTGGGGGTCATTTTAGTGGTTTAGTTTTTACTAAGACATCCTTTTCCTCGGTTATTCTTGGACCACCCTAAACCGTGATTTTTGTGACTATGTCAAGTGTTGTGTGAAGTTTTGACAACATGATCAATCTTCACCATACCCCTAGTCACATCTTACAGGTCACACAAGACCTTTGGTCCTTTCTCTCAATGGGGTCTTGGATCTCGTTGGTGAGATTAACCCTCATTCTTCTCAATGTCATCAATGGATTATTACCACTACTAATATTACACTAAATGGGTGGAAGTTGTACCTCTTATTTCTACCAAGGATGAGAAAATATGTGAATTCATTAACCATCACATCATCTATTGCTTTGGTGTTTCCTCACCGACTTATCACTGATAATGGTAAAAATTCAAAAACAAAACCCTATGGAAACTCTATGACACTTTTGACATTCATATTAGTTTCTCTTCACCTTACTACCCCCAAAAAATGGCCAAGTCGAATCAACCAACAAAACCCTCAATAAAATTCTTCAGAAAGTGGTCGATGATACTAGAAAGGATTGGCATACACACATTCCTTTCACCTTATGGGCTTACCGCACTAGTATTCACACCTCAACTTGTCACACCATTTTCTTTGGTTTATGGTGCAAGGTTGTTTTACCTCTCAAAGTCCAAATTCCATCTCTTTGTATCTCACTCAAATATATGCTCACCAATGATGATTTTCACCAAGACCATTTGACACAACTTGAGTTACTAGATGAGTGTCGTTTAACCGCTCTTGATCACCTTCAAATCTACCAAAAACATATCAAATGTGCCTACAAAAAATGTCCAAGAACAAACCTTCAAGTTTAGTGACCTCGTCCTGAAAGAAAATCAACATGTAACAAAAGTGGAGAAAAGTAAACGGGGAAAATTTTCTCCTAATTGGCTTGACCCTATATCATCACTCATGCCTATGGATTAGGTGCTTATCATTTGTCTTCTCTCGAAGGCCAACCTAAACCTGATCCCCTCAATGCTTTGCATCTTCGACCATTATATTGTTGAATCAAGTACTATATCACCTTTTTTCTATTACAAACTCATCCCTTGAGTACCCATTCCTTTCATCTCCCCGTTTTGAGGACCAATGACTAAACAAGAATTGTGTGATCACCCGTCACCTTTTAGCCTTATCTTAAACATGAGTACCACGACTCTACTCATGGCATGATTCTCATGGATACTTTTCGTTCTTTTTTAGGATGGAATCCCATGGTCATTCATCACTTAAAACCTCTCTAATATAGTCAACCTTTGCTTGCCATGGTTTTGTCTTTCTAAAAAGAAGCATATACTCCTCTATAGTCTTGTCCATGACCTAAAAGTCCAAATAATTTCAAAAGTAAAATGGGATTCAACTCATTGAGTCAAAATTCTTGTAAATAGATGATTCCCTCAAAAGGACATCTACCTCTCTATCTAGATGCTATAAATAGATTGTTCCCTTGAAGGATAACTATAAAGTTAGACCTATTGTACATAGTCTATCCAAAAAGAAGACTATTTCTAAAAAAATAAAAATAAAAATATTTTTAAGCTTCCCGCATTGATTAGCTTCATGAAGACCTCAAGGATTCATTATATTCATCCCACATAGATTTCCACATTGATCAATCTATAAAAATCAAAAGCAAAAGCAAAAAAGAAACATACAAATTTTTCATCATGGACTTGCCTATTTTGGTTTTGGGTATCTTGCAAAAGAGGCATGTTGTCTCACAACAAGGTTACGCTAAACAAACCACTTCACCTCACCTTATTTCCTTTCTTATCTTATGCCTACTCAAGGGACATTTTGTAAATGTGACATTTTGTGGTCGTAATTTCCTTCACCCTAAAACATTCAAACATGCAACGCCTTTAGGGTATTACATTCATAAGCCGAGCATTTGGGTACAATATACTCATAATGGTTCTTACCAATTAGGTGACATCCCAACTCTTTTACTTATTCACCTATTTTCCTACTTATTTATTATGCTACACAGACTAGACCTTTAACACCTACACTCAATCTACTTAATTTAACCTAGTCTCAATCATGCCCAAATGACCTACACTTAACCATGCATATTCAACCTAGACTCAACCATACCTAAGTGACCTAGAATCAATCATGCCTAAAACCTACCGACCCATTCATCTACCTCATAATATTCTTCCCTAGCTTAAGGGAGAACTACATCACCTCGAGGCCCCTTTTTGTTGGGGCTATGTAGGTAGCACTCCAGGGCAATGGGCCCTTAGAGGTTAGCTTGGTCATATTTATAACTTTTTCTATTCCTTCCCTTCTACACCTTTACCCCTAACCATTTTCCCCCTTTTATGTTCACATTCTACCTTAGTTAGTTTTCATTCACACAAAAACTTGGAAATTAGTATATCACATAATTCATTTAACATTTTCCATGATATTAAATATTTGGAATATTAAACCACAACATACATTTGGATATACATCATCATTTCTTTTTTCATAATACTAATAACTTGGAAATTAAATCAAAAACAAAACCATACTCACCATGCCTACATGACCTCGACTCACCATGCCTATATAACTTGACTCAACCATGCCTATACCTAACTCCACCATGCCTATATGACCTTTAATCAATCATACCTAACTTAATTAGTTTCATGATACACAATAGAAATGGAAATTAAAACAAGTACATCATCCATCCAATAAACATAATCAATTATATAATAGGAGTGTGTGTGTATCAATACACATATACACAGATATAAATAATTATCAGTATCTCAAAACTCTCATGTACAATCTCATGTCTTTGGCATACAGACCGGTATATATGTCAAAAATGAAAATGATGGTACAATATCACATATAGTGATCAATCACCCCCACTTGATGCCCTCCTCTCCGGTCTCACTTGTCTCCTCCTCCTCCCCACCATTTAAAAGCCCTATCATCATCTTGCCACCCTCTTCTGGTCCTTGCCTAGCCTCCATCTCCTCCTCCTTTCCCTCTGCGGCGCTTGGTCTTAGGGAACTAGTAACCTTGCCTTGGGCCTGTCTTTGGGGCCAAGACCCCCTGTGCTACCGAGTTGTGAGTCTTCGATCTAGTCCGCTCATTGGTTTCCCTACCGGGCTTGGTACTCAAGATATGAAGGCACATCAATCCCTACGGTGGCTAGATGGTCCTGATAATAGCGAGCCTTGTTCAAGGCATCCCTAAACCTCGCCATGGATACAGTCTGGTGGTGCCATTAGCCTAACTACCCCGTGAACTCTACCTAACCAAAGTTATACCCTATCCTGGTGTAGGTTCTTGTACTATGGGATCATTTCCCTATGCTTATGGTGGTACCTATGCAGCTACGATCCTCGTAAGGCCACAACTTGTGCATGTGCTATGGCCAATTGACCTTGTAATCCATCCACATGTGCATGTAAGGTAGCTACCTTCCCTCCATCCCCATCTCCACTCTATGCAGGAGCCTTCCCTGTGTTACCTGGGCCTGCAGGGTCATCACATGTGCCTGTAAGGTGGTCACACGTGCTATGCCCCTGTTAGTTGTCCCTATAACCATGTAATCTATGCATATAGGGAAGCCACCGCCTTATAATGTATCTCTTTGAACTATGACTATCACTAAATTAGGCTTCCCGGCCTCGTAGGTGTCGCCATGAGATGTGCCACCCACCACTTCTTGTATGCATTAGTGGCACCCACATCATCAATCTATTGATCTATCACCTGCTCCTCCTACCCTATGGGATCACTCAGATGTGGTGGAGATATGGGTCTTTATACGTCATCTCTATGGTACTGTGGGAAAGGTGGGGGCACATCTTGCCATAGTCCAAACTATCATCTGACCCTATCCACAAGTATCATCTCGTGCTCACCGGCACACCGCCCCTATATCCATCTCAATAATTGCAGCCCCTCTAACTCCTCAGCCATGCCTCTATACGACAGAAAACCCACATATGTCCACCAAATGATATCCACTTAACCGATAAGACATCCAACAACCGCCATAGTATGTAACATCATATGTGGCCCTAGCCACCCTCAATTGTGCCCCAAATGGTACCCATCTCCTGAAACCCACTCTGTACAAACCACCCCCAAACTAGTCCTATCATGGTAACCCAACTGGACACACACACAATGTTCTCATACACCCAATAGTGTAACAAATATGTACAACACATACCAAACCTCATGAACCTACCATAGGCCCATAGCTCCCTATATAGCTAGACTAGGAAAGTTGGTGCCCAAGAAAAACATATCCGCTCCTTGATCATGTCTTGTAGCACCCCCATCAGTTCTTGTGGAAATATCCCACCCTCGGAATCCGAAAGAGAAAACAACCTACTACCACCATCATCAAAATAGATAGCCTGGTCTCCTATGGATATGCCACATACATATCCCCATAACTCATACTCATGTTGTGATAACTCAACATGCCCATCGCCTCACCAAATACAACCGCTATCGGTAGCACATATGCCTCAGTTGAAATCTAATACACTACTCGCCAACAATAGGAAGTCACATGATCCTATACACGTCCTCCAATGTGACAGTCATCTCACCAGTTCGGTAAATGAAAGGTATTAGTCACATAGTCCTATCTTTTGATGAAAGATACCATCAAGATCTAATCTTGTCATATACGCCTATATAAGATCTCGATCAAACTAAGTCCCACATCTGCTATGTGCTCGACACCTTAGTTTGCATGCTAGACCACATCTCGTAACAATAATAGAGGTGGTAATTTGTCTCTCATAGTCACCTGATCTCTCACCTGCATCATCCAAACCAACACTGTTAAGTCAAGACCCTCTCAAATCACCTATTACCAAAATATGAAACTCACCTCATACTTAGCCCTTTTTGTACCACACAATACCTAAAACACATCAATCATACCTACCCCTCACCTAGTTTCTAATACCTACCCCTTTACCTAATTCACTTAAAAACCTATTGTCTCCATTATCATACTTACCCAATATCCTAGATCATTTCACCTACATACCTATCACACACATGAAAAATTGTGCCTTACCCTCTTCCACCTACATTAGTCTTCACCTACCCCTTCCTTGCCTATTTAACTTTCCTATCTATCCCTTCTTTCACCCAATCACTTTTTACAAGGTGACTACATTGATCTCCTTGACCGAAATTGGTCTCCTTGACCACAATCGGTCACCTTGACCGGTGTCGGTCACCCCAAAAATGACCGATGTTGGCCAAAACCAACCAATGTCAGCCAACCAATGACCAACGTCGGTCACTGTTTTGATGACAAAATATGAAACCCTCATCCCCCATTACTAAATATCAACACAAACCTACCTAAAACCCAATCCCACCCCACCAAAAACAAACCTACATTCCTACCCAAGCCTATTTAACCTATATTCACCTTTCCCACCAATTTCACCCATTTTCACCCATATTTTTAAATCAAAAACTCCCCCAAATGCATTCATTTAAAACCAAATTTTAAATTCCACAAGAGGTTTAGGAAAACTTCTTACCTCTACTCAACACTTGCCATGTAGTGGCACCTCTGATATGTATACCGGTGGTCCCCCTCCTTCTCCCTGCTCCACCATGATAACAATCCACCACGAACCTCCCAACCAATCAAATCACTCCAATCGATCTTGTGGACCCACCTACCGAATGTCAATCCCTTGCTTTTTTCTTTCCAACTCGGTTAGAGACCTCTTACCTCGCTTTCCAACCTTCCACTTCTTCTCTGTTGTTTTCCACAAATGGCAAAGAAACAAATGAATCCATAAAACACATATTTTACCTTTTTTAGCCCCAAATCGACATGACCGACATTGGTCGTCGTGGTGCCCTAGAAAAATGATGTTAGTTAAGATCTAACCGACATCGGTCACCCAACATAACCATTTGACCCACACTATGCCCACTTTGCCTAAAAATATTGTTCAAACAACTTTTACCCTTACCAACACCTATTAAAACTCACCCACAAGCCTACATTACCTGTACATTTCCGTAATTGTGTTTAGGGACATGTTATTTGTCTCGTATATTATCCTTACCTCTGCCATCACCTCAAACACCCACTCTTGACTCAACCGATACTCACCTTTTATGACATTCAAATTTTTGTACTCAATATAACTTGCAATGTTGTTACACCGTGTTGTTTAGCCTATTGACCTTACCTTACCTAATGTCGTGATGTTTATCCCGAATATACCTTTGGTGCCCTTAAATAATACCTATTATTTGTTCCTACACCTAACCTAGTTGTGCTTCAGACTATATCCTATACGTTGGATACCCGAACCACTTGTTATCTCCAAATCATAGCACCCTATAGTTTGCACTAGTGTGTGTGCTTGAACTCATAGTGTGATTGGGTAACATGGGTACTATCTCTAAGTTGTGGGACTTTCTACTTAAGATAGACCTCCAGAGAAAGCCAGGTTCTTGCTCCTAAACTACTCGCCACAATCTATTCTAATATAGACAAAAATATCTATCCTAATCTAAATTTCCAAGGAACCGGGAGAGAGAGTGCATGAAAACAAAGCCTAAACTAAAGTGGTGATTCACCGTAAAAGGAGAGTATCGATATAGCCTTCCAATGTGTGAAAAATAGAGGCAAAGTGCATACTAGAAGGGGTGATAATAGTTCTCCATAGTCTAGCAAATGCATTCACAACAATATATCATACACACAAAATGATAATAAACCCCTGAAAGAGCATAAATAGACACAATATATTTGTAATGAGATTGAAGGGGCAAGAGGAATGAAAACAAACACAACAAGGGAAGATACATCCACAAACTCGTATTTATTGCTTCATTACTATGCATAGTTCAATCTATTACAAAACAAGGGCCTAGATCGCCATAAAAGGAGCCTACTACAAGGGCCTATAGCACATTGGCTTCACAAAACAAATTTGGTAGAGTTTTGCTACTCAAAACTATCTCTTGTTTACAATGAGCCCAACACTCCAATTTATAGAAATCTGAGAAGAGAGAGATAGAGGGAAAATGAAAATCCCAAAATCTATCCTCCAACCACTTGCAAGAGGTAGTAAATGAAGTAAAATGATGTTATGTTTCTTACAAAAGGCCCCCATACATTCCCATAATTTGCACCAGTGAGAAATGTCGGCCCATGCTCCATTGAATGCATCCCAACTACCAAATAAATCAACCGTTCTAAACCTCGCAACGCTTTTATAAATATCTCCATTGGTTCCTCATAAAATTACAGATTTATTGATTTATTTTCATCGGTCTCGGGACCACAATTCCAATGGTAAAAATTTCATGCATTTTCATTGAGAAACACAAAATTTATGGCCTTCTAAGTGTGGGAAGCTATTTTGGGTCTGTCAGGCATTTCTGTCATTTAACAGAATGAGCATCTAATTGATTGGAGCTAAAGATGTTTCTTTTATTTTCATATATCTACCCTCATCAAAATTAATAAATCCATAAATTCATTTAACGGTAATGAGCATAGAGGACATCGTGCTCATTCCAGAAAAGTCAAATTTCATGAAAATTGGAGCTCTGGGTCAAAAGTTATGGCCATTTGAAGTTTGAGAGGGTCAGGCATTGAGTTTTCCTTTGTATGCGGTGAATTTCAGCTATATCGAGTCCTTGTGTCCCACTGTCCTAGAAAAAAACCTCTGATCCACCCACAAGCCTCCTTTCTATGGAAAAATTAGGTTTTGATGTCCCATTTTTCCCGCTGGTTGACCAGTGCCATCAGGGGCCATTGACCACCGCTTCACCCGCAAGCCTCCTTCTTGTCGACTATTTTGGCATTTCGATCCAAGACGTCCCACGTGTACTTGTACATCCTAGACTAAAAATACTTGACTTTTTTTTTATTCCTTGCAAATCGGTGATTTTGGATTTTGGGTCTCGATGTCCCAACATCCCGTGGACCGCATACGGACAAAATACCCAATTTTGCTGATTTCTCTTTATCGCGGCCTTTTGATTTTTTTCAAATTTTTCTAACTTCTTGGATTTTTTCTTAGACAAGGAAGTTAGAGGAGAGCCAAGGAACATCTAAGACCTGATTTTTGGGCCCTGGGACCAAATCTACCTACCCAAGCCTAAAGAAATGATGTAGGTTACCTTGAGGGGTGGATTTTGGATAACACCACTTCAACCTCGTTTGGATAAACCTCTTGAACTTTGACAAAGTAGAGTTTACATGCTCTTCCACCTGGTACCTTATCACAATCTATATGTGTTTGTACATTCGATTACTACTACCCACTACATGACCCGACCATACCCTTACCAACCAACCCTTAGTTTCATCAATAACCTATTTATCAAACCACTTGTCGACTACGCTTTCTACCTCCTTAGTTCCTAGTTTGAGAGGGATCACCTTCATCCATACTTAGGCCAACCTAACCTCCACTCATACCTGGGACACCGACTCCCTATTTTTATTAGCGTCACTTACCAATACAAGCTACACGACAAAAAGGGGAAAATGTAGACACCAAATTTGGGTCACACTCCCCTTGGTCCCTTTCAATTAATTAAGCACACCATGGCCCCATTATTAATTATTATTAATATATTCACCTTCACATTATTAATTAATTTAATTATTTTAATTAAATTAATTTCACCCTCACACCTCCACCTCACCATGACACCTCACCCTAGACCCATTCTAGGGGCATTTAACTCACAGTGTCTGAGTCATCACCCTTAACATTGAGTCATCACCCTCAACACTGAGTTATAACTCCTAGTGTTGAGTCACTAACTTGACCTAACTAACTAAGACTTCTTCCTAAACCTAACTAGACCTCTCCTAAGTTCTTCCTTCCTTCTCTCACATGAACTCTACTTTCCTAAGTGGACTCAATGAAGGAAGCACACCAAATCTGGGAAGATCTACCTATTTATGGTAAACCTAGACTTATCCGCCTTAACCAACACCAGTTATCCCATGGCGGTGCCGAGTCACCTAACCGCCATCGGTTCCTTTATATACAACTTTACAACCTTTTATCGGGGTTTTTCATTTTTAGTTTTGGGAGTTCTATTGCATTCAAACACAAATCTAAAGCCTCTTAGCATCCATAAAAACATGAAATACTCAACCACAGGCCCAAACAAGCATCCAAAGGCTCATTCCAGGGCATTGAATACTCACGGGAACACTCTAGGAGTACTGCCATAGCACTGAACCCAGAATCTCTTCATGGATCAACTACCATCCACCTTCACCTACTAGATCTATAAATGCAAGTAAGTATACATGATTTCAATCATATTGTGCTTGCTTAAATTATAGATTATTTACCCCTTCATTATACTTTATGTATTCATGTATTCCTTTATCTCCAACTTCTCACCAATCCACCAATCCAACCACCTACAACATTTTTTCCTTCCGTGACTTCCCCCTATGTATTCTTGAGTCTTCTTGGTAATATTACGAACCTAACCACTTACTTTTCACTCTCTCAGGCAATCATAGAGAACATTTTTATTAAGTTATTTCCAATTTCTCATATCGACGTTGGTCACCTAATCGTCATTGGTTTCACCTCTTTACCAACATCAGTCATCAGACCGATATTGGTCTCTGTGTCATTTTATTCCTTCGACCAGCAAGCCTATCCATCAACCAAAATCAACCCAAACCTCGCCCGATCAAGCCTGCACCTCTATCAAACTTGCGAAACTCGTAACAACATACCAAACCTTTGGATTTGATTATAAATTTTCCTATTAGATTAGATTTGTTTATTGTACTTGCATGAGATACCTAAATCATATAACTATAGTAGGATTTATTTTATTTCATGATATTTTCTGCATTAATTTGTATTTAAAAAGTGGATTGACAACCTTCTAGGGAGCACCATGCTTCCCGAATCTAGATCTCACAGAAGTCTACTAACTCGTATTATTTATTCCATTTGGTGGTCTTGTTGTGTTTCTTACAGTCGTTCCCCCTAGCCAAAGGGAATCTCTACACGATCGATTGGATCAAAAGTCATTAACACACGCATTCAACCTTCGACCTACATCTTACAAGTATTCCTCCTAACATATTCCCTATTCAGTTTTAACTAGTGAAAAATTAGGTGAAATAGGAACATATGAAGTAGTTGGGTGCGAGAGAAATAACACATTCACTCATATGATCAGGACTCACATGGTTAGATGATTGATTTATAATCGACCATGCTACACTAGTGAAGGGAACCCTGATGTATTTTTTCACGTTATGGAAGCTTAGTGGAAGGATGAAGGTGGCAAAAGAAATATGTTGGTTTATACTTTACACATGAAAACAATGTGTTGGTGAACCACACACAAAGACAACTTATAGTAATGGTGGGGGTGAGAATCATCTTTTCTACTAGGTCTCCGAGGAGAAATGTACCTCCGTATATATGTGAATTTCATAGGAAGATCATTGTTTTACACCATGTTTAGAAGTGTGAGAGACTTTGGATGGAGGGGCAGGATGCCTTACCACCATCACTTTGGGTACATAAGTTCTATTTCACCCCGGAAGTTATGCGCGTGCATGGTATGTTCATGCAGATTTAACAAGAGCAATAATTAATTGGAAAGAGATGGCCTCGTGTATGATTCATACTTTTGATTACTTTAATACTAAGCCCCACATTAATGAAGCATCATGGGAATATGAAGCGCCTTACTTTGGGTTACCGTGTGAAGGGTGAGGAAATCATGTTATATATTTTTGGTGAGTTAGATTTATAATCATGCCTTGACTTGGAAGAGACTGGGGAATAAGAAAGGATCCACGCTTGGGAAGAAAAGGAAAATTATAAATTGGTATACATGGTAGATCGAGAGGATGATGAAGATAACAACCTGGATGTTAACCACATTGAGGGTACACACAAGGTAATGGATACAATATATGAGAAGGCATGCACATATTATGAGCCTATGAATACAAATAAATTTAACATTGGGACATGTGTAGAGCCCAAAGAGGCCATTATTGGCAACTATTGGTTAGATCAAGAGGTGGCAAAGATAATTGAACTCCTTCGTGACTTTTAGGATTTATTTCCACGTGGATACCATGAACTAAAGGGGGTACACCCTTCTTTAGGTGAGATGAAAATCAAGCTTAAAGAAGGTGTGCACCAAATTAAGAAGCATATTTACGGATTAATCCTAATTTGCACGTTAAGGTGAAAGATGAGATTGATAAAATGTTTAACTCTTGTATAATTGTTCTGATTAAGGAATCTAAGTGGGTTAGTCCCATGGTTATAAGTATCAAGAAGGAAGGGTGCATAAGGATTTGTGTTGATTATAGGTAAATGAATAAAGAATGTGTCATTGATCCTTTTCCCACCCCTTTTACAAAAGAAATTCTTGAGGGATTTACAGGGCGTGAGATCTACTCTTTTTACATATGGGTTTTCGTGGTATCATCAAGTGCGCATAACACGTAAAGATTAGGAAAATACAACTTTCCCCACTAAATGGGGAAGTTTTTCATACATAATGACACCCTTTGAATGAAGAATGTTCCTACGGTATTCTCACGCATTGTTGTGCAATAATTTCAAGATTTTATAAAAATAAAAATTGCAGGTGTATCTGGATGATTGAATCATTTAAGGACTAATTAAGGACCATTATGAGAATCGAGACTTATGTTTGAGAGGTGTAGGTAGTTAAGAATCATGTCAATATTAAGAAATACATCTTTACAACCCCTTAGTAATTTACTTGAGCATATTATTTTTAAGGAATGTTTGTTGGTGGACCCAACCAAGGTGATTGTGATCCCGGGTTTGGAAGAGCCTAGTAATCAAAGTGAAGTGTGAGGTTTTTTGGGGCACACAGGGTATTAAAAATGTTTATCAAATGTTATGTGAAGATTTGCATGCCCCTAGAGGAACTATTAAAGGCAAAAGGAAAATTTTATTGGGGTGATGTGCAACAGCAAGCGTTTGAAACACTAAAGGAAAGACTTACTACTACATGTATTTTTGTTTTCCTTCATGGGACAAACCCTTTCATGTTCACATTCATGCTTTTAGTATGACGATTGGCATTTTGTTAACACATCCCGAAGAAGGAATTTTAGACCACCCTATTTGTTTTGCAAGTAGCAAGTTGACACTAGTAGAGCATAATTATACAACTATTGAGTGTGAGGCTTTATCCATGATTGATGTGCTACATAATTTCAGAAAATATTTGTTGGTGACACCAATTATACTCTTTACATATCATATGACAATTAAGTATTTGGTGAATAATCCTATTTTGCAAGGGCCCGTTTACATGTGGATACTCATATTTCAAGAGTTTCAGCTTTATAATGGTAGTTAAGCCGTGGAAGAGTAACTCAAGACCTGATCATTTGTTAAGAATTAACTCTAGTGAGGATGCATATAGCATTATGGATACAATTCTGATGCATGGCTATTTAGATTAAACTACATGCCCATAGAGTTGGAAGATATTGCAGTCTTTTATAGCAATGGACATGCACCCGAGGGATGAAAACACTAGAGAAGAAGCAACTTACAATACATGTCATGCCTTACCAATTGATACGTGGATATTTGTAAAAGCTTGGTCATGGTAAAGTTTTTCACCAAAGGTGCACTAGAGCATGAGCATGAGGCAATAATGGAAGAAGCTTATGGTGGGATTGCAGGAGGTCATTATGCAGGAGATGCCACCACGTATAAAATTTTGATGGCTGGATTATCGTGGGAAAATATATATAAAGATGTTAAAGAATATGTCAAGGTGTATGATCATTTTCAGTTCCTTAGGAAACATCGACACGTAGATGGGATACCTTTGATACCTATTACAAGTGATGAACCCTTCAAGAAATGGGATATTAATTTTTTAGGTCATATTTCCCCACCCACGTGTAGGACTGATGCGATACATTATAACTTGTAAAAACTATCTAGCAAGGTGGGATGAAGAAACACTTACTAAGTATTGCACAATGGAAACAACAATAATATTTTTTATGGGAGAACATCCTCGGAAGGTATGAATGTCCATTGAGTTTAACAATTATAGGGGTACTCATTTCCTTAATGTGACTATCATAATTATTTTGGTTGAATTCATGGTGGTGCATCACAAGACAACACCCTATCACCCACAGCCAATGGTACTATTGAGGCTTTCAACAATATTTTGGGGCATACATTGAAAAATATTTGTGATGTTGGAAAGAAATACTGGGATGATAAAGTATCTATTGTACTTTAGGCATACAAGGCTACTTAAAAGATATTGAGCAAAGCCATACCCTTTCAGCTGGTGCTTGGCACAAAATTTGTATTTCCTATGGTATTCATGTTACCCACCCTACGTATTACGTGCGTAGTAGGATTAGATGATGAACAATTTATTGAAGATATAATAGAGAAACTGATGTAGTTGGATGAGCAATGTGTTATTTCTATGTGGATTCAAAAGATAGAAAAAGTGAGATAGAAGGCATGACATGATAGACATATTCAAAATAAGACATTTGAGGTTGGAAATATGGTTCTTCTATATCATTAAAAGTTTGTACTCCACCTTGGGAAATTAAAATTTCATTGTTAGGACCATTTGTTTTAATAAAGATATTGGAATCAAATGCTTGTCGATTCACAGGCGTTGGATGGCGCTTTCTTACCCGCTACTTCAATGGGAGTAGGTTGAAGCCCTACTATAAATAAGTCTTCTTGGTGTTTGTAATAAGGTAGTATTTCCACTTAGATTATATTTCCCATATATGTATTTCCTTTCATCGTTGCTATGATTTGTCAATTTAGCTCAGTATTTTGTTGTAATAAGTGTGTTTGTGCGCTAGTAGTTGATTACTATATTTTAAGTCCATGTGTAAAGGACCACACATACTTTTTGTGTGGGGTGGATGAGAAACAATAAGTGATTGGTGTTATGTTTCAGATGCATTCATTCAAAGAAAACAATGCTACAAACAATGAGAAGGATGGTGATAATAATGAATGAGTAAGATTGATTAGATTGAAGACCACACATAATGGATGGATGTGCAAAGTAACGTGAGGTAGGAAGCAACATGGTAAAATACTTGGTATGAGGTGTAGAGGTTATGTACTAAAACGTAAGAAAATACTCATAAGGAAATTTGTGGCCAAGAAGTAGTTGGCGCATCGTGAAGGTTATGACTAAGGCGTGGAAGAATATGGCTCATATCATCGAAGAGAAAAAGAGTGGAATTAATGTCACATATGATGGCAATTGAGGAGAAATTAATGCAAAGATTTTTGAAAATTCTATAAAAGTGGAACCTTGCAATGTTTTTTTACCTTACATCTTTGAGTTTTCAAGCTGCGAAGAGTGACGAAGTTTGGAAGTGAAAAGAATGTTAGATCAAGCGAGAAACGAGGTGAATTTAGGACAAGGAATTAATAGAGCTCCACGTGAGAAGGGTATTTGTGTTGGTTTGGCATGTGTAAAGAGAAGGTTCACATGGTTAGGGTTTCACAGAGAAAAATTATAGCTAGGGAACACTAAGGCATGGGTTGTGTGAAACAACTACAGAGATTAAGGAGTGTGAGGGTAAGGTAGTGAAAATTTATAGGTTTTAAATCATGAAATTTGTTAAACAGAGTAATGGAACCAAGGAGAGCTATGATGAAGAAGCTTGTAATAGAAGAGGAACCACAAGAGTGGTTTTTAAAGATGTAATACCCGATGTAAGTTATTGAAGGAAGTTCGTGGATGTATTGGATAACTAAATGCAAGATCGGCAATTTTAACCATTTTACAAAGAAAAATTGGAAGGATATAAAGTCAAAGACCATCTTAAGAAATAATAGGAGGACTACAAATGGGTATAGGGTAATGGATAATTTGATCTAAAAACAACTAGAGAGTGTTGGAGTAATGTAATTATATGAGCTACCATCTTTTGGCAAGTGGATTGATTGTACCAATGGCTCATATCACATGTGCATGAATATATCTTCTACTTTACTAGGCGAAGAATGAGGATTACTACAAAATTAATTGGAAAAGTTATAGGTTTACACAAAATTGGTTCGAAATTACAGGGGACCTCTCGATAATGAATTAGTAAAGGTAAAAACCACCACATTTAAGTATCATAAATGAGGTTGAGCCTTTAATGTTACACATATATAGGAAGATAGGCATGTAAGGTTTACAAAGTGTGACTAGTTAGTTGAAGTTGGGAACCTCGAAGAGGTGGAAGGAGGTAAAAAAGTAATGGTTGCACATAGCTTACAAAATGGCAAACAAGACCTATTATAAAATTGTGGGGTATATAGCAAAAACTTTAGTGGCGAAGCACACATCCAAGTACATAAAGGTGAGAAGATTACTTGGGGTGTCATATTACATCGTTGATTATGTTTTGTTAAATTGGTGTACCTGATGGGCCAAAAGATAAGATGTGGGTATACCCCAGGGAAGAAAAGTCACTAACAAAGATATTTATGAAGTTCACTTGTCCGGGTTTGATTTCTAATACTTACAAGCAAAGACAAGAGAATTGGTTTCATAGGTTGTGCAACGTGAAGGAGATTTGCACATACCATGAGATTTCCCGGTGTGTTGGAAGGAGAAGAAGAGTTCATGGCATATCAACACTTCTATTTGGGTTGTTTTTTCATGAATATTGGTGAGAAGATCCCATGTTGTAATTCACCCTTCTCCTTTACAACCCGTTATTTTAAGGATTCAATTAAGTGACTACATAACATGTGGAAGTTACAGTTTTATGATGATAAATTAGACATAGATATCCATATTCTATGCAAAACATATGTCTACCCTAGTAAAGAGGTATATTCAAACAATGGAATCTAAAAATATAGATATCACTCCAGAGGTTATGGTTGTAGGGAAGATTGAGCCCACACATGTGTATGTATACCTTAGGCCAAGGTTTAAGGAAGAAAAAATCATTGCAAGTGAGGACTTGTCACTGTTAGGTCCTCCTAAGGGTAAATAGATTGTGGGAGTGAAGGGGCCGCTTGAAGAAACACCTCCAAGACAAGTAAGGAAAGCTTTAGATAATTTCTGGAGTGAGAAGAGGGAGAACGCAACAACAAAGACTGGACTTGATCATGGAAGGAGACTCTATAAAGGAAAATTAAAAATGGAGATGAAGGAGTTGGATCCTCAGTAACCAAAGAGGTGATCACTACATGTGAAGAAAACCAAGGAAGAGAGGAAGAAAATGCACAATTATGTGCCTGTGAAGGATATTGAAGAAGAGAGGACATCGACAGTCCACATGCCAACATGTTCCCATGCCTAGCCTTGAAGTGTGAGAAGAAGAAGAGGTCGGTGGTAAACAACTAGTGTTTGATGTAGATGTCCCCAGCAGTGTAAGTATACATGAACTTCAAGAAGAAATTTAAGCCGGAGGAGATACAGAGAAGGAAGATAGCATTGAACAACTAACTCGGTGGACTCAAGGGTGGTATTGGATAAGAGAAGAAAGGAGGTGCTAAAACATAAGGACATGCAGTGAGCATGTTGGTAGATAGAGAGGAGAGAATATGGTGTATACAAGAGAACTTAGGTATATTAATGACCCAAAAAATATTATACGTGTCAATTTCCGAGGCACTGTTTCTTTTAAAAAACTATAAATATGGGAGCTTACGAACCTTGACGTGGGAAACATGTGCACCAAAAATATTTATCATGGATTATGCATACTCACATAGATGAGCATGTATTTGATGTGTGTGAAGAGTTGTGTGCCTTGACAAGGATGAAGAAGGCCCCAAATTCTATACATATGACAATCAAGTCGACTCGGTTCTCACGATGAGAAAGTGATAAATGCTTTAACAAATATATCTATAGAAGTTTGTCACTGGAATATCGACAAAATGTCTACTATCCAGAATTGTTAGAGGATGAGAAGGATAAGAAGGAAGAAGTTAAGTGCTTAATAGAAGAAAAGTAACAAGAAAAGGTAAAAGTGCATGTTTTTTTTTATATGACAGAGCATATTGGTGATGAAAGTTTACAAGTGAGGCCACAATATGAAAAAAGGTTTCGATAAATTTCCATAGGCATTTCATTATTTATGCATGTTTGTTCATTTGATGTTGGATGAGAATAAACTAAAAGAATCAAGTGAAGAGGAGTTAGCTGCAAAGGAAACAATATGATGTCATAGAAGCAGAGAGAGCCAAGAAATAAATTGTGTGTCAAATAGTTGCATATGATGACATACTTAATACATTGAAGGATAAATTGAATATGAAAAATTTGTCATTGCGGATGTGTGAGGAGCCTAAGAATATTATCAAGAAAAGGACATTGGATGAGGATAATGAAATTCTTGTGGTGAAGAACAATGATACTTTGGGGTGTGATGAGAGGATGGCAATACCTAGTAGCAAAGAATCCTAACTCACTTAAGGCAATCGGGACCCTCATGATGACAGGATCAAGGAACTGGGAAAGTTGATGGCACGACATATGGATGTTATGGATGGTATGGCATCAGGATCGGCGAATGTACTAAGGGTGTTGAAGCAAAAGGGAGAATATATGACTTTAGATGAAATGGATGTTGTGCTTGGTGACATTCCTACTCAAACCAAAAAGGGATTTAGTGATTGGGAGGAGTTGGAAGAAGACATTAAGAATGATTACCCCGAGCTATTGATACCTATATAATATTAACCTATTAGTTGTTGAGTTAGTCTACTATTCTTTCATTATTTATGTAAGTTTAGTGTTATACTTCATTATTTGTTCTTTGGAGATATAAGTTGGGTGACCTCTTTGTCGATGGTGGAAATGATATTAGTGTGGGGTAATGTTATCCAGGTGAAATACTTGACTAAGCATCATGAGTGGATTTCATGGTAGTGTGAAGGAAGGGGGCACATGGATAAGCACGTAAGTGTGATAGATTTTCCCCCTAAAGATTTCTGCCTAGGAAGATAGAATTTGAACTTAGCTATTTTTGTATGGATTGGGATAAAGATAGATGTGGTGTGTAGAAAATGCATTACATAAAGATAGAAGACTTGGAGGCTATGCAAGGCTATTTTTGGAACACGTGGAAGTTCAAGAGTTATGCAGTGTTAGAGCTAATAATAGGATTAGATATGGAGCTAAATGTAGATGATATATTATTAGGCAAAGCTTGCATGCTTCATTGGTTATTCTTGTAATAAATGCATGGCTATTTTGAGCATGCAACCTATTTTGAGCAATATATCCCATATATATATTGATTTGCATGGATTAGACATATCGTGTTTGGATTGTGATGGAGTTATGATGTTGGTATGATGCATGCATGACTTTGTGATGTTACTTATGGTGTATTCATCTTTTTTGTTTGTTGATGGATTAATATGATGGATCTTTGTGGATGGTTATTGGTTATTGATGCCTCTATTAGTAGTTATTATATGGTAAATTTGATCTTGATTCTCGTTTAGTTTTATTCATCATGGTTATGTTCGGAATCAACTAGGTTTACACTTGTTTACTTGTTATGATGGAATGAACACTTTTGCTATGGATATATGAACATACATGTTAACATCTTGGAAAGACACTAGAAAAGAGGGACTTGGTACCTTTGCATGCTTGGTGATCACTCATATCTTTTTGAGTGATGTGATAGTGTGTATAGGGTTTGGGTAAAGAAATTAGGACTACAAGATCCATGAATGAACGCTCATATTGTGTTACAATGCATGGTACCTGTCAAAGATCATGGAACTAATCTATCATTTTATGTATGAAGTGCTCATACATGTAACATGCCTGAAAATGCTCCTAAAAAAACTCCCAGGTAACTTTCTCTTGTGTTAAATGGAGATTCCACTCCTCATTCCTCCACCAAATGCTTATTGTGTCTCAAAGGATGTGTATAGAAAGTTAATCCTTAACATTACTATCATATGGGTGCAATCCAAATAAAATATTAAGACTAAGGAGCTATGACTTAGCCTCAAAACGGTTAATCATCCCTCTATAATTGGGTGGTTAGAGATGAAGAAGATATCTGATAGCACCCCTTATCACCTAACCTTGTGGGCATTTATCAACTACTCTTTGAACCTCGTACTAAAGGGCTATAGGATCTCTCATGTTGCGGCGAGTCATGAAGGTGGGTAGCAGAATGTGATCCAACATCCTGGATGCACCTTAATATCATGCTAACTAACCTCCTCAACTTTGTGGATGTGTTGGAATTCGATCCTACATGACTCACATCATCTCGCTAAAGTGCATATAAAATATGTGGCCCAAAATTTTCCCTAGAAGGGTCTCGAGGTAGATTTCTCACATCCTCATGTCATTGCACGTTACCCGTATCGCACCTCGAAATCCTACATGAGGGGGAGAAAAGTACATTAGGTTTTTTGAAAATGTTTATTCACTAGGATTTTTACCTAACTTAAGCTACCAACTAGCTATGGTTTAATCCCAAGAGTGTTCGGTGTTGAAACCGAGATTTGATACTGATGTCACACCCCGCTCAAAGTGTGGGTCCAAAACAAGACCAAAATATACCAAAGGAAACAATAATTAATATTATAATAATAATAAATTTGGGATTAAATTTTTTTAGGTTATAGTAATATGATAGGATAATGAAAAATACTACTAAATTATGGTTACAAAAAAATTAAAAGGTGAAAACAAAGATGAAGCCACTTAAGCGAGCCAATAAAATATTTTACTTTACGATGATAAAAATTATGGTGAGTATAATAAATTTAATTTAAAACATAGTAATTTAATTCATAAAATCAAATAAGGGAAAAATGGTGCCCAAAGGGATACTATAATTTGGCATGGGTCCAATTTGGTCCCCCAAATGGACCCATACCCCATTAAAATTTAATTACCTAAGTTATGATAAAATTAACTCTTAATAATTAAATAACATGGGCAAATATTAAATCACTTAAAGGCCAAAATCAAGAATAAATGAGAGCCATTATATTAGAGGACCTCCACCGTAGGATCTTAGGGCATCTACGAATGCCATAATTTCCTCATGGGTTATCATAAAATCACTTTTGTTTCATTTTCATTCTCATTTGGTCAATTGTTGTTTGAGGTATGATGAAGAGGATGAGATATTTCATGGAGCTCAAATGGACATGGATGGTCATTATTATGTTTTATTTATTCCATTTCATTTGAAATCCATTAGGATTTGATTTTCATGGTTACTTATTTGAAGGTCTATTGTTCTTTAAGTATTATTATTTTCATAAAACTTAGTATGTGCAAGGAGAAATTTTTCATCCAAGGCTTCCATGGGTTTCATTTTTC
Source organism: Taxus wallichiana var. yunnanensis (assembly GCA_018340775.1). Classification (NCBI taxonomy): domain Eukaryota; kingdom Viridiplantae; phylum Streptophyta; class Pinopsida; order Cupressales; family Taxaceae; genus Taxus; species Taxus wallichiana. Next base: position 841,422,433 of record CM031235.1, read on the forward strand.
TTTTAAAAATATTCTAAAGGTTTAAATATCTTCTGAGAAGAATTATAATATATATTTTTATACATGTGAATCCATGTGTGTGTACCTAATTTAACAGCTTTCAAGCCCAATCTTAACGAGTAATATTTCCAAAGGCCATATGCCTAGGCCTCGAGTGGCCGTGTATAAAGGCACAAGTTTTAAGTTAGGGTTGTGGCCCTTTTTCCACATTCATGGCATAAAAAGAGGGGGTTTGTGCATTAAGCCACAACTAATGGTTGTGAGTTGGGTTATTTAACAATATTTATGTGCTTCTTGTTTCGATTAGTGAAAATTAAATGAGAAATAAAGAAACCTCAAAATATGGGATAGTTTAAGTGACCTATTGATATGGATGATGATGAAGATGATACAAGCACACAAGAAGAGATCCTCTACACTACGAGTTTATGACCTAAAAAGATAACTAAATACAAAAAATTAGTAATAAAGATGGAGGGTTTCCCAACGAATTTGGTCCCAAGAAGTGAGAAATTCCTAAGATGGATGTCAACCCTCTTGATATTGAGATATAAATAATTGATAATGGATGGAAATATATAAATTATAAACAAAAACATATATCTGATATAATTGAGATATCTTTTGAAGTGATAATATGATAATGAAAATATGTTGAAAACAAACCAAACTTGTGTGGGGTTGATGGTGACCCGGATCGATCGACATAATCAATGGTGACCGATGTAGAAATGATCAAAACATGTAGAAACAAAGTTGAATGTTTATGAAGAGTTGATCGATCCGATATCGGGATAAGGATGAGATAAAAGGATGGGAAAGATGGTAGATCTGTTGGGGTGAGGAGTGGGTCAACGATGACCTGAGGCAAACCGGAACAATCGATAGCAATCTACATAGGGGTCAATAAAAGGATGAAAAAAATGGACTAATTGTTGGTTATGGGATGTGGATTCTAATTTCTAGATGTTGATAGGATAAACAGGGAGCAAAGGATGACTGATTTGATAGACATATGGATGATTCATGGTGATTTGGCCAAATCAACAGTGACCAAAGCATGGTATGTGAACTTGATAAAATGATAAGCTAGGAAGATGGATATGAAGATAATTAAGAATGGTTGAAAGGATAGACAAAGCTCCGGAGGACATGCAAACCTGTAAAATAGAAAGAAACATGCAAGAACAAGATCTCTAAGAAATCTTTAAAATGTAGGAAGCAACAATCACCAAAAAACACCAAAAATATCAAAGTTTCACCCATGAGAAAGGAGGAGTGAATGTGGTTAAGTAGGGTTGACAACGACCTAGGTCATTCATCGGAGACTACAATAAATAGAGGAAGAGTTATGGAGAAGATGCAGATTTCGATACAAAAGAGGATAAAAATGGGTTTTAAGGGTGTCGTTTAACTGTTTCAAGGTGTGTTAATGGGGTATGGAAGGGAGTAATGGAGGGTGTAATGATGAGGGGGATTAAAGAAGGTAGTGGGGATCTTAGGAAAGATTAAATGAGTCTTAATGATGAGAGATAGTGGGAATCCAATGGGGTAATAAACGAAGGTGGTTAGAATAAAGATGGGAATTAAGGGTTAATTAAATAGATTTAGGGGATATGGAGAATAATAAGGAATTTATTAATAATTTAAAATGGGGAAAAGGGGGAATTATGAAGGATAGGTGGGAAATATGAAAAACAAGGATTTAGGAGAGAAAGTGGATAATTTGAAAATAGGGAAGGGTAAGATGAATGTGCTAGGTGATGACTAGGAAAGAACGTAACATGAGGGAAAAAAAGGATGCCGAAAAATGGGTGTCTACATTTTCCCCTTTTATTGAGTGGTTTGTGCTTAAAGAAAACTATGATACAAAACCTAAAAGTAATGAGAAGATGATGGTTGAGGTTTTCCTCTCAAACTAGTGATCGATGACACGAAGGGGAATCGATTATGAGTTTGAAATATATAGATGGAGAAAGGGAGGGTAAAAATGAGGAAGGGTGGGGAAAGAGAAAGATTCCCCAAGTGAAGGGGGTGACCATTGATAAGATAAAATGTAAAACAAAAGTATGGCAGTGAACCTAGAAACACATCAAGAGAGAGACAAATCACACTGTGGTGGAGGAAATGTGAATGGCCTACGAACTCGGAAGTCGAAAAATATCACCGTGAGATGGAGGGATTCAAAGGGGCATCCACTCAAATGGATGTAAAATTCATGGGACCGTTAGATCAAAGGAAGACATAAAAATATGTGCAAACAAATGTGAGGATGGTCAAAGTAGGATGGTCGTAAAGAAAGTGAAACAAGAGATATGCATTGTCCTTCAAGTGTGAGGAAGTGAAAATATGCGCTCCAACAGGATGGGATAAACATGATGGCCACAATAGTGGGCTTAGATGGTGCCCCAAGAAACACTTAAAGATGGTTATGGAGTGGGATGGATAAGATAAATAAGGATAGATAGATGGATCAAGGATTAAAAATGGGATATGAAAGATAAGGAAAGGTGTGTTATGGGTAAAAAAATAGCCTAAAATGGAAGAAAATATAAATTGATAACGGATTGGGTGAGGGGTCCGAAAAGAACATAAGATTAGTAGGGTTGACAAAAACTAATGGGAGTCAACAAGTGACTATGTCGAATTGGCAAAACCGGGGTAGTGATGGCTATATAACCACCAGATTGGTGAAAATGGATCATTTTAATAATATGACTTGTGATGACCGAGAGATCTAAGAGGGAGAAGATAAGATATTTGAGAGAAATGGAGGTCGGTGGAGTAGCGAGGAAGCGTCAAAGGACTTCGAGGATGTTAAGTATCAAATCCTTATCTTGTTTTTTAAGTTTAATTTTATTTTTGTATAATTGGTTGTATTTTTCCGAGTTTTGATGGGCACTGGGGAAATCACCGTGAATAGGCATGGTTATCGTCGACTAGGAAAATACATCGACACGACCTAGGTAGTGTCAACTAAGGAGAAAGGGGCGTCGACCCAAGTTGGGTAAATGGATGATATGGGTAAATAAAATAGATGTGAAAATGATATTTTTATGATTGATGACTAATGGATTATTGGTTTATTGGATTTTGTAGGCCGTAGAGATACATTGTACCTCGTAGATAGAGTCCATATTTTATGTGATTGGACCAGAGGGATGTAAATGATGGAGAGTGAGACCACTTAGCCATAGTGGGGTTGGGTGGGTTCCGCCTCTACTTTAGAGGATAGGTAGGGATGTTGGATTGATGACTGCTTTTGATTGATGTATAGATTTTGATGATATGATTTTAAGATAGATTCCGATAGAGGCCTATCATATTGTACAAAACATTTCAATTGATATATATATATATATATATATATATATATATATATATATATGATTTTATCAATGTTTACATGTGTGTTGATGATCATAGATGTGATGGTGTATGATTATGTTTATGTTTATATGTTGATTTTTAGTTTTGATTATAGATGTGATTTAACCGATTTGATATAAATATAGAAATTATGACATGGATTAGATTAGATGTGATGAATATGGATGTTAGAGATATAAAATGGATAATAAATTTAGATTAAACAAGATAATGTGATAGAAACATAGGATGTGATATGGTAGATTACTAGATAGAATGTGACTCAGAGAGGAGGGTGACCATGAATAGATGAGGGGTACTACACTATAGTAAAAGATCATATGTGGAAGTAACAATCCAAATTGGATTAGAGGTAAAGATAGAAAGGGAATTAGATAAAGCAATGCACTTACGACCAAAGGTAAGTGTTAACACGTAACCAAAGATAGTTAGTCATACTTATGATCAAAGGGGGAAGACAGACGGGTATCTTATAGACCCATTGTAGACACGACAGGAGTTAAGATGATAACATGTACGAGGGAAAATAGGGTTCTCCTTAGGTGGTGTTCTTAGGACTATGCCCCAACTTTGGATAAAATGATGCAAATTGATCGATACAGAAGTTTATTTTTGATGGGAAAGCTAATTGATGCGGGAAGCTTTCTTATAATGCTTGTTTTTTTAATTTTTACTTCACTTTCGAGATTTTAATGGTTGATCAATGCGGGAAGCCTTTTACTACCATGATATAAGAAAGTAACCATCCTTCAAGGTAATGGTCTACAATTTGGATTTTTTATTCTCTTTTTTTTCTTTTTCTTTTTTACTTTTGATGGTAGGATAGATGAAAGTTTTCCTTCGAGGGATCATTTTATATTTTCACCTTACATGAACAATCATGCTTCGAGGAGAGGTCTATTTTTTAGATAAGATAACTTTGATAAAAGCATCCATGATTTTGATTTTTTAACTTTGTCAAGAGAATAGAGGATAACCAAGTGGATCACTTGGGGAGGGGTGATAAATACATACAAGATATAATTGAGGACCCTTATCATGGTTCCAGAAGGTAGATAAGAGGGAAATGGAAGCAATGATGATGGATTTATCACCAAAAAGTAAGAATCTATTCATAAGGATTATGATATGATCGAGCCGTGGTGCCCATATTTAAGGTCATAAACATGATAGTGATGGTAGAACACATAATTCCATATCATCACGCTTATAAGTGGAAGAGGATAAATGATGGAAAGAGAGGATCATTAAGGTGACTAAGGTCACATTGGTAGACATGTTAACAATATAAAGGCCTTAAGTATAAGGCATTGAGAGGTTGTGGTTCTGGTTCTAGTTTACCATATAAAGAGGCTAAACGATAAGCGTCGACCCATACTTATGTGTGATAACGTATGGTCTAATCCAATTAGGAGAAAAATTTCCATGTTGGATCCTTTCTAGAGTAGTGACATTCTGATTTTATTTTAAGAAAAGGTCACTAATGTTAAAGTCATGAGGCTTAAGATGCTTGTTGTACACATGTTTGATTTGATCTTGATAGACTTGATGATGTTGAAGGGTGATTAAGGGGCATTCATCTAGAAAATCAAGAAGTTCTAGAAACTCCTGACAATAGTCCTCATCAAATATAAATTCACCGAGAGAAACATGCAAGGAAGGGGTTTGAATATTGAGAGGAAGGATGGATTCAGATCCGTAGACAAGAAAGAAATGAGTAGCACCCGTATGGATGCGGATGCTAGTCCAAGTTAGCCCAAAGAGAAAAGGGGATGTGAAGATACCAATTATGACTCGACTTACCAACAATATTAGAAAGAATGTTATGAAGGGCCTTATTGGAGGCTTCATCTTAGTCGTTATCCTATGGGAAAAAGGAGATGAGTAGTGAAAAAATCGTAAAAGTTTCTTGAGGTCTTTATTTTTGAAGGACTTTCCATTGTACATGATGAGCTTACAAAGAACACCGAAATGGAATATGATGTGTTGATAGATTAAATTAATGATCCGGTTGGCTTTGGTAGATGCAAGTGGAATGGATTCCACCCATTTGGTGAAGTATTCAATAGTGATGATGATAGAATGATGGTGCTGAGAAGAGTGTGGATTGATGATGGCAATGAGGTTGAGCCTCCATTGTAAGAAGGTCCAAAGATCTTAAGCCGGCTGTCATGAAACCCGCTTTCACACTTTCATCTATAGTGTGAATGTATTTTTCATTGATTTTCCACCCATTCTATAATGATTTTTTTGGAAGGTGGTCTTAAACTGAACCATGCTTCCAAGTTGGCCAATCTACTCAACAATGTTTGCATGGGGTCATTAGAAGTAGATGGATGAGAGGTCAAAGGATGAGGTTGTTGGATGTAAGAAGTGGATGGGTTAGATTGAGGATGAGATTGATAATGTTGAGAGTAAGTGGGTGTGGATGGGGGTGGTTGATAAGGAGGAAGATAAGTGATGGGTTGTGATTGAATGGGTTGACAGATGGGATGGTGAAGAGGAATGTAGGTAGGATGATAAGATTGAGGGATTTGTTGATGCTTGATGAGGGGGTTGGATTGAGGATGGGAATGATAAGGAGGATAATATGTGTGGAGAGCTTGATGACGAAACATGTGTTGAATATTAGTACAAAGAGGGAGTATATGTGTTTGAGTAGATTCAGGAAGGAGTGTCTATGAAGAAATGGAATTAACATGGGTTTGGGATGTGGGGATGGGGACCAAGTTTTGAATAGGGTGATTAGATAAAGGAGGAAGTGAGTTAGATTCTAGAAGAGGTTAAGTAAGGACATCAAGTGATAATAGTGGATGAGGATTTGATGGGAATAGAGGAAAAGGGGACGGTATTGATACGAGAAAAACTAGATGGGATGGGGACCACCAATTGAGTACATTTTATGGGTTGAAGATTCGAGGGATCCATGCTCACGTTGGGCCTTAGTCATCTCATTTATGGTTTGAGGGAATAAGATGGCGAGGTAAGAGGTGAGAACCTCGGGTGGACTCCTGGATAGGAATTGTAGAAATAGATTTGTTGAAGAGGAGGTATGTCACTTAAGGTGAGTGGATTTACGGATGAGGTAATCATGGATGGTGATAGGATTAGCATCTAGGATTTCCTATAACTCCAACATCCGTGGGGAAACACAAGAGGCATGAAGGACTCTACGAAGTTGCAGATGGGGAGTAGTTGTCCGGATGAGATCAAATGGTGATAGAGGAAGAGGTTGGTCTCAACACTAGAATGGGCATGAACCATGGGGTCTCATTAGAGGGGTGATATTAAAAGGGATGTGTTGTCTTGCAAATGTGTAAAGGGGAAAATTGCAAGTTTTCAAGCAAGACAACTTTCTCCTATCTCAAAGTTTCCATGTTTTTATCATACTTAGGTACTCCAAGCCAAATTCAAAAGTCTAATCACTTCTTATAGGATGTGGATAGGTGATTTAGGAGAGTCTTTTCATCCCCCTAGGTGATTTGTAGGATTTTCTCAAGGATAACATCTTCTGGCCAAATCAGGGAAGGCTATCAAGAACAGGTGAAGCCTCAAAGCACATTTCAGGATTTTTTAGGGATCAAATGGTAGAATAAAGTCCTAGCACCCCCACCATTGGATTCAGAGCATCATTTCCAATCAAAGTCATATAAGGTTTCACAGAAAATTCCACTTGAAGCTCAAGATATTCGCTCTGCAAGTTTTTCTCTCCCAAAGGCCATTTTTGGGACTTAGCCAATTTCGAAGTCGAGTCATTCCAACGCATTGGGCCCGTGGAATTTTTTTCCCCACGCATCCCAATTCATTTGGGACACTTGGGACCCAAAATACCAATCTCCTAACAAATAGCCAATCAAATGCCACCACGTGTCCTCGCCAGACCGGAGTAGCGGCCCGCGGAAGAAATCAAGATTTCGAGCCTTTTTGGTGAAAATGGTCACAATGTTCAAAGGTTAGCCGCTTCCCTATAGCCCGCAGTCAATCAAAACATGCCACGTGTCCTTAGGGCAGCGGGTCATCAAGAAATTTAACTTTTGAGTTTTTTCCCAAAAAGGATTGAAATGTTCAGAAAAGAGCCGCGACCTCGTAGCCAATCAGATCACGCCACGTGTCCTCGCCAGACTGGAGCAACAGCCCATGGAAGAAATCAAGATTTTGAGCCATTTTCCAAAAATGGTCAGAATGTTCAGAATTACATGGTGACCCCGTATCCAGTCAAAGTGCGTCATGTGTCCTTGCTAGATCGGATCTGCGGGCCCACGGAGGAATTTAATATTTTGAGCCCTTTTTCAAAAAAGGGTCAGAATTCTCGAATCGAGTCGTGACTCTATTTCCAATGAAATTATGCCACGTTTCCATCTCTAAAATCCAAGGCGGGGCCACAGACCAAATCGTGCCAAAGTGCCAAATCTCCCAAAATCGTGAAAATGCAATAAAGTTTCCCCAACTCTGCTCCAATGTTCTCCTGCCACGTGGATGGCACCTGATTTCAAAGTAATTAGGTTAAAGGATCGAACGGTTCATATGTGAACTGGTAAATTGAAATATAAAACTCATTTTTACATGCAGTAAACTCTTTTTTTTGGCTCGCTCGGAAGCGCTTTTCTTTTAACGAGAGGAATCTGGAAGAGGGGAAATGATCAAATTTGTTTGTAACGGCTTTGGGTCAAATGATTTAATGGTTTTTCAAAGTCTTTGTGAGGGGGAAATCAAATTTGGAAACTGGAAGCACATTTTTGTGAACAGAGGACAAAAATGATTGTTAGTCTTCTTCTATTCTCCTCCTCTGCATTTTTCTTCTATTCCCACTCATTGTACAAGTTTCAACTCTGAGATCAATAAAAAAGGAAGGAATTTTATGTCCCCTCGATGGAAAAATCGATTGGTGCTTTGTGACTAGCATGTTTTATTCTGTCTTGTGCTCAAAAATTACAAATTTGTCTTTCTTCTATTAATTAATGCATGTAATGAAACTTCCAGTTGATGTGTGTGGGCATCTGACACTCTACCCACAACATTGAATTCCCCTCCTTCATTCTCACTCCCTCCTCTTTCTCGAGATCAATTTACGCTTAGCAAGAGGAGTTATTATTGCCGAGAAGGATAGCGAAGTGTTCATATGGATCTCTAGTTGAAAAACCACCATAAATCCACTTTGGTTTTAAATGCTAAACAATGGGAACTCGCACCATTCAAATGTAGAGGGACTTATATTCCCATAGCGTTGGCCTAAAATCCACAAATTTTTCCACAAGACAAATTTTCGCCAATAGTTTTGGCGGCCCGTAGTGAGGCAGAGTTACGAAAGATTTACACCCAAAAATGACCACAAGGTTTTTAAAATATCATTAAGTTTTCCTTTGAAGTCTGAAATTCCTTGTGATCCAAAAATACAAAAAGATTCAAATAGAAGAGTTCTGCAGATTGAGCAGCCATATGAACTGCATGGATGTAACTCAAAATTCTTGCAAATCCTTCTAGAAAACCTTCTTTGCTCTGTCATATCCAAAGGAAATCATTTCAGACCTGAAAGAGGTTACTTGGCATATTTGGCAGAGTGTAAATCATCTCACCATTGCTACAAAATTTTGGGCTGTGAAAAAGAAGACAAAGACAAATTCCAACACCTCCAGAGAAGACAATAAACTTTCAAGCTAGCTGATAGAAGGTATACTCGCCAGCTGAGGCAAGGAGGAGTGATTGACCCTACTTTTGAGGATTTGGAGAGAGAAGAAGCAAAGGTTATATCTTGGTTTGATAGAGAGGAAGAGATTAGAGCTCAACTTGAAGAAATTGTAAGACTCCAATTTACACAAGAGAGAGGAGAGGAGAGAAGCCTTAGGTGACCAAGAAACCAGAAATAGAAATAGAATGGGTGACCATGAACATGAAGCACGTAGGCCTATTGTGCCATGGGGAAGAAACACAGACCAATTTCCCTCCAACAACCTCTTGATGATCTACCAAGAGGCTCTATAAATAATTTTCCCAAATTCAGGGGAGATGGTTCTCAACTCCCTAAAGAACATGTAGCAACATTCATCACTGCTTGTGGTGTATTAGGAGTTGAGAATGAAGATGTGTCAGTCAGACTATTTGTGGAATCACTTCAGGAAAATATACTGAATGGTTTTACATGCTTCCTGCAAGATCTATTACTAGTTGGGAAGATATTAGAAGAGCATTTGAAAGCATATTCAAGAGCACTGAAGATGGTCAAGAGTTGTTGGTGTAATTAGTCCAAATAAAGAAAGAAAGCTCTAAATCCATGAGGGACTTTGTAGCAAGGTTTGATAGATTGACAAGAAGAATCCCTGAAGATGTGCTACCTCCTAAGAACAATCTGAGAAGATTCTTCATTAGTTCCTTGCCATCGTGGTTGGTTTCTTCCTCAGAAGAGCCCAACCAAACACACTGAGGGAAGCTCAAGACTTTGCCATTAAAACTGATGATGACTTAATCCTCTCTGGAAAGGTGAAAGGCCCAAATGGGAAGAAGAAGAATTGGAGTTCGGCTTCAGTAACTACATATCCTATGTTCCAAAAAATGGCAAATGATCTCGTAGCCTCAAGAAATAGCTGTCCCAAATGACAATGAGAAATGGTCCAAGGAGGCCAAACTTCCCTGATAGGAAAAGAATTACACCACCTCCTCGCCAACTTTCCCTTGAAGTACCTCCTGTCAATGTTATCTGTGACACCAGAGAATCAAGAGAGGATGCTGAAATTGATGAACTTGAAGGAGAAATAGCGAGGGATTATGAAAGCTACCTCGAAATTGAAGAAGTTGATATGCACAATGGCTTGTTCGAGTTTGTTGATGATGGGGAAGAAGAAGAGGAAGCCCCAAGCTTCTCATGTGTTGTCTTCACTCGAGCTCAATCCAAGAAATATGTTCTACCCTCCATGGCTCAAGAGGAAAAGAAAACTAAAGAATATCCCACTCCAGCAGCCACACAAAAGAAGATCATCAGCAGAGGCTCACCATTACCACCCTCAATGGATTTAGCCAAAATGAAACTAGGCCAAATGGCTGCTAGAGATCAGGCTGTTATATCTAGTAAGTCACCTTTTCCTTCTTCTAGCTCACAAGTTATTAAAAACACTCCTCCCTCCAATGAAGTATATCATAAATCAGCTAAAATTCAAACAATAGCTTCACCTTCACCTCCTTCTAAGTCGATGGCCTCACCCTCAAAAGAAAATTTATTTTCCAAGTCAGCCAAAGTTCCTCAAAGACCCTTACCATGTAAACCTTCCCTCACTCCAGGAACTTCCCCCTCATCCAACATTGTCCCATTTGATTTTGTGGAACATGCAAGTAAGACCAAAGTGCAGCTCTCAAAGATTGAATACTTGCAAACACACCCTGCTCAGTTTGATAGACTAATCAATGTTGTTTAGAGCAGCAGTTCTATACCCTCAAGTTAAACTTCTAAAGGTCTACTCCGACACCATCTACACCACCCGCTCAAAACATGTTTTCCCTAAGTTCTTCCAAAACAGATAAGGTGGAACCCTTCTACTTGTCTCTTCTCATGAATGGTTTTGAGCTCAACAATTACATCATTGACTCCGGCTTCTAATAATGTAATGCCACTCAAGGTTACCAAGGCTCTCAGCCTGACACTAACCAGAGTTAACGAAGCTTGTTACTTAATGGAATCTAAGCAAGTACCAGTAGTAGGAAGGATAAAAGATGCACAAGTGGCTTTGGCCGAATACCCCGATAAGAAAGTACAACTAACTATCTTAGTAAAGTGCGTATTCCAAAGCATCTTTTGGCATGCTCTTGAGTAGAATTTTTGTAGAGACCTTGGTGGAGAGATAAAGATGGATTGGACCTCTACAACTATTCCAATAAAGGGTGAGATGAAGAAGCTGCTTCCCGTAAGAAAAATGAAGTTTACAGTAACAAGTTCCAGTGACCCAAGAGCTAATACCCTCTTTCAAGATTGTGGATTAGAAAACTATTTCCTTACTTAATAACGAGAAGAAGACTTTCCACTTTCCTTGAATCGAGAGAAAGATTAGGTCTGGACTATGGAGCTTGATGGAATCCATTCCAAAGTAGGCTCAGGGGCTGGTTTTGTGTTGTACTCTCCTTCTAATGCGATGCATATTTTTGCATACAAACTACAAATTGACAACACCAACAATACAATAGAATATGAAGCTCTCCTCTTGGGCATAAGTGTAGCGGAAGACATGGGAATCAAAAAGCTGAGATGCCTTGGTGATGCAAAAGTGATAGTGAAGCAAATCCGCTAGCAATACTAGGTGAAGAACCCAAGGCTCAAGCATTACAAGAATAGAGTGTGGGATTGCATTGAATTCTTTGATGCATTCTCTATTAAAGCCATCCCAAGACAAAGACAATGAAAGAGTTGATTCTCTCACAAGATTTGCATCCCTATTGACTCCTCATCCTTCTTTTGGAAAGGACAAAATAACCATTGAGATGGTTTTCAGACCAAGTGTACCTGATAACATAGATCACTGGCAAGTTTTCAATGACGACAATCAGATTTTAGCCTTCTTGGAGAAAAGAGACAACTTCAATAATCTCTTCTTTGAGGGAAGTGTTAATCCACATAGAGAAGTTGTGGCTGAAGATGCATCAGATGAAATTGAAAGAGTGGATGATGAAGGCATGATCAGATTGAAAGGTAACAAGATCCCCAAAGGTCTAGTCTCTCTAGAGGACATGTTTGACAAGCATGAAAGATTTATTCGTTTAAAAGAAAATCTATCTTCTCGTTTTCCATCTGATTTTGATAAGGAAAACATTGGGACTTCTAAAGATCCAAGGATGGTCAACATTGGCAAATGCTACTCACCTTAAGAGAAAAGGAAGTTCGTTGCTTTGCTTAAAAGTACTCTGATGTGCTGGCCTAATCTTACGACGAGCTCAAATATTTTCAACCAAAGGAAATGCATCATTCCATTCCTCTAAAACAAGATGCTAAGCCCTTCAGGAAGAAGCAAAGACCCTATAATCCAAATATTTCTGATGTTATCAAGGAAGAAGTGAACAAGATGTTGAATGCCAGAATAATTTTCCCCATTCACCACTCAATATGGGTGGCCAACATTGTACCAGTCAGAAAGAAAAATGGGGAGATCAGAATATGTGTAGATTTCATAAATCTAAATCAGGCATCTCTCAAGGACAATTACCCTCTTCCGATCATGGATCATATCCTACAAGTAGTTACTAGATCTGAGATGATCTCTTTGCTTGATGGCTTCTCGGGTATAATCAAATTAAAGTGGCCAAAAAATGTTGTAACAAGACGGCCTTCACAACTCCTTGGGGCACTTTTACTTATAACAGATGCCTTTTGCCTCGATCAATGCAGAGACACCTTCCAAAGAACCATGGACCTGGCTTCAAAGACCTCAAGTATTGCATTATCATATACCTTGATGACTTAACCATGTTTTTAAAGAAGACAAGTGAGCATATCTTCCACTTGGAGCAGATTCTTGCAAGATGTAGAAAACATGGCATTTCTCTAAATCCCAAGAAGTGTATCTTTGGATTCACAGAAGGCAAGCTATTGGGACACATCATGAATAAGCATGGAGCACATATTGACCCTGAGAGGGTAAGTGCTATTCAAGCACTATCTCTTCCCACCAAAGCAGAAAGGAGTGCACTCATTCTTTGGGAAGGTAAATTTTCTTCACCGCTTTGTCCCCGAATTTGCTGAACTAACAAAGCATATCACCTCTATGATGAAGCCTCAAACAAGTTTCAAATGGAGTAGTGAAGGAAAATCAACATTTGAAGAAATCAAGAAGGCCATTGCCAAAGCTCCAACGCTGGTATCTCTAGATTTCAGCAAGGAATTCATCATGTACTATTATGCCTCGGAGCACACTCTTTCTGTTGTCCTTGCTTAGAAGAATGATGAAGGATTGGAAGCACCTATTGCTTTCATGAGTTGCCCTTTGAAGAATCATGAACTAAATTACAATCAATTGGAGAAGCATGCATACACAGTGGTCAAGGCCGTGAAGAATTTTAGATTTTACATACTCAACTCTCACACCGTCTTTGATGGTCCCGGAAGTGCAATCAAGTCCATTTTGACATAACAAGATCTCGAGCCAAAAGAGGAAATTGGATTGCAAGGATCCAAGAGTATGACCTGAGATTAATCCCTCTAATCTGGTTAGAGGAAATGGTTTGTGGAAGTTGATCAGCTGAAGATGAATCTCTCAAATTTCAGCTTGGAGAAAGAGTTAACACTTGCCCAACCTACTCGTAAGATTTCCGCAAGTTCTCTTTGTGAAAACTACAGGAGGAATGGTATGTAGACATCACTTTCTTCCTTAGTTATGGGAACTGCCCTCCTCATTTAGATTACAATCGATAAATAACTCTTAGGTTGAAAGCAGCCAAATATGTGATTTGGAATCATTCACTCTACAAGAAAGGGATAGATGGTTGTTTTCTCAAGTGTGTTGATAAGAAACAACAAGAAAAACTCCTCAAAGCTTATCTGATCAGGCTTGTGGTGGACACTTTTCATCCATGGTGTTTTCCCACAAAATTCTCAGAGGTAGGTACTATTGGCCTTCTCTCTTTCTTGATGTACAGAATTGGGTTTCTAAATGCAAAGCATGCCAATGATTTGTTGGAAAGTCTCAGCTAGCTTCCTTTCCACTCAGACCCGTGGTGATTGAAGAACCATTTCAACATTGGGGGCTAGACTTTATCGGTGTTCTGAACCCTCATTCAAGTGTAGGGCACTCCTACATGCTCACCACCACATTAATTCACTAAGTGGGTGGAGGTCATTCCAACCAAACAAGATAGCTCAAGTTTTTGCAATTTCATAAAGGAGAATATCATTGTTCATTTTGGAGTTCCTCGAGAAGATTGTAGTAGACAATGCTACTTATTTCTCTTCGAAGGAATTGAAAAAATTTGTTATGGCTTCGGATTTCTCTTGCTCATTCTTCCTCACTACTATCCTCAAGGGAATGGTCAAGCCGAGTCAAGCAACAAAAATATTGTGACCATTATCCGTAAGCTTGTTGATAAGAATCGAAGAATTGGCACAAAAATTATATGATGCATTGTGGGCCGATAGAATCACTCCTAAGACGGCAATAGGCATGTCACATTTTCCGCTGCTATATGGAGTTGAAGCGAAAATTCCTATTACAATAAAATGCCATCTCTCAAGCTACTTCAAACAAAGGGAAGACAAACTTAATACAAGAGATTCAATTACAAGAGGATCCTTTTCCTTGAGAAGCTAGAAGAGAGCAGATCCCAGGTAGTGGACAATCAAAGAACATCACTAAAAGTGAAGAATCTCTTTGATAGAAGAGCCAAAGCAAGGGAGTTCAGAGCTGGAGATTTGGTCCTACTTTGGGACAAGAGGAGAGAGCCAAAGGGCAGTCATGGTAAGTTAGATTCTTTGTGGTTGGGTCCATTTCAAATTTAGGAAGCTTGTGGTGAGAATGCCTTTCTCTTATCATACTTGGATGGAACTCCATTGGGATTTCCTAGAAGTGGGAAATATTTGAAGTTGTACCATTAGTGAAAGTGAGTTGTCCCTCACCTGTACCATAGTTTTTGTTGTTTCCCATTTTTGTTGTGTGTGTTTGGTTTTTTTATGTTTTGGTGTGGTTTTGGTTTGTTGTGTTTTCCCCTCCTTCCTTCCTCCTTCCTTCAAAAAGATTATACATGACTCTCAGCAAGGCCCAATGGATAAGGCATTGGTCAACGTTATATGTTTTGAAACCTATGATTCTAGATCCTCATGTCATGTCTTCACCTTTCTCAATCCACGCCATGTCCCCAAGCTAGAGCCAATTATTGTCTTGTAAATGTGTAAAGGGGAAAATTGCAAGTTTTCAAGCAAGACAACTTTCTCCTATCTCAAAGTTTCCATGTTTTGATCATACTTAGGTACTCCAAGACAAATTCAAAAGTTTGATCACTTCTTACAGGATGTGGATAGGTGATTTAGGAGAGTCTTTTCATCCCCCTAGGTGATTTGTAGGATTTTCTCAAGGATAACATCTTCTGGCCAAATCAGGGAAGGCTATCAAGAACAAGTGAAGCCTCAAAGCACATTTTAGGATTTTTCAAGGATCAAATGGTAGAATCAAGTCTTGGAACCCCACCATTGGATTCATAGAATCATTTCCAATCAAATTCATATAAGGTTTCACAGGGAAAATCCACTTGAAGCTAAAGATATTCGCTCTGCAAGTTTTTCTCTCCCAAAGGCCATTTTTGGGACTTAGCCAATTTCAAAGTTGAGTCATTCCAATGCATTGCGGGCCGTGGAAGTTTTTGTCCCACACATCCCAATTCATTTGGGACACTTGGGACCTGAAATATTGATCTCCCGACAACCAATCAAATGCCACCACGTGTCCTCGCCAAACAGGAGCAGCGGGCCCGTGGAAGAAATCAAGATTTCGAGCTTTTTGGTGAAAATGGTCACAATGTTCAAAGGTTAGTTGCTTCCCTATAACCCTATTATCTTACAAAAATGACAAGGTTAATTTGTAGGTAACTATACCAAAATTCATGATCGGATGTTTGAGAGCACGGATTTCGCTAAATCCCAAGAAGTCAATTTTTTGGTCACCGAAGGAAAGCTACTAGGACATGTCATCAGCAGAGAAGGAACTAAGATAGATGTTGAAAGGTTCAAGGCTATTCAGAGCCTTAATTTTCCTACAAGCAAGACTGGTGTTCACTCTTTCTTTGGAAAGGTAAATTTTCTTAGACGCTTTGTTCCTAATTTTGCTGAGAAGACTCATCATATATCTAATATGATGAAAGGGTCCCAAACATTCTGATGGAGTGAGGAAGGAAGGACATCATTCGAAGACATAAAAACCTCCGTCACTCACACCCCTATTCTGGTGTGCCTGACTTCAACAAAGACTTCATCATGTACAGCTATGTGTCTTTTCATACTGTATCAGCTATCTTGATGCAAAATAACTCCGAGGATATTGAATCCCTATTGCTTTCATGAGCTCTCCGCGTAAGCCTCATGAACTGAAGATGTCACAATTGGAAAAACACGCCTTTGCCATGGTAAAAGTAGTCAAAAATTTCTGCTACTATATTTTGAATTCTCATACAGTAGTGTTGGTTCCTAACGTGGCTGTTAAGTCTATCTTGACTCAATAGGAATTGGGGAGCTTACGAGGGAATTGGATCCTAAAGGTTCAAGAATATGACCTAGACATCAAACCAACCAAGTTGGTAAGAGGTAAGGGCCTGTGTCAGCTAATGGCTGAAAATAAAGACTTAGAGGTACCTGAAGAGAAAGCTGATCACGTTGATGGAGAACAAAATGAACTGGAGAAAGTAGATTATTTGCCCATGGTTATGTTTGTCACAACCAACGACAAATGGTATTCTAACATTGCGTTCTTGCTCACCTATGGTGAGTGCCCAACTCACCTAACTATAAAGGAAAAGTGAATGGTGAAGCTCAGAGCCACAAGATATGTCATATGGGATGATGAATTGTACAAACATAGAATTGACAATGTTTTTCTATGATGTGTTGATAAGCATGTAGCAGTAAAATTATTCAAGATTTTTCATGACTCAACCTATGGCAGCTCACTTCTCCTCATCCGTAACAACACATAAAATCATTCAGGCCAGTGTACTCACCGGGCGATGCTATTCCAAGATACTGACCACCTAGGTAGCGAAATGTGAACTTTGCCAATAATTTGTTGGCAAACCAAATCTGCACTTGTTTCCCTCGTGCTCGCTCATCAATGATGAACCATTAAGACAATGGGGAATTGATTTCATAAGAGCACTCAATCCTCAATAAAGTGCTAGAAATAGTTACGTCCTAACAAGAAATGGATTACTTCACGAAATGGGTGGAGGCCATACCCATCAAGCATGCCATACTTCTGAAGTTGTTTGCAACTTCATCATCTACATGAATTCCTACATTGTATATGTTGCTGCATTAGAAAGGGATTTCACGGGGTTAGCTCGAAATGGGGTATGGCCCCAAGTCAAGATATATGAGTTCTACCTAGAGTTAAGCTCGAGGCCAACATCTCCCAGTTCTCTAAAATTAATGATGCCTTCTTCTATGAGGTAATCTACTTGCTGAGACCAAACATGAGACACGGTCGGACCAACCCGAGTGTGATTGCTGCTACAAAGAAATGGGGAGCATTGTTCACACAATTCCCCACATTCACATACCTCGAGCTATGAATTTTGAGGAGAACCAACGAAGCTACCAAGGTTTACAGGGCCAAAGTTGATCCTCTTGGAATTGTCAAGGTAGCTAATCACTTATCATGAGAAGTGTATGAAGAGAAAGAAAGGAGGAACTCCATTCCCCCTTACAGTTGGCCGATACACCTGCCCCACACTTACCAAAGCATGGGAGATGTATGCTGAGCTAGAGCTACTAAATTTGAAACACAACTTCCCAGCAAGGCCGACCTTCGACTACCGAGTTGCCTCCCAAAGGCAAAAATTGATCCCATCCATGTTCCCAAGATCGAGGACATTTGGATCGACCTGACACATGAGATAGACATCAGGTGAAAGGATCACTCCTGACTGCTCTGAGGAGATCATCCACTATGGCATTGCCATTGTCCCAAAGGAATTCCAAGAGACTGATCAAGAAATTGATCAGGTTTACCTTGACATAGATGGGGATGATTGGCCATTTGTGGAGATCGACAGAGCCAAAGCACCAAAACCATTCAGGAAAGGGTTAAGCCCACATTGCAGCGCACCGAACATTGGTGCAAACAGAATGGTCTCACCTACCTCGAGTTGATTTCACTACTTCTCCTTCAGGCAGTGCACCTCCAAGACCGCCCATGTGCCAAAAGGAAAAGGAAAAGACAAGGAGGGCGAATCAAGCAAACAAGAAGAAACCCAAGGCCTTCCTCTCTACTTCTCCTACGAGAAGCAAGTAGTCGACTCAGTGTCTCCGGTAAAAGAAGAAACAACAGAGGTTTCAATGGATACATCCACCTGATGTTATCACAACTACAACTACAAGGTACCCAACGTTCCTTCTTCCATTTCTTCTCCTCCTCCTCGTCATTCAAGCATCTATTCCTATGGATGTTTCTTCTCCTCTCCCTTCCTCCCTTCCATCTCCCACCTCTTCCATCTTCTCCTCTCTCTACGGATCTGTCACCCAATATTCCCTCATCCAATTACAGATCCCTTCCATTTCCATGTCCTTCTCTTCTCTTGTAGTAACTCCAAGCCCCACAAGCATGCAGTGTGTTGGACTCCTTGTCAATGCCACCACCGAAGTGTTTCAACATACTTCCTGAGGCCTCTACAATTGCTCCCCTCTCACTCCCATTTCTTCTTCTTCCTCCACTCCCACTCCCATAAGTCCTAGTTGGATTTCTGACCATCTAAGTCAACATAAGAGGAAAGTTCCCATTGCACCATGGATTTCTCCATCATTCCAAGAAGGGAACCAAGAAGCAAAAAGCAATAACTCACTTTTCTAAAAGCACTTCGGGGAGAGAGTCATGGAGATAGCTTACCTAGATCCCACCAAGAGAAAAGAAGATCTATCTCCCACAGACTTCATGGTGACTCAAGTCACAATGGGGACCTCATCTGAAAGCCTATAAGGGGAAGCCTTATCTATTGTGGATGCTCTTCAAAGAAGCTCCAAGAGGAAAAAGAGGAGAAAAGGATACTCAAGGAACAAAACAAACATCTCCTCCAAGCATTGTAGAAAATGGGCAACGCTCCTCCTGTGACTGCCACCGAACCCATTCAAGTTCTCAGTCAGAGAAAATAAATGAATATGTTAAGATTGGTGAACAAGGCATGTAACAATATCATCCTGGATCGAGTGAATCCTCAGAGATGGTGAAGAAATGATTGGGAAATTCACATTGCTCTATCAGGATATAACTCAAGCAAATAAGGAGCTACAAGTAGTAGCAAGTTCCCTATCTCAAAGAGTTGGATAACGCCAGGTTGCAACATGAAACATTCCAAGAATGGTTAACTACTCAATTGATGACCTATCAAGGTCAACATTATCGATCACCCGTGCACATAATAAAGCTCTCATCACTTTAGATTACCGGGTTGATCAAATGGAATATATCCTAGAGAGAATAGATAAAATCAAAGATGAAGCCCTGGATGCATGATACAACATGGAGCAGATAGTTACAAAAATGTCTCCAGGGATGCTCAGTGAATCATATAACTTGAGGGAAGTAGATGATACATTCCAGTGCTTCAAGGCTATCATCACTCAAGGTTTGGCACCAGAGGTCACTTTCGACCGAGAGTCAATCAATAACCTCTTGGCCTGCCATGCACTTTCATTGGCTTTTTATCGATGCATGCAAAACTTTCACCGAGTTACCTGACAAGCTCAAGAATGAGAAAGAAACTTGTGAAGTCATTGGTGACCATTTTAAAGGTCTAGATCATGATCAACTTCAAGCAATGATCAACAAGTTTATGGAATATCGAGCGCAGTGTCACATCGACTCTCCTGATCAAAAGCAAGACACCAAGTTTGAGCAGAGGGATGATGAGGAGTAGTTTCTCCTCTCATGTATGCTTTGATCATTTTTGTAAAATATTTAAAAAGCATGTTGGCATATATGATGACATCATCCATGTTGCACCATGGGATGTTGTCATCCAAAACTTGCCAAAGTCAACTTTTGACTTTTTAGATATTTTGTAAATATCTTGTAAGATATTTTGTAAATAGTGGTTGGTTTGCTTTTGTCTTCTTTTCCTCTCTCTCCTATAAATACTAGAATACTTGTTGTATTCAAAGGTGGACATTTTTTGTATGAAAAGAGAAGTGAGGAGAGAAAGACTTTGTGTTTTCTTGTAATAGAAGAAATATTAATACATATGTTCAGACTTTGTGCTTAATGTATGTGTTATTTGCATTAGATCTTTCTTAAGTTAGATCTATGTTTTTATTCTATTGGATTCATTCCTACTATTGTCATATGTTCATCAATATTGCTTTAATTGTTTATGCAAGTAAGTTTGGCTTTGTTTACTACCGGCCAAAGCATAAACCTTCTGACCTTTCCATCTTGGAATTCATTTCTTTTCTTCCTTCAAATCTACCTCCTCCATTCCTTCCTCTCCTACCTTTCTGTTCATTGTTGGAACTACCTCTACTGGGATGAGATCCCAAACCCCCTGAAGTTAGAATAGTGTAGATTTGCACAGATTCCTGCTTGATAGATTAGCAATAAACTAGTTTCGCTTTGTTGTCTCAAAGAGGGGCTATGCCCTGCACACTATTGGCCTATTTCCCCATGACCTGCCTAACCAACATTTTTTGACCAACAGTTTTTTCCACTCTACTGGGATCGAACTAAGGAAATAACTAAAAAAACTGTAAAAATCACTACCATATTGCAAATTTTAACCCTTTGTTAAAAATCAAAATTTTTGCATAAGTGATCAAAACTGAAAATTTCCTTATACAAATCCATAGATCTGACCAAATAGAAACTTTTAGTTCACTGAGTTTTTACAAAAACTTGTATATTTCAATAGATCTGAGATTCTGACATTTTATGTTATTTTCAAAACCTTGCAAAATTCAAGTCAAAGATCCAAAATCAGCTTTCTAAATTGACCCACTTTTTATCCTTATTAATCTTTGTCAGAAAACCACAATCGATTGTTATTAAAAAGGGTAAAATTAAATATTGAAAAAGTACATGCTTGCTGATTTTTGCCAGAAAAATCAGAAAATCAACAAGTATAAACAAAAATTTGTTGTAAATCTGCTCCTTAATTGTTGCAGATCTGAATGGGTACACTGGCGGGTGAACCATTTACTCATAGCAGAAGAGCTCATGGAGAAGTTGATCCAATTTTTGATCTACTTCAAGGCACATTCAAAGTATCACTCCAACACGATTCGCATCACTAAGCTCAATGGATCGATCAGCAAGAAGTGCCTCACCTCCACGAAAGAGCCAGATTTCACAAGGTGCCTCGACATCAACTTGTAGTGCTCTTTTGCTAAGTGGAACCACACTCCCTACTTGCTTGTGTTCTTTTTCCTTCTTTTCAAATGGCAGTAAAATCTTCCTATACCATGGGGAAATGCCATGGGTCCTCTAGCACTTACCACATCCAATCCACCCCCTCCCTCACGAAATCACAAGAATTTCCTAAAATTTGATGGGAGCGGAAATCAAAGCACGAACGCGCATATAGCTACATTTTTATTATGTCATGCAGCATTCTGGATGTGACTCATGAGGACGTATCAGTACGTCTCTTTCTGGAGACCTTGCAAGGGCTTGCATCAGAATGGTTCCAACATTTACCACCGGATCCATCACCAATTGGGCCACATTGCAGACTGCATTTGAAGACAGATACAAACCTTTAGAAGATGCATTTGCGTTATTGTTATCACAAATCACTCACATGAAGAAGGAGACCAATGAAACCATGCGTGATTTTATCACCCGATTCAATTCACTGATCAACCATGTGCCACTTGCCATGATGCCAACATTAGAGAATCAAAAGTGTTTCTTCTTGAACGCCATGAGTTTGAAAGTAAGTTTCTTACTTTTACAAGAACAAATACCCACCTTGGTCCTTGCTCAAGCTATGGCCATTCGGATAGAAGACAACCTTCTTATATCCGGTGAGTTAAGATGAGAGCCGTCAAAATCAAAGGCTTCAACTTCTTCTCAGGCTACCTCATCAGATCCAACATTCCAGAAGATGGTGAATGACTTGCTCTCATTAAAGAAGCAATTGACTCAAACATCGTCTACTACTCCATACCGGATATCCCACGGAGGAACTTCACTCCCAACAATGCCCCCAAAGGCCATGTTTTCCTATTGCTTCTCCAAGGTTAGCAATTGAAGCCCCTCCGGTTAATGCTTTGGTTGAAATCAAAGAAGATGATCCAAATTATGAAGAACCTTTGTCATCAAGGTGAAGATGATCAAGATGTCGGTGAACCGACTGACAAATCTACTATTGGGTATATGGAATTTGAAGATGAGGAATCTGATGAAGAAGAGGGTACCCAAGGGTATGCAAGTGGACAATCATACATATTTTTCACTCACTCACAAGGAAAAGAAGCAAAGGTTGCTGCTGAAAAATAAAAGGAAAAGGTTGTGGTAACTCCTCCTCCAATGATCGCTAAAAGAGGTAATCCCCTTCCTACTCAACCTCCTATTAAACCTTTTGTGAAGAAATCTTTTCCTCCTATTTCTCCTCCAATTCAGCCTTCCTCCAATCCCATAAAGACCAGTAATCCTCCTCCACAAACATGAAATGAAGGACTCATTCCTTTGTTAGCGCAACCCTTGGTCACATTTGATATAATTGATCATGCTAAAAAGACCAAGATCCAGATGTCTGAAGTTGAGTACCTTCAGTCCAACCCAGAGTAGCTTATAAGATTAACTAAGTATATCCAAAGCCAGATTCTATCCCTCCTCCTATTTCCCCAAAAGGAATTCTTCCCATTCCTCCTACGTCTCACGTAAATGTTGCCTCGACTTCCACATCGGGGAAAATTGAACCTTTTTACCTATCTCTCCTGATCAATGGTCATAAACTAAGTAATTGTATAATTGATTCTAGAGCTTCTGATAATGTTATGCCAGCAAAGGTCACCCATGCTTTGGGCCTCACACTTACTAAACCTTTTGCAGATGCTACTCCATGGAAACCAAACAGGTACCATTGATTGGTCAGATCAAGGATGCATAGTTTGCATTCATGGCATTTCCTGAGAAAAGGGTAAAAATGACTATTCTCATAGCTGATATTCTAGTAGCATACGAGATATTACTAGGGAGGAGCTTTTGTAAAGAAGTTGGTGGGGAAATTCATATGGACTGGTCCAAAGCCAGATTCTGTCAAAGGGGTGATGCAGACATGTTGGAACCAGAGTCACAAAAGAAATATCTAGTCACCAACTCTGATGACCCTAAAGCTCAGATTCTTTTCAATCATCAGGGATGGGGAACTACTTCCTATCCACCGACTCAGATAGAATGGACATTCTCATCCAAAAGAGGATCTCAACAAAGTATGGACATTGCAGTTTGATGGTAGTTGTGCAACAAGTGGATGCGGTGTTGGGGCTGTTCTAATATCTCCTGAAGAGGATATTTTCCCTTTTTCTTTCAAGTTACAGTTCTTCAATACTAATAATACTATCAGTATGAATCCTTGTTACTTGGCATGCAAGCTGCAAAAGAGAAAGGAATCAAGAATCTAAGAGTGCAAGGTGATGTTGAGCTAATTGTCAATCAGGTAAAAGGGATATACAAGTAAAAATGACCGACTCAGACACTACCACAATGTAGTATGGGATAACATCAAAGAGTTTGACACTTTCTCAATCAAAGCAGTTCCATGAGCCCAAAATGACATGGCTGATTCATTGGCCATCTCAGCCTCTCTCATGCTCCCTCACCTAGGGTTAAAAATAGATACATATACCATTGAGGTGGTTTTTCCCAAGTGTGCCAGATAATTCACAACACTAGCAAGTGTTCAATGATGACAACCAACTTATCACTTTTTTGAGAAAGCTAACAATTTCAAAGAACTTCATTTCGATGGATCAACTTCTACATGTCGTGAGTCTCTCACCGGTCAAGCACATGAATCTGAAAAAGATATAGTGATACAACTCAAAGGAAATAAGATTCCAAAGGTTTGGTTTCCTTAGAATGATTATTTGATAATCATGACCATTTTGTCAAGAAAAAGTGACAGGATGATCCTTCCTCTTCTCTGGAAACTGAATCCATCAATCTGGGTACTATGGAACATCCTCATTCCATGAATATCGGGAAGTGTTACAGATGCCCGAAGAAAAGTGAAAATTCGTTAAGTTGCTGAAAAATTACATGGATGTATTAGCATGGTCTTATGCTGATCTAAAGTCTTTCAAGCCAAAGGACATTCGGCATGACATTCCGCTCAAGGATGATGTCAAGCCTTTTCATCAAAAGCAAAGGCATTACAACCCCAAAATCTCAGGTACCATCTAGGATGAAATTCAAAAGATGCTAGGATGCAAGAATTATTTTTCCAATTCATCACAGTACTTGGGTTGCAAATATTGTGCCTGTGCGGAAGAAGAATGGCGAGATACACATATGCGTGACTTTCACAACTTGAACCAATCATCCTTAAAAGATAACTATCCACTGCCGATAATGGATCAAGTGCTATAGGTAGTAACCGGTTCAGAAATGTTGTCTATGCTTGATGGTTTTTTAGGTTACAATCAAATTCAAGTCACACCTGAAGATCAATTCAAAACAACGTTCACCACTCCTTGGGGTACCTTCGCCTACAGCAGAATGCCATTTGGTTTGATCAACGCCGGTGCCACCTTCCAATGAGCAATGGACTTTGCATTCAAAGGTATGATGGGAAAAGTCATCATAGTTTACCTAGATGACCTGACCGTGTTCTCCAAAGACGAAGTGATCACTGCGATCATTTGGAACAAGTCTTGATCAGATGTTGAGAGCACGGAATTTCACTAAATCCCAAGAAGTCAGTTTTTGGGGTCACCAAAGGAAAGCTGCTAGGACATGTCATCAGTAGAGAAGGAACTAAGATAGATGTCGAAAGGGTCAAGGCTATTCAGAGCCTTACTTTTCCTACAAGCAAGATTGGTGTTCACTCTTTCTTCAGAAAAGGTAAATTTTCTTAGACGCTTTGTTCCTATTTTTTTTGAGAAGACTCATCATATATCTAATATGATGAAAGGGTCCCAAACATTCCATGGAGTGAGGAAGGCAGGACATCATTCAAGACATAAAAACCTCCGTCACTCACGCTATTCTAGTGTGCCCTGACTTCAAGCAAAGACTTCATCATGTATAGTTATGCATCTGCACATACTGTATCAACTATCTTGATGCAAAAGAACTCTGAGGATATTGAATCCCCGATTTCTTTCATGAGCTCTCCTCTTAAGCCTCATGAACTGAAGATGTCACAATTGGAAAAGCATGCCTTTTCCATGGTAAAAGTAGTCAAAAATTTCCACTACTATATTTTGAATTCTCATACAGTAGTGTTGGTTCCTGACGACACTTTATTAAGTCTATCCTGACTCAACAGGAGTTAGGGAGCTTACGAGGGAATTGGATCACAAAGGTCCAAGAATATGACCTAGACATCAAACCAACCAAGTTGGTAAGAGGTAAGGGCCTGTGTCAGCTAATGGCTGAAAATAAAGACTCAGAGGTACCTAAAGAGAAAGTTGATCACGTTGATGGAGAACAAAATGAACTGGAGAAAGTGGATTCTTTTCCCATGGTTCTGTTTTTTCGCAACCAACGATGAATGGTATTCTAACATCATGTTCTTTCTCACCTATGGCGAGTGCCCAACTCACCTAACCACTAAAGGAAAAGTGAACGGTGAAGCTTAGAGCCGCAAGATATGTCATATGGGATGATGGATTGTACAAATGCGGAATTGATGGCATTTTTCTACGATGTGTTGATAAGCCGCAAGCAGGTAAAATTGTTGGAGATTTTTCACGACTCAACTGCGTGGTGGTCACTTCTCCTCATCTGATAGCACATAAAATCATTCGGGGCCACGAGTACTACTCGCCAACGCTATTTCAAGATACGTACCACTAGGTAGCGAAATGTGAACTTTGCCAATAGTTCATTGGAAACCAAAGATGGCTGCGTTTTCCCCTCGGCCCGTCATCATTGATGAACCATTCAGATAATGGGGAATTGATTTCATTGGAGCACTCAATCCTCAATCAAGTGTTGGACATAGTTACGTCCTAACAACAATGGATTACTTCACGAAATGGGTGGAGGCCATACCTGTCAAGCATGCCACTTCTGAAGTTGTTTGTAACTTCATCAAAGAGAATATTATTGTGAGATTTGGCATTCCACACAAAATCATTGTTGATAACACTTCTAACTTCTCTTCATGAAAGTAATTGGTTTTTGTTATGGATACGAAATAACCTTGGCTCATGTCTCGATTATTATCCTCAAGGAAATGGTCAGGAAAAATCCAACAACAAGAACTTGTGACTATCATACTGAAACTAGTTGATGAAAACTAGTGGTCCCGCAAAATCACTATATGATGCTTTGTGGTGGATCATATCACTCCAAAGAGGTCTCTCGGCATGTCACCTTTCCGGTGTTGTATGGGATCGATGCTGAAATCCCTATCTCCTATAAACTTCTGCTCTCGCTTAGCTCGAGCAATTGAAGATGAAACTTTTCAAAATTCTCTTGAAAAGAGGATTATGTACCTGACGGAACTTGAATAAAAGTGAGTGAAAGTGGTCGAAAAGATCACTTGAACATCATAATCAAGTTAAGAGGTTGTTCAACAAGAAAGCTAAGCAAAGAGATTTCCAAGTGGGAGATCTTGTTCTTCTGTGGGACAAATGAAGAGAACCGAAAGGTATGCATGGAAGTTTGACTCTCTTTGGAGAGGGCCATACAAGATCAAGCAGCTCAATGGAGAGAATAGTTTCTATCTCTCATATCTGGATGGAACCGAGCTCTTGCTTCCCTATAGTGGGCAACACCTGAAGATCTTTAGGAAGTAGAGCTTGCTCTCTTCTTTGTACAATTTATTTTTGCTTTTGTTGTGTGTTTGCTTTACTTGTTTGTTGTGTGTTCCCTTTCTTTCCCTTTTTGGTCACCCTTGTTTTTGACTCTCTATAACCCAATGGATAGGCACATGAAAAATGGGATTCTCTACCCTTAAGTTCACTTAAAGATAGTCCCCGTAAAAGAGAGCAAGTTGTTATCCTGCAAAATTGATGAGGGCAATTTGTAGGTAACTATACCAAAATTTTGTTTTGGCCCCTAAAAAGTTTGATAACGTTCAAAATGGCCCAAAACTCCCTTTCAAAATCAAGTTGTTTCAAACTTAGCCATTTTTCTACTTCTTTCCTTGCTAGAAGTTTTGTGTGTTAACACTCTCAAAAATGTGCATTTTTAACAAGGCGTTGTTTCATTCATGTCGACATCCTAAAAATCGCGCCCTACCTTTAAAACCTTTGGCGTAGAAATTGTTATGTCAACATCCAAAACATTGCGCCCCTTTAAATACCCTTTGGTGCTTGGAAATGTTGTGTCAACATCTTAAAACATGCGCTAAGAAATGTGTGCTTAAGGCATTGGAAATGTTGTGACATTAATTAAATTTGCACCAAGGCGCACTTTTCGTCGTGTCGACGCTCTGAAAGTCATGCCAAAAGAAGTTGGTGAAGTAATAAATGCCATTTTTCTATAAATATGCTCGACACTTGTCATTTTCATGAATTAAAAATTTAAAAAAGTGTTTTCTCTGCACTATCAGCCTTATAATTGCCCTTCATGTCATTTTTTATGAAGCTGGGACCCCACGTCTTCTGTTACCTTCTTTTTTATAAATCTGAACAACAACATCCATCCTTAGGCTCACATGTCTTCATCAAGCAAAAAACCAACTAAAGTCTAAAGCTAAAGCTAAGCAATTAGAACAAGAGATGAAGTATAAGTATCGAGAGAGTCAAATGCCTCGACTCATATGCAGAGAGTGACCTTGACATCAGAGACTCTGAGCTGGGTCATATTGACATGGATGACTTTTGGGCAAGGACCACCAAGGCAAGCAGTGGCCCATGGATGAACAAATTAGTGGGCAGTGGATTGCACTTTGCAGCTGGGCTTCCAATGAAGTGCCATAAATAATGAGTTTATCATGTTGGTTTTCGATGCTATAACAAAGACACTAGATGTGTCAAAAATAAAGAACAACAAGACCATCATAAACCTCACAGCTCATCACTTTGAGATGATCCTGGCATTCCTCATCACAGGCAATATGTAGAAATAAGTCATCAAGACTACAAGAAGGCATGGGATGATAATGAGGATAAATGCATGCAGATGATGAACTGAGCTTTATCTAAGAACAAGAAGCCGGTGAGCAGATGGCCACAAACCATCCACCGTAGTGACTTCAATGAAGAGTTGAGTGATACAATCACCTTCTTAAATAGAGTATTTGGGCTCCCTAATGCCCATTATTTCCACAAATGGATGCTGAGGTATCTGGAGAACATGAGCAAGAATGCACTGATCAACGCTTTGGCTAGGGTGAAATCATCAGTGACACCATCTCCCAACAGCTTCAACAAGTTCTAACAACTAGGGAAGTTCTACATGAATTCCTACATTGTATATACGTTACATCGTAAAGGATTTCACAGGTTAGCTCGAAATGGGGTATGGCCCCAAGTCAAGATATATGAGTTCTACCCAGAGCTAAGCTCGAGGCCAACATCTCCCAGTTCTCTAAAATTAATGATGCCTTCTTCTATGAGGTAATTTGCTTTTGAGAGACCAAACATGAGACATGGTCGACCAGCCCGAGTGTGATTACTGCTATAAAGAAATGGGGAGCGTTGTTCACACAATTCCCCACATTCACATACCTCAGAGCTATGAATTTCGAGGGAGAACCAACGAAGCTACCAAGGTTTGTAGGGCCAAAGCTGATCCTCTTGGAATGTCAAGGCAATTAATCACTTATCATGAGAAGTGCATGAAGAGAAAGAAAGGAGGAACTCCATTCCCCCTTACAGTTGGCCGATACACCTACCCTACACTTACCAAAGCATGGGAGATGTATGTTGAGCTAGAGCTTTGTTAAATTTGAAGCACAACTTCCCAGCAAGGCCGACCTTTGACTACGGAGTTTCCTCCCAAAGGAAAAAATTGATCCCATCCATGTTCCCAAGATCAAGGACATTTGGATCGACCTGACACATGAGATAGACATCAGGTGAAAGGATCACTCCCGACTAGGCTCTGGAGGAGATCATCCACTATGGCGTTGCCATTGTCCCAAAGGAATTCCAAGAGACTAATCAAGAAATTGATCAGGTTTACCTTGACACAGATGGGGATGATTGGCCATTCATGGAGATCGACAGAGCCAAAGCACCAAAACCATTCAGGAAAGGGTTAAGCCCATTGCAAAATGCACCAAACATTGGTGCAAAAAAATGGTCTCACCTACCTCGGAGTTGATTTCACTACTTCTCCTTCAGGTAGAGCACCTCCAAGACTGGCCCATGTGCCAAAAGGAAAAGGAAAAGACAAGGAGGGTGAATCAAGCAAACAAGAAGAAACTCCTGAAGGCCTTCCTTCTACTTCCTCCTACGAGAAGTAAAGTAGTTTGACTGGTGTCTCCAAAAAGAAGAAACAACAGAGGTTTCAACGGATACATCCACCTAGGATGTTATCACAACTACAACTATCGAGGAGGTACCCAGTGTTCCTTCTTCCATTTCTTCTCCTCCTCCTATCATTGAAGCATCTATTCCTATGGATGTGTCTTCTCCTCTCCCTTCCTCCCTTCCATCTCCCACCTCTTCCATCTTCTCCTCTCTCGCGGATCTATCACCTAGTATTCCCTCCATCCAATTATAGATCCCTTCCATTTCCATGTCCTTCTCTTCTCCTGTAGTAACTCCAGGCCCCACAAGTAGTGGTGCATTGGACTCCTTGTCAATGCCACCACCGAGTGTTTCAACATTCTTCCCTGAGGCCTCTACAGTTGCTCCCCCTCTCACTCCCATTTCTTCTTTTCCTCTACTCCCACTCCCATAAGTCCTAGTTGGATTTCTGACCACCTTGAGTCAAGCATAAGAGAAAGGTTCCCATTACGCCCATGGACTTCTCCATCATTCCGAAGAAGGGACCCAAGAAGCAAAAAGTGATAACTCACTTTTCTAAAAGCACTTCGGGGAGAGAGTCATGGAGATTACTTACCCGATCCCACCAAGAAAAAAGAAGATCTATCTCCCACAGACTTCATAGTGACTCAAGTCACAATGGGACCTCATCTGAAATCCCTAAGGGAAGCCTTGTCTATTTTGGATGCTCTCTGCAAGAAGCTCCAAGAGGCAAAAGAGGAGAAAAGGATACTCAAGGAACAAAACAAACATCTCCTCCAAGCATTGCAAAAATGGGCAACGCTCCTCCTGTGACTGCCGCAAACCCATTCAAGTTCCCAGTCAAGAGAAAATAAATGAATATGTTAAGATTGGTGAACAAGGCATGCAATATTATCATCCTAGATCGAAGTGGAATCCTCAGAGATGGTGAAGAAATGATTGGGAAATTCACATGCTCTATCAGATATAACTCAAGCAAATAAGGAGCTACAAGTAGTAGTAAGTGCCCTATCCGAAGAGTTGGATAATGCCAGGTTGCAACATGAAACATTCCAAGCAATGGTTAACTGCTCAGCTAATGACCTATTGAAGGTCAACGTTATCGATCACCCATGTGCACATAATAAATCTCTCATCGCTTTAGATTACCAAGGGTTGATCAAATGGAATATATCCTGGAGAGAATAGATAAAATCAAAGATGAATCCTGACACATGATACAACATGGAGCAGACAATTACAAAAATGTCTCTAGGGATGCTCAGTGAATCGTATAACTTGAGGGAAGTAGATGATACATTCCAATGCTTCAAGGCTATCATCACTCAAGGTTTGGCACTAGAGGTCACTTTCGACCAAGAGAATCAATCAATAACCTCTTGGCCTGCCACATTTCATTGGATTTTGATCGATGCATGCGAAACTTTCACCGAGTTACCTGACAAGCTCAAGAATGAGAAAGAAACTTGTGAAGTCATTGGCAACCATTTTAAAGGTCCAGATCATGATCAACTTCAAGCAATGATCAGCAAGTTTATGGAATATCGAGCGCAGTGTCACATCGACTCTCCTGATCAAAAGCAAGACACCAAGTTTGAGCAAAGGGATGATGAGGAGTAGTTTCTCCTCTCATGTATGCTTTGATCATTTTTGTAAAATATTTAAAAAGCATGTTGGCATATATGATGACCTCATCCATGTTGCATCATGGGATGTTGTCATCCAAAAACTTGCCCAAGTCAACTTTTGACTTTTTAGATATTTTGTAAATATCTTGTAAGATATTTTGTAAATAGTGGTTGGTTTTCTTTTGTCTTATTTCCTTCTCTCCTTCTATAAATACTAGAATACTTGTTGTATTCAAAGGTGGACATTTTTGTATGAAAAGAGAAGTGAGGAGAGAAAGACTTTGTGTTTTCTTGTAACAAAGAAATATTAATACATATGTTTAGACTTTGTGCTTAATGTATGTGTTATTTGCATCAGATCTTTCTTAAGTTAGATCTATGTTTTTATTCTGTTGGATTCATTCCTACTATTGTCATATGTTCATCAGTATTGCTTTAATTGTTTATGCAAGTAAGTTTGGCTCTTTTTACTATCATTCAAAGCATAAACATTCGACCTTTCTGTCTTTGGAATTCATTTCTTTTTTTCCTTCAGATCTACTCTCCTTCGTTCCTTCTCTCCTACCTTTCTGTTCATAGTTGGAACCACCTCTACTTGGATAAGATCCCAAACCCCCTAAAGTTAGAATAGTGTAGATTTGCACAGATTCTTGCTTGATAGACTAGCAATAAAATAGTTTCACTTTGTTGTCTCAAAGAGGGGCTATGCCCTTCACACTTGTTGGCATGTTTCCCCATGAGCCACCTAACCGATATTTTTTTGGACCAACAAGCCCACAGATCAATCAGAACATGCCACGTGTCCTCGGGCAGCGGGTCATCGGAAGAAATTTAACTTTTGAGTTTTTCCCAAAAAGGATTAAAATGTTCGAAAAGAGTTGCGACCCCATAGCCAATTAGATCACGCCATGTGTCCTCACCGACCGGGAGTAAGCGGGCCCGCGGAAGAAATCAAGATTTCGAGCCATTTTCCAAAAATGGTCAGAATGTTCAGAATTACACGGTGACCCCGTATCTAGTCAAAGCGTGCCACGTGTCCTTGCCAGATGGAGTTGTGGGCCCACAGAGGAATTTAATATTTTGAGCCCTTTTTCAAAAAAGGGTCAAAATGCTCAGAATCGAGTCGCGACTCTATTTCCAATGAAATTATGCCACGTGTCCATCTCTAAAAGCCAAGGCGGGGCCACGGACCAAATCGTGCCAAAGTGCCAAATCTCCCAAAATCGTGAAAACGTAAAAAAGTTTCCCCAACTTCACTCCAATGTTCTCCTGCCACGTGGATGGCCCGATTTCAAAGCAATTAGGGCAAAGGATCGAATGGTTCATATGCGAACTAGAAAATTGAAATATAAAACACATTTTTGCACGCAAAACTCTTTTTGGGCTCGTCAGAAGCATTTTCTTTGCAGTAGAGGAATTTGGAAGAGGGGAAATGATCAAATTTTTTTGTAACGGCTTTGGGTCAAATGATTTAATGGTTTTTCGAAGTCTTTGTGAAGGGGCAATCGAATTTGGAAACTGGAAGCACATTTTTACGAACAAAGGACAAAAAATGATTGTTAGTCTTCTTCTATTCTCCTCCTCTACATTTTTTCTTCTATTCCCACTCATTGTACAAGTTTCAACTCTGAGATCAATAAAAAAGGAAGGAATTTTATGTCCCCTCGATGGAAAAATCGATTGGTGCTTTGTGACCAATGTGTTTTATTCTATCTTGTGCTCAGAAATTGCAAATTTTTCTTTCTTCTATTAATTAATGCATGTAATGAAACTTCTAGTTGATGTGTGTGGGAATTTGACACTCTACCCACAACATTGAATTCCCCCTCCTTCATTCTCACTCCCTCCCCTTTCTCAGATCGATTTCTGCTATAGCAAGAGGAGTTTCTATTATTTCCATAAAGACAGTGGAGTGTTCCTATGGATCTCTGGTTGAAAAACCACCATAAATCCACTTTGGTTTTACATGCTAAATAATGGGAGCTGCACCATTCAAATGTAGAGGGACTTAGATTCCCATAGCATTGGCCTGAAATCCACAAATTTGTCCACAAGAAAATTTTTCTCCAAAAAAAGACGATAACCGGATCGTACCAAGCCAAGAACATAGATGTTAAACAAACACCACGATCAATAAGATGAAAGTAATTCACCACAATAAATTTACATAAAACTTTGCAAACAAATGAGCAATAATATCATATATTATTATGGAACTCAATGAAATACAATGATAATGGGCCTTGCTTACATAGGAAATAAATAACAATCTAAGAACCAGTCAAGGTCGTAGATCAAGCCATAAATCATGGAAAGAACTAGTCATCAATGAACTAGTTAAGTCCATAGATTTATGAGATAACTAGACATCAAGGATCTAGGTAAAACCATAGATCAAGGAAAGAAATATAACTAACAACTAGATAATATCCCCTAATATATAAATAAATAAAGGAAGTATCCACACACATAAGTGGGTGAGGATAAATACAATAAACGTAAATAAAGTACCTAGGTGAACATGAGCTAAGAGAAATACCTACTCTAACATCCCCACTCAAATGAAGCTAGGGGCCCAAATAGAAGTGGCATGTCCACAGTATGAGTCTCGGAAACTAGGCCTGATGAGGTACTCATGTACAATATATCCATGAAGAAATCTCAAACAAAAATAAGGAAAGAATCCTACTAGAAGGAAAGAGAAAGAAGAAGAAGAAGAAGAAGAAAGATGTTCTCACGAATACCCCCCAAGAACAAATTCCTAAACCCAAAGCATTCCACATAACTCAAGGTAGAAAGGTGATGCAAAAGGCTTCGTAAAGATGTATGTAACATGCTGCTGAGTTAGAATGTACTCCAAGCAACTAAGTCCATCCTGAATGTGCTGAAAAATGAAGTGGATGTGTATCTCAATATGCTTGGTCAACTTGTGCTCAACTGGGTTGCGAGAAATGTGAATTTCACTTTATTTGTCACACCAAAGTATAGTCGGTGAATCCTGTGGGAATCCAAACTCTTTCAATAACTATCAAAGCTAAAGAATCTGTTGACTCGTTGTAACTTCTGCCATGTACTCTACCTCTAAAGATGAAAGTGCAATAGCTTGTTAATTTTTGCATGCCCAAGAAACTGGAGAAGAACCAAGATAGAAAAGATAGCTAGAATTAGAACGCCTGTCATCAATAGAACCTTCCCAATCTAAATCTATATACCCAACAAACTAAGTAGAACCCCTAGTGTAGTGTATGCCAAAGTGGTAAGTGTCATGAAAATAGTGAAAAATCCTTTTAGTAGCCTTCCAAAGGTGACTACCGAGGAGAATGTACAAACGAGATACAAACCCCGCTTCAAAAGAAATATTCGGGTGAGTATGGGTCAATTTCATGAGACTCCCAACCAATTTCCTATACAATGTAGGATCACAAAGTGGTGTGGTACATGTGGAAGTAAGAGTAACTCTAGACTGAAAAGGAGATGGACTTGGCTTGCAATCAGCCATATCAAAGTGCCGAAGAAGATCATGGGTGTACTTTTGCTTGACTCAAATGAATCCCTGAATCTGTCATAGATATCTACAGAAACCAAGTAAATAATTCAATAGCCCAAGATTTGTCATGTCAAACCTGTCTATAAAGATCCCTCTTAATACTCTTGAATGTAGGAAGAAGAGCTTCTAGTAAGTAACAGATCATCAACATACAAGACAAGTATCACAATATCCTCACCAACATGTTGTAGATACACTTGTATGATTGGAGTGGCAATAAACAAAACCAATAGATAGAAGAAAAGAATCCATCTTCTCATACTAAGCCCAAGGGGCTTGTTTGAGACCGTAGAGAGACCTTCGAGCCTACAAACAAGAGAAGAATCCTGAACAAATCCAATCGAATGCTCCATGTATGTTTCCTCTTGTGTATCTCCATGTAAGAAGGCACTCTTCATGTCCATATGGTATATGATCCACCTCGTGATTGTGATGCAGCAATAACAAGTACAAGGCATACATAATCCATCTTGGCAATGGGTGCAAAAGTATCAGAGTAATCAATACCTTTAACTTATGAAAAACCCTTCGCAACAAGAAGAGCACAAGCCTTATACTTGTTAATGGACCCATCGATTGTGTATTTTTTTAGTATACCCACTTACACCTAACCATCTTTCTTCCTTTAGGAAGAGATACCAAATCCCAAGTATGATTCTTCATTAAATAAGAATACTCGGTTGTCATCACATCATCCCACTGTATCCCACGATCCTTTGAAAATACTATGGATCCTCGAAATTACCTCCGACACAAAAGTCCGTAATATGTAGAATGTGTGTGATGATGCCTAGTGGGTGGAAGATCCTCTATGAAAGGTGCTTCCTTAGAAATTGTAGTACGAGCCCACTTAGGCATAGTGACAACATCAGTGGGAATAGGATCCTCAAACATCTATAGCCTCCTCATAAACCTCCTCAAAGAAAGGATCCTCAAGATGAGATGAAGAATGAGGCATGGAAGAAGATGAAGAATCATGAGGAGTGAAGCGCTCATCAAACTAAACATGTGTTCGAAAAAAGAACATCATGAGTATCAAAATTTAAAATATGATAAGCTTGCATGTCCTCACAATTTCATACAAAGATCAAGGGTTTACTCTTCTTATCTAAAGCTTTCCTTTTCTTCTTTAGAAAAAGGCCCAAGTATGGCTCCCTAAGACTCGAAAAAATGAGACATCAAACTTAGTGTTGGACCAAGCTTCCTCTGGAGTCAAATGCTCAAGTGCTTTGTGTGGTGTGTGATTCTGAATGTAGTTAGCACAATTAATTGCTTCTTCCCAATAGATAGGAGGTAAATCTCTAGAATGCATCATACAATTATCCATTTCCTTCAAAGTTCTATTCTTCCTTTCTACTAAGCCATTCTGTTGTGGAGTATGAGGAACGAGAATGCTTTGGTGAATGATGCCTCAAGTTTCTAAAAAGTCATAAAATCATTGCTGAAGTACTCCCCTATTATCAAGTACAAAGGTTCTTTATGCTACTAGAAGATTGTTTCTTGACCAAAGCCTTGAAGACTTTGAAGTGTGAAAAACATCACTTTTTTACTTGAAAAAATAAACCCAAGTACACCTTCATAAATTATCAATAAACATAAATACATACTTAGCTCCATTGAAAGATGGGATAGGAAAACCCATTAAGTCACTATGTACAATCTCAAGTGGTGAAGAAGCTCTCTTAGAAAAATTATTAGGAAAAGGATCTTGGTGTTGTATCCTGAATGCACAACCATGACAAACTCCCTAAAGACAAGAAACTCTAGGAATACCATCTATCATACCATGAGTGCTCAACTCCTTCAAATATCTGTAATTGAGATGTCTAAATCTTTCATGCCAAGCTTCCTCTCTGAATCTACAAGACAAAACCAATCTTTTCCCTATAGAAGAAGTGTCATCAAAACCCTCAAAGTGATATAGTCTTGACCTATGATCTACAATACCCTAGGAAACCAGTGAATGAGGCTCCAACAAAGTTCATACTTCTACTCCATGTGGTGTAAAAGTCACTATTTTTCCTTGACCAAAATGAAAAATTTGATATACAAAAAGCAAATTTGTAGTGATGTTAGGAACATATAGTGCATCTTGGATACTACCACCATCAAGTTGTATATCACCTTTTCCTTTAACAAAAGAAAGGAAGAATCTCCAACCTCAATTTTGGAAGTAGAACTCAAACCTAGAGAAACAAAAGACTCTTTGGAAGAATTCATGTGATGAGAAACACCGAATCTATAACCCAACTGTCTCGCAAGTGGTGAATGATATCTCCCAACAACATTAAGTGTGTTTCCATGCTGATTAGAAGGAGGTGACATGGAGATAGAATTTTTTGTTTCTTGACTCGCATCCTCTAATATTTTCATTAGCTTATAACACCTATGTTCTTCATGATTACTACCCCCACAAAAATATCATGAACGGCTAGAATTATTCTTGGATTTAGAAGACTCCTTTAATTTTGAGTTGTTTTCTTTGGGTTTAGGAGCATTTTGAGATAGAGAAGGTGTGGATTTGGTTTTAATATTTGGGTTTCCCTTGCCCTTAGGATTAGATGCAACTAATGCCTTTTGAGAGGTGGAAGACTCAAGGTGAGACAATTGATTCTTCCCTAGTAATTATTTCACAAATTGTTTCGAGTTAGCCATTTTGAATGTGTCATCTAAGGAATCCATGCTAGAGAAAAAGGTAGAAGAAAAGATTTAAAATGGTCCTCTCAACTTGGATAGAATCAAGTAAACACACTCTTCATATTTCTTATCTCTTCCACTCCCCTTCGATTGTGTCAAAAAATTCTTGAAAAGATAATCTATAATTGTTGGAAAATCTTCAAGAAGAGAGGTGATCTCAATTTCAAGTTGCATGGCTCTCATATAATCCACTTTACTAAACAAATCTTCCAATTTCTCCCAAATTTTGAAAGGAGAGTCACATTTTTCCAAATGAAACAAAAGACTGTCACATTACAAAAGTTCCTTTCAAACCCATACACTCATCAAATTTGCACTGGTACTGAAATTTCTTATATTCTCTAGTGAACAAAGTGATTATTCTCAAGAAGTAAAGCCCATAATCCTTTCTACTTAATTATTGTTTCCATTCTTGGTTTCCATGTGTGGTAATTATGTGTTGTTAATGGCTCAACATTATCTAATGAAGAAGTAGACGCTATCCTCAAAAACTTACCAAAATAAATGCAAGAACCAACAATATAAAAAGACCCCAAGCAATGCAACAAGAGTCCCCCAATATTTTCGCACTTTATAATGAGTGTGTGTTACAATATGGCACTTTATAATTATAGTGAGATTCTCAAAATAAATATTTCCAATGGAAATAGCACCAAAAAACACAAAAATGACCGCCTCGAAAATGGCCGAGTTTACAATCAATCTTAGATAAAATATAGATAAATCCCGAATATATGAATATACAAAAATGCTTGCAAAATAAAACTTACAGACGGATGTCAACATCAATCTCCCCGCTCGATACCATAAAAGGAACGATAACCGATCATACTAAGCCAAGAACACGGATGTTAATCAAACACCGCAATCAATAAGATGAAATTAATTCTCCGAAATAACTTTACATAAACCTTTACAAACAAATGAGCAGCCATATCATATATTACTATGGAACTCAATGAAATACAATGAGAATGGGTCTTACTTATATAGGAAAGGAATAACAATCTAAGAACTACAAGGTCGTAGATCAAGCCATAAATCATGGAAAGAACTAGTTAAGTCCATATATTTATGAGAGATCTAGACATCAAGGATCTAGTCAATATTATAGATCAAGGAAAGAACTATACCTAACAACTAGATAATATCCCCTAATATCTATCTATATATATATATATATATATATATATATATATATATATATATATATATATATATATATATATATATCCACACACATAAGTGGGTGAGGATAAATACAATAAAGGTAAATAAAGTACCTAGGTGAACATGAGCTAAGGTAAATACAATAAGTGTGTGAGGATAAATACAATATCCCCTAATATCCAAACAAATAAAAAGAAATATAAGTGGGTGAGGTAATATCCCCTAATATATATAATTGGGTGAGGTAATATCCCCTAATATCTAAATAAATAAAAGGAAATATCCACACACATAAGTGGGTGAGGATAAATACAATAAAGGCAAATAAAGTACCTAGGTGAACATGAGCTAAGGTAAATACCTACTCTAATAGATATAAGTGATAGGTTGGGTAGCCAAAGAGGAATATATGATAGCAAGAGTTGATGATTGCAAAGGAAGAGTGTATATATGGGAATGTTAGATGAAGAGGCTTGTTCCATTTTTCTAATCTGTGACCAAGTAAGAACGGGCATGAAATAAACAACCAAAATCCTATGTTGATAATTACTATAACAATAAAATCACACAACATAATATTATTTATCTTGATTATTAGAAGAAGTGTGAAAATAAAATAAGAAGGCTCAGAGGGAACCTAGGAAATGACTGATCTAAGGTTGGTTTCAAGATATTTTAGATGGAGTCCTTAATATACCCAAAGGTACATGAGGCCCAATTCTATGATGACTACGTGGCCTAATATAGGGCCTACCCCCGTATTTCATGCACCACGGTGATAAGGGTGTTGGGAACTTATCCTATATATTGGTAGCCAAAAAAATTCATAACATTGTCAAAACAACGCAATAGATTTCCTATTGGGTGATGAAATCCTAATAGTTCTACCTGGTAGATGATGTTTCAAATGTGTAAGTTGATGTGTTCTTTCGGATGTGTATGAAAGAAATGGATGTAAAGGATTAACCCCTAGTTATACTGTGAACAAGAAACCAATGAGGTGTCATTTTTAACATCTGAAATGAAATTTGTAGATTCAATGAAAGCAACAAACAAGAGATGCAATGAATGGAAAAATATATGGGAAAAAAACAAGGAATACTTGGATAACACTATTCCTTATTTTATTTTTGATTTCAAAGCATGAGCATCAACGATCCACACAAATCAACCCACCAAGAACATGAACAAACGAGCGCTACCTACAAATTAATGGAAAGAGAAAGATGGAAAGGAAAATGAAAATGATGAAAACTAAAGAAAATACTTGCCAAAGATGGTGGATCCCACCAACCATGCCGAGAATGTTTAACAATATTTATGCACTTCTTGTTTTGATTAGTGAAAACTAAAAATATGGGAGGGTTTAAATGACCTCCTGATATGGATGACGATGAAGATGATACAGCACACAACAAGAAATCCTCTCCACCGTGTTTTGATGACCTTCACAAAAACTAGAACTAGACATGAAAAATATTATTAATAAATATGAAGGTTTTCTCGACAAAGTCGACCCTGAAAAGTGATAACTTCCTAGGATGGATGTCAACCCTCGTGATAAAGAGATATAGATAATCGATAATGGATGGAAATATGTAAATGATAAATAGAAACAGAGATCCTATATACTAAGATATTGAAGTGATTATCTAATAATGAAAATATTTTGAAAGTAAACCAAACTTGTGCGGCCGACGGTGACCCAAATTAGATTGGCACAATCGACAAGGATCGTGTGTAGAGATGATCACAACATGCAAAAGAGGAGCTGAATGTTGATGCAAATCTATTCGATCTGATATCAAGATAATGAAGAGGTAAAAGGATCGTTGATAAGGTAGATATGTTGGGGGTGAGAATTAAGTCGATGGTGACTTGAGGAACACTAGCACGATCGACGACAATGTGCACAAGGTTAACAAAATGATGTAGAAACAAGGACTAAGTATTGGTTTTGGGATGTGAACTATGATTTTGGATGTTGATAAGATAAACAGGAGTAAAGGATGAATGGTTTGATAGATATATGGATGAGACGATGAAGATCATGCCAAATTTATAGTGATTGGAGAAGGGTATGGGAGCTTTATAAAATGATAAAATAGGAAGATGAATTTGAGGATGATTAAGAATGGTGAAAGGATAGACATATCTCCGGAGGACCTACAAACAGGTAAAAAAGAAAGAAACATACACGAACAAGATCTCCAAGTAATCTTCAAAATCTTCCAAGATCCAAATATGACGTACAAGTAGATGGAAAATACTCAAAGGATGATGCAAGAAGCAACAAATGCGAAA
Source organism: Taxus wallichiana var. yunnanensis (assembly GCA_018340775.1). NCBI lineage: Eukaryota > Viridiplantae > Streptophyta > Pinopsida > Cupressales > Taxaceae > Taxus > Taxus wallichiana. The sequence goes on from CM031235.1 coordinate 841,463,423, forward strand.
AGACACCAAAAATCTCAAAGTTTTAGCCTTAAGAAAGGAGGAGTGAAGATGGTTAAGTAGGGTTGACGGTGACTTGGGATAGTCACCGGTGACTACAAAGCAGATAAGGGCGAGTTATGGAGAATATGTGTATTTTGATGCAAAAGAGGCTAAAATCAGGGTTTAAGGGTGACATTTAATTGTTTCAAGGTGTGTTAATGAGGCATGGAGGGGAGTAATAGAGGGTGGAATGACGAGGGGGGTTAAAGAAGGTAGTGGGGAATCTTAGGGAGGATTAAATTAGGCTTAATGATGAGAGGTGGCGTGGATCCAAGAGGGATAGTAAATAAAGGTCGACTAGGATAGATATGGGGATTAAGGGTTAATTAAATAGATATAGGGATATGGACAATAATAAGGAATTAATTAATAATTTAAAATGAGAAAAAGGGGGAATTAATGAGGCTATGTGGGAAATATGAAAAATGGTTTTAGAAGGGAAAGTGGATAATTTGAAAATAGGGGACAGGAGGATGAACACTCTAGGTGACAACGAGGGAGAACACAAGATGAGGGCACAAGGGGTGCCAAAAATAGGTGTCTACATGGGTGGCCATGAATGTGCCATGGTGTGGATAATACTAAGGGTAGGGGTTGGGATGGTGACCGTCCAACCCCCCCCAAACTCATATTTTAATTAAAAATTTAAATAAAGTTATATATAAAAGCATCAAAAGATCCCATTTTAATCAAAATTTATTTTTGTTTAATTTTTATAATAATTTGCTTTCAAAATCAGATTTACGAGATAGCTCAAAACATTTACATTCATATAAATATATGGCTAATAATATATTCCCATTATATTGTATTATATATATATATATATAATGTATGTGTATGTATGTATGTATGTATGTCTCGTATGCGTATTCTGTGTGTCTGTGTGTGTGTGTGTGTGTGTGTGTGTGTACGTATACCATGGAATTATTCAAAGAATGGTTTTCAGTTTTATTTCTTTCATATTAACAACCGTTATATTTAGATTTCAGAAAATAGTTCAATGACATAGATTTATAAAACTATAAGATTAATATATTTCCAATATAACTATATATATACATATATACACATATGTATATGGGGTATTTTGATCACTTATTCATGTCAAATTTATTAATGGTTCATAGTTAAAACAACAAGATAGTATATCCCACAAATATAAATACAACAACTCAATCTTAATAGATAAACTAAGTTCGAAAGCAAGATCTTTGGATACGACAGAAATGAGATGACTCCAATTTCAAAGATAAAACAAATCCAATTCCAATGTTTTTTTATCATAACACAAAAATTAGGTAACTCCATTTTCAGAGATAGAAAAATATTGGATAAGTATAAGAAATCTCTTTTTTATATTTCTTCTTGGAGAAGAGAAATAAATGAAACAATTCCATATTATGCAAATTAAGGATGTTCCCAATCTTCAATCCATGCTCCAAATCCGTCACAAAAGCTCCCAAAAATCCATAAGGAAAAAATTTGGTTGACTACCCAACCAATTGACATAATTTTATGCCTCAAAGTGAACAATGAGAACATACTATTCTCCCCCCAATCCCATGGGAGAGAGGAAAAACATGTCCCTAACCAGCACTTAGGATAAGAAAAGAAAACAAAAATCCAAGGCTTGTAATTTCACAACATATTTGAAACATAAGAAGTAGTCACAACACTTTGAGAAACTTCATGCTTCTTCTCATGAGGAAGAGGCGATGAAGATATCCCAATTTTTCCAAAACATAGTAACCAAGAATTCCCAAACACAAGCCTCCAAATCTACTTATCTCTCCATTTTTATCCCCTTATCTCTCCATGCCCCTCTTCACCAAGGATTTTCAAACTTATAAGTTTCCTTAAGTGAAGATAGGAGGTGATTTCCAAGCCAAATGGAAATCAACTCCTACAACAAATCAAATGTAGGGGAAGTAAGAACTCATCAATCTTATCCATCAAGAAATGAGGATGAAAATGAAAGATACTCCTCCTTTTTAACACACTCTCAAATCCACTCCCCTCAAGGGTGGATGGAGAAAACATGAAATCAAACACAATTACAATGCTTTCTAACACAAAATAAATCACTATGAAAGTAACACAATTACATAATAAAAATAATAAGAAACTAAGCATAACATATTATCTCACAAGCAATAGAAAAATCCCAAATCCAAGCTTGTCTGAAAATTCCTTCTTATTTCTCTAAAGTTCCCTATTCGAGAAAAATATTACCAGTATTTAACATGTGTGCACAAGAAATATGATACAACTTCCAAACCTCAATATGGCAGGGTTTCCATGATACTGTGGATGTGGATTGTGTTTTATTGCACTTCGTGAATAAAGTGAACAAGGCTTCTTTGTTTCCTGAAAGAAAGCCTACAAATCAAAAACACTCACACAAGATGGAGTTAGTAAAATATATGGCAGATTTCTTGGCAAAGGCCAGTCCCCGGAAATCAATGGACTTCCTCAAAAGGATGTCAATCTATGTTTAATAAATTAATCTGGTGATGATAAATAGATGAATACGAAGAAATGATTTAAGCTATTGAATGATGAGTGATTAAGATAATGATGTGAAGGAAAGGCACTTACTTTATTTCAACTAACTGATAAGACTAAAAATGTGATATTACCTGATTTGGGAAGGCCTTGGAATGATGATTTTGTTGATGGTGGAGCTCTAGATCTAATAAAAACCACCCTCTAATGTTTTGATCATAAATTTTGAACCGTAGCTCCATTTTGCAAAACAAAAGAAGCAATGGAAGGCTGATTTCAAGATATTTGTAGTAAAAATAGAATCATTAGTGATTGTATGTGAATCGTGGTGATTTTGGCAAATCGTTGGTGATTTGACAAATCACCGAGAGATTGCCGTAAAAATGTAGAGTCCACGAAAATGGAAAAAAGGGGACTTGAAAAAATGTTACAAATGTGGATTAATCTTGGAAATAATGCAAAATAATGTAATAAATCAAAAGAAACCACTTACCTTGCATAATTTGAGAAAAGGAGAACAAAAGATGATGTTACCCGAGAGAGAACGATTGTTGATGCAAGAAGACTACCGATGTGATTCTAGACATATGAATGATGTTTGAAGAAGCTTTGGATGTTGTTGGATGATATATGGCATTCTGAGAGTTATATAATGAAATAAGAATGTATATATAGTGAAAATGAGAGATAATCATCCATGATTATGGTTATTTTGATTTTGGTTGATGAAAAGGATGATTTTATTGTTATTTTGATCTTAGTTGGTTGAAGATTTAGGGGAATCATATCTAAATTAGTTAGAGAGGTTGAGTGGGAGGTTAAATTTTCTATTTTGAACTTAGTTGGTTAGTGATAAGTTAGAGATTTTTGGAAGGTTGTTTTAGAGGAGGTTAAGTAGTTAACAAGGTGTCATAGTGAGTGTAGACATCAAAATTGGGTCACACTCCCCTTGGTCCCCTTTCGAATAGCCAACTTAAACACATTCACCTAATTATGACCCTTATACCCCACATTAATATTAATTTAATTATTTACAATTAAATTAATACCCATCCTCACCCCATTATTAATTTAATTACTTTAATTAAATGGATGCCCACCTCACCTAGACACCTCACCATAGACCTATTCATGGCATGTTTCCATAAATGAATAAGACTTAGTTCAACCCTAAAAGCCAATTCCTATTATTCCTCTAACCACCTTCCTACTCATAAAAAGAAAATCATCCATTCTAATCCATGAATAAATGAATGAACATGACCCAAATGATGTGAGATCTGCCATTTTTAGTAAACCTAGGGAATCCCACCTTAACCGATGCCGGTCATCCTGAAACCAATGCCAGACAACCAGGAATTGTCGTCGGTTACCATTTATTCACTTTGGCAACCTTGTTTGTGGGTTGTCACATTCGGAATTGAATAGAAGGAATGAGAGATGTATGCAAGTAGAACTAGAGTCTTTCCGCACCTACAGACATCCATAGCTAGCACCAGATAGATCCAGAGGTATTGCACTCACGATAACATTCCGGGAAGCACCACTTCATATCAAGCTTCATCCCACCAATCAATCATCACCATCACATAGCCATTGGACATGCAACACCAGTAAGTACATTTACCACCTATGTTATTTGAAACTTGTCCTATTTTAAAGGTTTTTGTTACATTTGTTTTCATTTCCTACTTACATTCCCTTTTCCCCACTATTCCTCTTTCTGTAAACCCAACCATTCCTCTACCCACACCATAAAATCACCTACACCCGACCTCTACATATTTTGAAGTGTTCCTAAGATCCCCATATACCTTCATTATGCCCTTTGTCATCTCTACCTGACCTCAGCTCAAACCCCACTAAAAAATCTTATTGATTCTTATCATCCCGCCTACTCTGACGACGGTTACCCATAATCGTCATTGGTTCTACCTAACCATGATCGGTCATACCTGACCGATGTCAGTCTTTGTGTCTACCAACACTGTGTAAACCAGCAACCACATACCTACCAAGACAACCCAAACACCTTACCCAACCCTACTAAGACCATGTCTGTGACCTGTAGACCACCTGAACAACCCGCAACCTGAACTTGAAGACCTTGACCCGCATAGTTTTTAGTATTTAATTGGATCGACATTGATAGTGATCTGAGGTACCCAAATCAAAATACTAGCACTAGATTTGTTTATGTATGCATTTCAGTTACTTCATAATTTGTTTTATAAAATAGTGGGTTGACACCTTTTCTAGGAAGTATCACACTTCCCGGATCTAGCATACGCTAGGTAGTCCACTATCATATATTATTTAACTCTTATTTGGTGGTCTTGTTTTCTATTTCAGGTAGTTCCTCCTAGCCAAAAGGAATCTCTCACATCAGCATTAGATCGAGAAGGTCGAACACGTGCATCAACCTCCAAACCAACACAATAGGTATTCCTCCTCAGCCCATAACATTATCTATTTCGTCACATTCCAAAATGTAAAGAAAATGGTGAAACATTTTGGCACGCCCGGTGGGACCCATCTGGGGTTCCTTGCATTTTCTTCATTCCTAGGTAAAATTGTGTGTTTGTTTCCCTTCAAAAAGCTTACACATTAATTTTTCTTCTCTAGAATCATTCTTCCTCTCTTTATTGTCTAAAAACAATCATGTTTTTGGTGCTTTAAAAGGAACACATTCTTCTTTCTTTTTGCATTGCATTAGTGAAAGACGCTTTCCTACCTATTCACCATTTGCTTCATCGAACGTAATTTGTCAATTTGGGCTTAAAATCAGTTACATTTCATCCTTGTATGCTGCATTTATCTCACATTAAAATGAGGGCAACCTATATGCTGGAATTCATGCCCAGCTGATGGTTGACACAAAGAACCATAGAAAGCACTCTCTTTCTTCTTCTACCAAACTACACAAAATCTGAATATACACATTTTCTTAAAATGACATATTACACGGAACACCTATCAATGATCACACGATCAAAGGATTGGAAGGTACTCCTAGCTAGTTATCTTTTCCAGTCCCCATCGTAGAGATCACCTCCTCCCCACCATAACATAAAAAACTCACCTTTTATACATCCTTCTTCATAGGATGCCTTCCCAACCAAAAATTCTATTCTAAATTCACATGGTCAGTTCTAAATAGCATAAGCTAAACAAACATAATAAAATCACTCTTAGGATCATGTTTTTCTTAGTTTTTCTTCTTGACTTGTGTTTTGAGGTGTGAGACTATGAATCTACATTATTCTTCTTCTTTGCACACTCCACCATCATAGTTGGAGTATTCTGACTTTTTCTAAGTGTGTCAGGACCCCATATTTCATTCTTATATTCTTGAGTTTGACTCTTCACTTGATTTAAATTCACAAAATCTAGTTTCTTCATCACTCTCTCATTTCACAAGTAATTGGTGTCGGTCCAATGACCATCATTGGTTCACATCTGACCATCGTCGGTTAAACCTAACCGGTGTCGGCTTTGGATTTCTAGTTATTTTTCTTGAATATCCTTCATCACTCCTTCTATTCTATTTTTGGCCCTCAGGGCATCATCCTATCCCCTATTGATATTTCTATCATACATAGTTTCCCCATTTACATATTCATCAGTCTTATTTCACTTTTGAAACTGGTATTTTTCTACGGTGATCGGCATCGGTTCTTGTAATTTCGTTCCACGTAACCGACATCGTTCCCCATTAACCATCACCGGTCAGCCTAACCGACATCGGTGTCTGGTTTGGTTTTCAAAATTCAAACCTTGACCAAATTCACCCTCCCAGCCTCATTTTTCCTTTGTTCTATTGTTTTTTGTGTCATTTACATAATACAGTCTTTTTAGGTCAACACTTACTCACATGGTGTTGACTCACAGCCAAACTAATGCTCTTATATTCCATGTTAGTCATCAACCACTCCCACCTAGTCCTTCACCACCTTCTATCCTATCACCCATGGATCCAACCCTACCTACCACCATTTCTACAGGCGATGAGGAGTTCACACGACTCCTCGATCAGAATCTCACAACCTTACAATTCTACCTTTCCCACTCTTCCACTCAGGATTCCTTAGGTCAATTGATATATGGAATGCATGTATCCATTTCTCCTACCCTTATCCCTACTACTAATTCAAATTACCTTCACCTGCTTTACCCCCAGTGGTTTCACAGCTTAGGCCTCATACACCCCTATGACCGCTGTGATCTGCAACATCAATCAATGACCCTTTAGTATATGTTGTTCCTTCATTGACCACCTAGACCATAACCCCATCTCGCGCCCATTATCTCACAGATACCAGTTACAACACAACCACCCGTGGTGTGGTGACCCCTACCCCATTCCAAAATCTTGTCCTCTCCATCCCATAGTCTCTTCCCCTAATCACTACTAGAGTCACTGCGACTACCCCACCTACATATACATATTATCAACAACCCCTATCTCGTCCATCATTCATTCTAGATATATGCCCTCTATGTCGGTCCCCTATTCTCAACCTTCCTATTTGGCATCATCATACACTGGAATGTCACCCACATTACATGTTCAACACCAGCCCTCTTACGCCATGGGAGATAGCCTTCTATCACAACCTACTAATGACCTCATCAAATTAATGATGGAAAGGATGCAGACACTAGAAGCATTAGTTTCTGGCTCACACAATTCTCTCACCTACGATGAAATTTTTAATGAGCCCATTCATCCATCCATCCCTATTCACCCATACCCTATACATTGGGAAATGTCAAAATTCAACCGCTTCAATAGTAAAGAAGACCCGCAACAACATTTTTGGTCTTTCAAACATGGGTGTTACTGATCGCCCATGATGTCAGCTTTACTCCTATGAACCTTCCCAATGTTCCTCATAGACTGACATTATACTAGGGTATAGTGGCTACCCATACATTCCATCTACTCATTTAATCAAGTAGCCCAAGCCTTCTTAGACCACTTCTCAATCAATGTTGTCAAGAAAGTCACCATGACTGATCTTTACTCCACACGACAAGATGAGGATGAATCTTTTGCTGAATTTTGCACTCATCAGCACAATCTAATTAACTAAATCACATTTCAATTACCTCAAACTGAACTCATAGATTTTTTTACCCGATCTTGTGCTAGACACATTTCACCAAACCTGCAGGTGTAGACCTTCCACACCTTTGACGAGGCATTCACCATGGCACAAAAATTGGAGATTCGTGTTATCGAAGAGAAGAAAATTCAGCTACGTAACAAGAACATCGATTCAAATCAAATGATGCTTTTTCATCTTCAAACCCTAGAACAAAACTATTCAAAACCCAAAGGATTTGCCAATGTTATGGTTCTCAAGGCTAGACCCTCTCACCCATAAAACCAAGCCAAACCTTCTACTAATATCTCACCATCCAAACTTTCTAGTTCAGACGAGAACAACAAAAGTACACCCCAATAGGGAAACCGTATTCTTTGTTTTGGAAAAACTTATTAAGGTTGGTTTCATTACCCTTCCACCTATAAAACCACACGTTGGTTTTGACCCCAATCACCCCACACCTCGCATGGTATAAAGAACATGACTTTTGTAACTATCATCGTCAAAGGTCATAGCGATGGTAACTACATCACCTTCAAGAATATCATCCAAGAAATGTTAGATAACAGAGATCTAGTCTTGGATAACCCAAATGCACCCACTAACCAAAACCTACATATCTTCAAAAACCATTTCCTAATCATGCCACATCTTCCAACTAAACTAGTGACACTTCAACCAATGATAGCAATGTCTAGAGGTCCACGCTATTTTCGATGACATACCAGTTGCTTCCCAATTCCTTCCCTTTTATAGACAAAATCCTATCCCAAGCTCCCCTACCCGCACAGGGAACCTATTTCATCTACTCCACCTATAGAGGAACCCCCTTCACTTTCTCCTTCATCCTCGTGAAAGAGCCCATAATTACCACTCTACCTATGGCCCCTCAAATTACCAAACAACTCGTTAATAGACCTCTCCCACTCCTAGGGACACATTTCCACTCCCTAAACCAACATAAGGAGAGTCCACCTCATGTCTAGCTCATCATCTCCTCTCGCCCATGGAGGATCATATAGAAACACCATTGCCTTTAGATGACCATTCTCCACTAGACTTCCAAGATCCTTTGATCTGCTTTCATCTCTTACCCACGAGTCTAAAGCTAGCCATTTCCATGTTTCTCAAACACATTTTACGGGGATTTCTATTTGATCCACATTGGCCCCACTTACAATAATACCATTTTCACGCTCAAATCGATATTCCGGATTATGTGGATAGATCCTTACTTTGGGACATCTTCTACTTCCCGCTTCATTACCCAAATGACCAATATCTCACTCACTAACACTTCCAAATCTATCCAAAAGTGTTTTAAGAAACCAAACCAAACACAACCCTAGCTATAGGAACACCTTCCATGTCATCACCAACAACCCAACACACACCTCTACTCTACACCCAACATACCATCTACCCACACCTATATCATCTCCATTGCCTAAACCCATCATTACCTTAGGGGTCATGTCGACATTGAACCTAACTCTACCCATCAAATTAGATTTAGCCACATATTCCCATACAAAACTAAAATTATTCCTACCCCTAAAAGAATACCCAACCTTCATGGAGGCCTTATACACCAACCTCTCCTAAATGACACCATTGTCACCTTCACCCCTTTCGTCCATCCTAGGACCTCATCCCTCAACCCTAGCTAAGTCACCTTCTTCCCTACCTAAACCAAGAACCACAAGATCTCACCTCCTCATCACACCATTGAGTAGCCCTCTAATATACCCAAGCGATCCACACACCCCGTCGTCACCCGTGACCTTCTCATACCACCCATGTGTACTACCTTCCATAACTTCTTCACTACTCATGACACTCTCATCTCTCCCACTAACACCTTCTACCTCTATCAACCACCTCCACCGCAACTTCTCCATTTCCCACACATGGGTAGCCCGTCCTCTTCCACCATTTGTTTTTCCCTCTACATCCCATACTCCTAGTGTCACCTTTGCCCCTTAGAAGGTGTAACCCAAAGCTAAGAATCTTACTACCTCAATAAGGTTGTCATACCAACAACCTTCCATTACACCATCTTACGCCCATTTCCTTTACCCAAACAAATACCCATAAGACCTAAGACCACTCCACATACCAAACTAGTGGACCAACCCATTCCCCCTCCTATAAAGCCTCTTCCTCCATAATCAGCCACACCTATACCCAAACCCACACTCACCTCCCATTGTGATCCGTTAGCGGGTCCTACGCTAATATTTTAACCAATCTCTTAGAGACTTCCATCATCACATTACCACCACTTCGACCTTACGATCCTCTCAAACCCAAACCAAAAGGGTTTGATGAGACCAATATTTGTGCCTATCATCGTGTGCCTGACATGATGTTGAAAATTGTAAGGCCTTGAAAACCGTTCTTATCCAACTCGTCCTCTTGAGCACAATTTCGATGATGACGATCTTTCTCAATGAGGACCCCCCACCTTCACCAATATCCTCAAATCTTCTTCCATTACCTACTCAAACCCTAGTATCTCCACCCCCATAACCCTTTTCTCCACCCCGAAATTCAAGATCAACATGTTATGTATAAGAGAGTTGGCCAATCCACCTCACCCAAATGTTAGTGTGCCTTACTCATTTCACAAGGCTTTAATCCACTCACTGCTAGGATTTTTCCTCATGTCATTATACCTTCCATAGAACACCCTCTCCATCTACCTCCCTCATATTAACATGGTTCACATTGCTTACCCACGCCGAGAAAGAAAAGGAAAAGAAAAGGAAGCTAACCACCCATGTCACCATCTAACCAACCCTATACCCAACATATCATCTCGCATCTACACCTAAAGTCACCATTCAAGGTCCCGTATCCTTTTTCCAATGGGGTCACACATCGCACAATGCTAAAACAATTGCACCAATCCTCCCTCAAAATGTCTTTATATGACCTCATCCAAACCTGATGAGTCATCCTCAATCCCTCATGGAGGTCCTTTAATCTATCAAGGTTTTACCAAATGACCCCATGCCCATAGCCTCCATCATTACCCCTCATCCATTAGCTTCTCTCACTAAGTTGTCACCTTCTTCTACACCTCCACCTATTCTCTAAGTAGCCAATATTTAGCTTTTTAAATGAAGAGATCACTCCTTCTACTCTAAGGACCCCCATCCTGCTCTTTTCATCTCCATCCATATTGATAATATATGCATATGACACGTTATAATCGATGGTGGTGATAGTATTAACATCATCTCCTCTCATGCATACAACCAAATGCAAATACATCTCGAATTACATGTATGGTAACTTGAGTTATGTTGTGCTCCTTCAATTACACCATGACCTCTACCCTTTCTAACATTGTCGTTCTCCATGTCCGCGTAGGTCCCCACACTATCCCATGGAACTATTATGTCCTACACCTAGAGTTCCATCCCCAAAGTTGCTTTCTGTCGACCTGGATCCACGTCATGGTTGTCCCTTTGACTTTACATCGCTACACTTAAAATTGAACATGAAGGACATAACTACACCATCCCGACCAACCCATTACCTTTCAAGACTTAACATGCTATACCGGCCCCATGATGTGCTTGTATGGAAGTCAAGGCATCTGTCACTATCCCCACTTCACCTTCACCTACAAACCCATCCACCAAACCATGACCACCATCTTCCCACAACTAACCCTGCTATTCCTAAGATTACATGATCTCTTCTAGCCAAATCTGACTCACTTATCTCCCAAGCATCTCCTTAGGTTGTTTATCCTCCTACCCACATATCGACTGTGATCCTTAGAAGGCTTCTTTCAACACCTCACTTTTAGGAAGTACCACTATACAATATTGACATGTTCCTCACTCCATGGAGTATGGAAACCTATGTCGACTCCTGTTATGACTAAGTTAAGGCTAGGTTTTCCTTATGGTCCTCCCCACATTCACACTAATCTAACAGCCTGGGGACTTAATATTGCCATTCGTATTTTATCCACAACCTCTATCCCAAACACAACAATTTTCATCTTCTCACTTACACTTTTCATTTACTAACCGATGCTTCACTCATGCTTTTGAATTCCTTCAAACATGCATGGAAAGGCTTTGGCTTTTATTTTTATGAATAGGGCCACCACATTTTATAATTATTACATTCTTTAGGTGCCACCTTCTATTACATAAGCCATGAGAAACACCGAGAGCAAGTGGTTTATTCATAATCCGTACCCTTCTGGACTACATGAAACTAGATATACCACGCCGAAAACTCTGTTTATCCTTAGTTTTCTTTGCCACCAAACACTGACATTACCTACTCAACCACAAAACCTTCATCATTACTAATACTGACCCTTTACACTATATGTATGCCAAACCCTATCAACATCAACGTGTCGCATGTTGGCTTATGCTTCTTGCCGACCTCGACCTTGAATTTATTCATCAAAATTCCATCAAGGGCCAAGATATCGCTGACCAACTAGAAGATGCACCTCTTTCTAGGAATCAACCTTCTAACTTTGATTTCCTAGATGAATCTATAGCTACCCTCTTCTTAGAAACCTGCTTACCAAATGACACTCTTCTTGATGGATCCAAGTGTCAGTGTGTAGGTGGGGCTGGTGTCATCCTCATTCCTCTTTATGGTGAACCTATGCCTTTGTCTTTCAAACTTGATTTTGATTGTACAAACAATATTGCTGAATACGAAGCACTCGTATTGGGCCTCTAGGATGCTTATGCCTTAGATGTTAAGTCCATCAATATATTGGAGGATTCCTAGCTGGTCGTAAACCAAGTCAATGGTATATACCAAGTGTTTTAATGATATAATTCAAAAGTATAAACATCACGTAGACATACTTTTGACTACATTTGAACGTTACGAACTTCAAACCATCCCACATTTTACCAATAAGTTTGTAGATACCATGGCCTACTTTGCTTCTCAAATACCCGCTTCACCTACCGACTCTAAAATCTTTGTCACAATACAAAGGTTGCAATCACCCTCTTATTTACCTCATGAATTATCCTCCATCGAATCACACCTAACCCACGTGACCTTTGGTATAAGCAATTTACTGTGCTATCTTTCTCTTTCCATTCTACCCGCTGATCTCACTCGTAATGGACAACATGCCTTTCTTAAAAGTGTCTCTCATTATGTCATCATGGGTGGTCTCCTTTATAAGCACGCACCTTCATGACGGTATTCTCTTATGATGCCTTACAAGTTCTGAAATTCCCTACACCATTAAGGAAGTCCACGATGGAATTTTTGGAGGTCACTTTAGTGGTTTAGCTATAGCCAAATGCATTCTTCACCTTGGCTATTATTGGCCAACCTTAAACCATGATTGTTGTAACTATGGTAAATGTTGTGTGAAATACTAGTAACATGCTAATCTCCATCACACACCTAGTCATGCCTTACAGGTCACATGAGATCTTTGGCCTTTCTCTTAATGGGGTTTAGATCTTGTTGGTGAGATCAATCCCCATTCTTCACAATGCCACCAATGGATCATAACCACTACTGAATATTACACTAAATGGGTAGAGGCCATCCCCCTCATTTCTACAAAAGCCAAGAATATATGTGAATTCATCAACCATCATATCATTTGTCACTTTGGTGTTCCTCACCGCCTCATCAATGATAATGGAAAGCAATTCAAAAACAAAACCCTCCATAAGTTATGCGACGCTTTTGGCATCCAACTCATTTTCTCATCACCTTATTACCCATAAACCAATGGCCAAGCATAATCAACCAATAAAACCTTGAAAAAAATTCTTATGAAAGTAGTTGACGATATTGGAAAGGATTGACATGCACATTCCTTTCACCTTGTGGGATTATTGCACTAGTATTCACACTTTGACTGCTACCACACCTTTTTCTCTAGTCTATGGTACCGAGGTTGTCTTACCTCTCGAAGTCCAAATTCCATCTCACTACAATACATGCTCAACGATGATGAATTTTGCCAAGATCATTTGGCACAACTTGAGTTATTAGATGAACGTCGTCTCAATGCTCTTGACCATCTCCAAATATACCAAAAATGTATCAAACGTGCCTACGACAAACGTGTTCATGAATGAACCTTTCAAGTCAAAAACCTCATCCTGAAATAAAATCAACATGTAACCAAAGAAGAGAAAAGTAAAAAGGGAAAATTTTCTCCTAAATGGCTTGGACCTTATATCGTTACCCATGCATATGGATCATGTGTTATCGTTTGTCTTCACTCAAGGTAAACCCGAACCTAAGCCTCTCAACGCCTTACATCTTTAGTTGTTTTATTGTTGACATCAATTCCTATATCACTTTCGGTCTATTGATCACTCGTCCTTGAGTGTTATTCACCTTCCATATTACCCGTTTTTAAGGATCCACGACTAAACAAGAATCATGTGATTACTCGTCACCTTTCATCCTTATCTTCAATATGAGTACCATGGCTCTACTCATAGCATGATTCTCATGGATACTTTTCATCTTCTTAAAGATGGAATCCCATGGTCGTTCATCACTCGAACCACCTCTTTCATCATTACCTCTAGTGTGATATGGTCTTGTCTTTTAAACACGAACCTAATCTTCCTATATAGTTTGTCCATGACTTAAACATCCAAAAAAAAGGGATGCAACTCCTTGAGTCAAACTTCCAGAGAAAAGATGAATCCCTCAAAAGGGACGTCTCTTCACCCTATTTCCACCGCTTAAAAATAGATAACTCCTTGAAGGACAACTATATAAAATCATTGCAAAAATATGATAAAAATATCTAGAAGCTTCCCACATTGATCAGCTTCATGAAGACCTCAAGGAGATAATATACTCATCCCATATAGACTTTCCACATTGATTAGTCTATTAAAAATACAAAAAAAAATGATGAAATTTTCATCATGGACTTGCCTATTTTTTATCCTAGGTTTCTTGCTAAGAAAAACATGTTGTCATACACTAAGTTACGCTAAACCACCCACTCTCACCTCATTGCCTTTTCATCCTAATTTCCTCTCTACTCAAGGGAATTTCCACAACCATGACATTTCGTGATCATGTGACTTTCTTCACCCTTAGGATAGTCCATTATGCAAGGCCTTTAGGGTCTTACGTTCATAATTCCATCTAGGGTATGGTAGACTTGTTAGGGTGCTTATCAATTAAGTGGCTCTTTTACCACCTCTTACTATTCATTTTCCTCATTAATTATTGATTATCCTATACAAGACCAAATCATCGACACCTATATTTAAAAGAACTCAACCATGCCTATGACCTAAACTCAACCATGCCTGTGACCTAAACTTAACCATGCATGTGACCTAAACTCAATCATGCCTATGACCTACATTAAACCATGCCTAAAACCTACCAACCCATTCCTCTACTTCATCATATTCTTCCCTAGCTTATGGGATAACTACATCGGCCTAAGGCCCATTTTCGTTGGGGCTATGTAGGTAGCACTTCGAGGGCATGGGGCCCTTGGAGGTTAGCTCAGAACTCTTTACCCTAGCCAATTCCCCTTTCACTTTCCTATTCACATTCTACCTTATTTAATTTCCATTTTATATCAATAACTGGAAATTAGACCAACCAAGCATCAATTAACACACATTTTTACCACATCATCAAATCACCAATTTATCATTTCATATTTCCACATATAAATCCACATTTGTAAAGCTAGATTTATCACCCCTTTTGTCTATATTTTTAATTGATCACTAACCACTAACACATATGACAAAAATGTCTGCTTCTTTTATGCTTTGATCAATGAAAAAACATACTCCAAAGCTTCCATTCCAGTAGCGACCAGCAATAAGGATACTTGATTTGAATGAAATATGAATACAAAGGGGGGTAAAGTATTTGATTTTATGCCAATCAAATGTGGTTTCTTGAAAAATAATCCTTTGGTGTTTATTTCAACAAAAATAGGCCCATCATATCTCTGACAAAAACAACTCACAAGTAAATCAAACAAACTAGTTTAGACTTTCAAAATATCTTCCAAGATCACATACAATTGGTGGATGAGACAAGTCTAAGAGGGGGAGAAGAAATCACGGGTATTACTGAAAATAAAATTCCAAATGAAATTAATTTGATATTTTATGTTATGTTTTTGATACATGTAATCATTACAATATTTTTTTTTAATACCTACGATACAAAAATTTATGTAGAATACAACATGAAATATAACTCTTAGCGTGACTATTGCTCTTATGTTAATAATAAATATAAGTACTTTGATAATTTTATTCACCTAAATCATTTAGACATATTTATCTAAGATGAGGGTATATTGGTTAATGAGTAGTAGCTAATAATTATTGCACAAGTCTTGTAGAAGTTCAAATATGGATATTTACCCTTTTGAAATTGCTTATTGGAATTTTATTATTAGATAAGACAAACGTCCACACCCTATCCCCACTTTCGGTGCATGTTGTAATAACATTCTCATTTTCATACACCTATGTTTCAATTTATTTGAATGTAAATACATAATACCAATTCTCAAACTCTACTTTTCAAGATGAAAGATTCATATTTGACTTATCTTCGACATTGATCTTAGTAGAAGTTTTACTTACCTTGGGTTGAGTCCTGGACCTTGTTATCTTATTTGATCATTATACATTGATAGATGGACATTATTATATTTTATTAGTATTTTGATAGACATTATAGATATTTTGATTACGGATATGTGGTGACTCGTAGTCTGAATTATATGAATGGATTTATATTTCAGAAGATTTGATGAGGACCTAAAGTTGGTACTTTATAAGTATACGAATGATTAGATTTTGATACATAGATTTTGTTAGACAATCTATCTAGTCTTGTGATCTCATTGTTGATTGATGAAATGATAGAATTGAAATATTTGAAATTTTGAACAATTGGTGAAATTGCTTGATTTTAGTGATGATTTAGTTATGTTATTTGATGATGTGAATTGATACATGTACATGCATTTATTGTTTTGATGTCATTAATATGGCCATGAGGCTGAAAGGTATTAATTTGATTTTTGCAGGAAATTGTAACACATGAAAACAAAAGGGGATAGGAGACCAACAATGAAAGAATTTTGGGTATTGGCAATAGGTCACCTTGGCAACTTGTGTTTTTGTGTATGTTGTTATGTTGTTGATAAATTGTTAGGAGGTCCCCATTGGGGGGTGGCCTCAAATGTGACCTTGGGTAAATGTGTTGTTTCCTTTTCATTTTAATTATTTTGTGAGTATGTGATTTATTATTGTAATGTGTTCCACTTTATTATTGTTAGTTAATGTGCTCTATTTAAGTTGATTAATCTTGTTAATTAAATAAATTTGGGATGTGACTAAGGGGTATTTAATTTTGGTAGGTTGTCCTTGATTTTACTTTGGATTTGAAAGGATTTTTATTGGTTTTAGTGTTGTGTACTCAACCTTGCATGTCAAACTCGGATTTTGTCTTAAAGGCTATTTTTTTAGGCTTGTGGGACAAGTTAAACTTGTCCCACACCTCTTAAATTAACCTACCAACTATACCTATGGGGTAAGGGGTCAAAATTAGGCCCCATTATGTGTTTTGGAGGCTAAAAAGGTGAAATTATTACACCTTCTTACAAGAGCTTTTAATTTTGTCCTTTGGAGTATGGATTTTGGTTTGTGTGTGTAAGGAGAACTTTTCATTTCTCACCCACCAATTTATGAGCTTTGGGTTTGGTTTTGACCACCATCATGCCTATAACCCAACTCCATCATGCCTATATGACCTTGACTCAATCATGCCTATTTCACCTAGTTTCTATCACGTACACACATAATAATGGATATTAAAAGAAGTACACCATCCATGCTATAAATATCATCATCTATAAATTAGAAAGTCTGTGTATACATACATATGTACATAGATACAAATAAATACAAACATCTCAAATCACTCGGATACTTCCTTACCATCTTCGGCATGCGGGACGGTATATGATCCAAACATCTCAAATCACTCATGTACATCCTCACCATCTTTCGACCACGTAAGCGGTATATACCAAAAATACACAAAAATGGAAATATGTGTAACTATCATGCATCCCCATCGGATATCCTCCATGCATGTCTCACCTATCTCCTCCTCCTCCTTTGCTCTTGTGCGGTGTCCTCGCTAGCATCTCACTACCCACCATGGGCCATGGCCTCGACCTATGCTAGTACCTCACCTCGGAGCTGGCCTCCATGCACCTTTGTAGCCTCGTCCCCACTGTCTCGAGGCTCGTTGGCCCCCTATACTCTCTATACTATGAGTGTGGGACCTGGTCCTCTCACTCGAGGCCTATTATGCTTTGTACTCTGCATAAGAAGGGACATCTATCCCTGCAGCCATCAAGGTGATCCTGATAATATCTCACCTCTCCTAAGGCATCCCTAAACCTGGCCATAGGTATTGTCTATGGTGGTGTCATCGGCCTCGACCCTGTACCTATACCGAGGGACCCTATCCCACCCCTGTCTGTAAAATGGGACCCTCTCCCTGAGCCTATGTGGGTGCCTATGCAGGTACCTGTCCCTATGCTACCTATATAGGTACCTATCCTGTCTTGCTACCTAGGCCTATAGGGCTTACTACCGTGCATGCAATGTGTGCAACCTTTGCCTCTAACCCTACTAGTTATCCTTACACTATCCCCAACTACGTAACAAGAGTCACCACCTACCCATGTAGGACGTCTCTCTCGAACCGTGATAGTGGTGAGTCCATCGCCCGGCCTTGGTTGTCTTGCTTGCAGTGTGCTTCCCACCATTGGGTGTACCTATCGTAACTCTGACATCATCAATCCACTGGTCTACCACCTGCTCCTCTTTCCCTATAGGCACCATCGGCTATGGTAGAGGCATAGGCCTCTCCACGTCGTCTCTCCTGTACTATGGAAATGGTGGAGGAACATCCTGGGGAAATCCCAACTATTGCCTAACCTTGTCAATGGGGATCATCTTGTGCTCACCAGCATGATGCCCCTCTATCCATATCACCAGCTGTAATCCATCCAACTCCATGGTCATCTTCCTATATGAAGGGAAGCCAACATATGGCCTCTAAATGATGTCCACACTGACAACCCCTCTAATACATGCCTAGTAATATGCTACATTATGTGTAGCCCTGGTAGCTCGGTGCTCTCCAACAACAGGTACCCATCGCTGTATCCCACCCAAACCATGCCCACCTCAAATGCATCAGGTCGGGCATGCCCACTGAGCACACACACGATGTGCTCGTATGCCCAACAATGTAGAAGGAAGGTACAACATAAGCTAAACCGCCGTAATCACCCATAGGCCCATAACTCTCTGTATAGCTACACAAAGAATGTTGGTGCCCATGCAAACCGGTCTGTCCTCTATCATATCATGTAGAACCCCCATCAATGCCCATGGGAATATCCCACCCTCCGCATCTAGCAATGCAAAACAACACACTGCCTCCATCATCAGAACTACTAGCCTCATCTCCTCAGGATGGGCCCGGTACATATCTCCATAACTCATGTTGGTGCTATGGAACCTCAACTCCACTAGCCCCTCACCAAACATTGTCAACATCAACTCCTCAGATGCCTCTGAAGAAATCAAATACACATGCATCCCTACTATCGGTAGCCATAGGATCCTATACACATCCTCCAGGTGACGATCATCTCACTGTCGATAAACGAAATGTGTTAGTCACGAGAATCCCATCATGCGATGAGGGTGACCGTCAAACTCAAATCTCGGACTACGTACCTATAATGTTTAACTCCGGTTATGATCCGAAAATAATCAGATTATTACGACCTGATCTCGGACCCTTATAGGCTTTAATTATTTGCCGATAATTTACTCCTTTTAAGTAATCAATTTAAAATAATGCAAGACAAAAATGACAATTGCACACAGATTGATTACGGAGTTCGGCAATTGCCTACGTCTCCGGGTTCGTGATCGAACCGTTCCACTAGTCAAAACTTGTAAGTTACAATAGTACTTTCACAAGAAAACCTAATGGAATTTTACTTGCCTATCAGTACACCAAACCTTCGGACGACAAGGGTGAAAAATAGCACCCGACCTCCACCTTCTTGGCGTACAATCTCCTTCGGCTGTGATCGGCCTTCCCGACGCAAACAATGCGAAGCTAGCACTCCGGTCGACAATCCAGGATTTGCAAGTAATTAGTGTGGCTCAATGGGCCTATTGGGTAGTTTACATTTCACTCCCAATCACAAATATTCCATCTAATATTGCCTAAAATAATAGGCCAATAGACAATACCTGTCGACACATCCCGCAAATAAGCTTAACAAATAATAAGCTCGGGATCGGTGTCTCCGTTGCACTGGTGTCCACAACAAGCCTAACAAATAATAAGCTCGTGTTGTGTCCAATGTCTTTCACCAATGTGTGTAATGTGTTACACCCGTGTGTGTTTTTTTACAATGCAATGGGTCCCTATTTATACAAAATTAGGGCCCAAAAATATGCACTTGCATACTATCCCTTAGGCTAAAAATACCATAGCCTTCACCCGTACATAAAAAGTGGGATTAAATCCCTATGTGGGCGGATATATTTTTAAATGGGTTAACAACCCATATTTGGCGCGGCATACATTTTTAATGGGTTAAATATTCCCATTGGAGCGGATTTTGGTTTGAAATGGGTTAAAATCCCATGTTTGGCGCATTTTGTTAAGGACCCACGTTGGGCGGTGGGAAAGTAGTTTAGGCTTTATTAAGCCTTTCCATGCGCATAGACCACGTGAGGCTTAAAACCCCCTCCAACACCGCTTCATCCTCCTTTTGCCACGTGGGACAGTCCATGTATGGGCCTAGCCCTCTTACCACCGCTTCACCACTTTCCACGTGGTAAAACATGGTTTAATATTAATGTTTATATATGTGGCATTTGGAAATATATGGCGCCATTTGGAACGTGGACTTACCAATATAATATTATTTCGACCCATACAATGTGGAATAGAAATAATCCTGTAGTCCACTTGTCGTCTCCCGATAGGCAAATCGAGCGAATTCGACGAGTGTTGGCAAGCCACGTGTCACAGTGCGATTCGGTCCAATATTGACCAGTTGACCATAGTTGACTTTCCCGTTGACCGAACTTTGACCGAACATATCTAGAGCTCCCGATGTCCGTTTGTCGCGTTCTTACAGTCATTGGAAAGCTCTCGAGACGATCTTCTGCACTGACACCATTTAGAGATGTTTAGGGAACTTTTGAAAATGATCCCTGATCAAGTTAGGCCTACCTTGGCCACATGTTTCCACTCCTCTGCACATGCTCCCTCATCTCTGCTACTAATAGGGGTGGTACCCTATCGCGCATCCGTAACTTGGTCCCTCACCTACATCCAACAAACCATCACATTATTAAACCTTGACCATACCCGCATTCACCCTTGACCCCCACCTATAATTATTACCCTGCCTATTTTCATTCAACAATACCTTCCTATCTCACCCACCCACCCTTACTCATCTCCTAGCCCATTTTTCTCTCAATACCGATCGCATCGGTTCTTCTCGGCCACACCAGTCTCCCAAAACTAGCATTGGTCACCCCATCCGTGACCGATGTCATTTAATCTACCACCGGCATCACCGACCCTCGACTGATGTCAGTCACTATTACGGCAATAATCTATGAAACCACCCTATTTCTCTAAAAATTTACCATTTCTACCTAACTTCCCCACACAATCCTACCCTAATCTCACCTAAATTCATCTGCACCCTTTAACCTACATACCACTTCCTACCCTTCCTCTTTCACCCATTTTCTTCCAAATTTATATTTAATCCCCCAAACCCACTTTTTACAGAACAAATTAATCTAACCAATAAAGAATGAGATAAAATATTACCTCATCGTGATGCCGTCTCTACGTGGTGGCATGACTAGCTTCTGTGCTGGTCCACCCGAACCCTCTCCCGCCTCTACCATGCCGAAATCTACCTTGAATCTCTCCACCAATCAACTCACTCCTCCCGATCTCATGGACCCGTCTACCTAGCTCCTCTCACCAACCAGATCTCTCCACCTCAGCCAAGTATAGTCCCTCATACTTTCCTCTCGAAAATCACCAAAAGTCAAATGGATCTGTCATTTTCTCCAACGGTACAACACAACAATGATTTCGTAAAATATAGAATTTTTATTTTATAAACCCACCCTAACTTGACTAACATCGGTCCTATTTGTGCCCTAGACAACCGATGTCAATCACCCTATAACCGGTGTCGATCGACCCTTATACTTGTTTGGCCTTGCTAAGATTCCTTTTTCCTGCAACCATTCATGTCAACACACCTTTTATCATCCTAGACACCCATTGAACCATACCTATAAACCCAACCTACCCCTACATTGTTTTTGTTGTGTCTTAGGGGTTATTATTTTACCTATACCTTGACATGAACCACTTTTTGTGGCCTTTGACCCTTTGTGCTCATTGTACCATCCGACATGGTTACCGTGTTGTTCGGCCTCACCGACCTTACCTTTCCTAGTGTTGTGTTGTTTATCTTGACCTAACCTTTGGTGTACTATGGAACATACCTAAATGTTCCTACACCTGACCTCTATTGTGTTTCCACACCATATCCTATACCTTGGATACCAGAATCACTTCAACCCTATTTGGATAGACCTATCAACCTTAGATGATGTAGAGTTTGAAATCTTCTCAACCTAGTCATCCCAAAACGACGCCGGTCAACTAGGAGCCGTCATTGGTTACCATTTATTCACTTTGGTAACCTTGTTTGTGGGTTGGCACATTTTGGAATCGAAGAGAAGGAAGAAGATCTGCATGCATGCAAGTAGAACTTGATTCTTTTCACACTGGCAGACATTCATGCAGCTGCCTGGGACGGATCTAGAGGTATTGCACTCATGGTAATATTCCGGAAGCACCACTATGGTACCAAGCTCCATCCCACCAATCAATCATCACCATCACATAGCCATTGGACCTGCAACACCAGTAAGTACATTTATCACCTATGTTATTTTAGCCTTGTCCTATTTTAAAGGTTTTTGTCACCTTTGTTGTCATTTCCTACTTGCATTCCCTTTTCCTACTATTCCTCTTTCTATAAACCCAACCATTCCTCCACCCACACCATAAAACCACCTATACCTGACCTCTACATATTTCGTAGTGTTCCCTAGATCCTCATATACCTTGTTATGCCCTCTGTCATCTCTCGCTTGACTCGGCTCAAACCCCAATAACAAATCTTATTGAGTCTTATCACCAACCTCTACCGATGTCGGTTACCCATAACTCGCCTTCTTGATACTACCTAATCGTGATCAGTCATACCTCGAATGACGTCGGTCTATGAGTCTACCAACACTTTGTGTAAAAAAGCAACCACATACCTACCAAGACAACCCAAACACCTTACCCAACCATATTAAGACCATGTATGTGACCTGCACCACCCGAACAACTTGTAACTCCGACTCGAATACCTTGACCCGCATATTTTTAGTATTTAATTGGATCCACGTTGATAGTGATTTGAGGTACCTAAATCATAATACTAGCACTAGATTTGTTTATGTACGCATTTGATTTACTTCATAATTTGTTTTATAAAACAGGTGGATTGATGACCTTTCTAGGAAGTATCACACTTCCTGATCTAGCATACGCTAGGTAGTCCACTGTCATATATTATTTAACTCTTCTTTGGTGGTCTTCTTTTCTATTTCAAGTAGTTCCCCCTAGTGAAAAGGAATCTCTCACGCTTAGCATAAGATCAATAAAGTCGAACGCGTGCATCAATCTCCAAACCAACACAACATGTATTCCTCCTCAATCCATAACACTATAAATTTCGTCACATTCCAAAACGTAAATAAAATGGTGAAAAGCATTGAGGTATGAGGGGGAAATTAATTAATTAACTAATTAATTAATTAATTATTTTAGCCATGGGAGGGGAAATATGACCTAGGTAATGTGAGGGGTTAATTAATAAATGGAAGGTTAGGCTTAATTAATGATGGATGTGGAATTATGCGAGTATGGTGACAATGTTAATATTTAATAAATATGAGGGGTGTAATGTGATAATGAAGGGGACACGACACACATCAACACTAGGATTAGTGGTGCTAATTTTAGCTGTCTACATTTTCCCCCTTTTTGTTGAGAGGTTTTAAGACAAGCCACGAGACAAAAATGAGATAAATGTTATAGAAACTATATAATGAGGTGCTCCCCCTCAAACTGTAAATTGAGGAATCGATCATGAGCTTGAAAGAAATAGATGGAAAAATGCAAGTATGGGAATATGATAAAGTGATGCCCAGGATGAGAAAAAAACAAGATGGGTGTCGTCATAAAATCAAGTGATAAGGGGAACTAAAGGGTTCGTGTCCTATAAACATGATTTTTAACAATGGATAGGATGTTTTGACAAGGTAAAAGGACCAAGAATTGATGTTTCCACAAAGGTGGGATTACAAGGCCAATAATTCAAGTGATAGGGGAACCAAAGGGTTCATGTCCTATAGACATATGACTTAATGGAGACAAGATGTTTTGACGGGTTAAGGACCAAGAATTGATATTTCCACAAAGGTGGGCTTACGAGGCCAAGAAGTCAAGTGATAGGGAAATAAAGGGTTTGTGTCCTCTGAGACATATGACTTAATGGCAGATAGGAAAATGATGATTTGATGAGGTCAAAGGACTGAAATTGATGTTTCCACAAAGGTGGGCTTACGAGGACTAGATGGGGTCCTGACGATGAATGAGGGACATAATGTTGGAGCATACATTCGATTGAAAAGTGTTGACTTTAATGAGTAAATGTGATGTTTTAGAAACAACAATATAATGTTGAGATATGCTCAAGATTGTGTTGATGTATGATGTTGATGTGATTAATATATTTTGGTAGATGTTTTGATAGATGTTGAAGTGGAATGGTTGACAATTGTTAGAGTTATGTTTTATATATGATGTGCATTTAACATTGATGTTAAAGTGACTTAATTTTTTTCAAAACCATGGTCAAGGATGAAATGTGGATTGATTTCTTTGTATTGGATTTGATACATATAGGATGGGAAACAACAACGTGATTGCACTTTTGGCTTTTACAGTCGAATGTTAACAAATGACTAACAATGGGTAGTCACATTTAGGATCTTGGATATGAAAATGAAGTGAAAAGATGTACCTTATAGGACATGGGAAGGGTTAACATATGTAGGTTACATGGTAAAAGATGGTTCTCCTTTCAAAGGTTTCATAGGGAAATGCCCCAGCTTTAGGTTTTTTATTTTGATACAAACCGATCAATGCGGGAATTTTTCTATAATGGGAAAGCTTATCAATGCGAGAAGCTTTCCTAGGATGCTTTGACTTTTGGATTTTCGAAGGTTGATCAATGTGGGAAGCCTTTTACATGGGTAGCCATCCTTCGAGGGTATGGTCTACATTTTTTTATTTTTTTATTTTTATTTTTACAGAGATGGTCATCCTTTGAGGGATCAGTCCATAATTTTGACTAGTAGCTATCCTTGAGGGATCAATCTACTTTTATTTTTGACAATATGACGTTTGAATAGTTGTCCTTTAAGGGATCAATCTATTGCTTTTGACTTTGATAGGAATCATCCATATATATTTTTGACTTTATTTTGAGTTGAGGGAAAGACCCTAATAGACTGTTTTAAGGAGGGGAGAAGAAATGTGTACATGCACTACACATGTGTGCCCCAAGACATGTATTTGGTTGGTAGACAAGGTGGATGAATGTAATGATTGCGGGGTTCCTACGGAGGAGGAACTTGTCCTGGTGAAATATGTGATGAATAGAGTCATGGTGCTCATCTTTAAGGTGTATTAAGGATAGTAATGGATAACTTCATGCTTTCAAATCATTACGATGATAAAATGGTTAGTTGATAATGGGATAAGTTCTTTGATGTGACTATTGTCATGATGGTCAATGTGTTAATAGTAGAAAGTCCTGTAAGTACAAGACATTCAAAGGTTACCCCATGCTATATGGACCATTCCAATTAAGGGAGAACATTCCACATTTACTCTGAAGTAATGACATTTTGATGATATTGATAGGATAGGTTTGGTGATTATGTGTAAAAGGAAGGTATGTAAAGTAATACTTTTTAAGTCCCAGGTAGATAGGAGTATTACCAACATAATATTGTGGATAGAAATGACATGTGTTAAAAGGAATGATGTTCTGAGGATGATAAAATTTTTGGTCTTGATTGAGCGAGTATATGGTAAATAAAGGAGCCCTTAACAAAGGAGCTATTGGAAATTTGGATGGGGTATGAGAAGACAATTGATAAAGAGGGGTAGATGATGAAGCTTTATTTTTCCTTTTCTTCATGTATGTTGATTTTGGGTTCATATAGGTGGGTGAATTATACTGGTTTGAGATAAGGGACCTTCTCTAGAAGGTGATGGGAAAATGCATGAGGAAGGTTTGTTAAGATTTGGTTGAGGATGACCCCTTGCACATTTTGTGAAGACATTGTCAGTGGCTTAGACATAGATGTTGATGAGGTTGAAAGACCTTCAAGGGAAGGTGTAGACATTGATGGGATTGAGAGATGAAAGTGAGGGACATTCAAGGGAAGGTGCTAGCGAGGATAAAGGTCCTTCAAAGAAAGTAGCTAACGAGATTGATGGACCTTCAAAGGAAGGTTAGAACGAAGTTGATGGACTTTTAAGGGAAGGTGCTAATGAAGTTTACGGACCTTTAAGGGAAGGTACTAATGAGGATAATGGTCCTTCAAGAGAAAGTGCTAACGAGGTTGATGGACCTTCAAGGGAAGGTGTAACAAGGTTGATGGACCTTCAAGGTAAGGTGCTAATGAATTTGATGGACCTTCATAGGAAGGTGCTAAAGAAGTTGATGGACCTTCGAGGAAGGTCCTAACAAAGTTGATGGACCTTCAGGGAAGGTGTTAATGAGGTTGATGAACCTTGAGGAAGATGCTAATGAGATTAATGGACCTTCAAAGGAAGGTGCTAACGAGGATAATGGACCTTCAAGGGAAGGTGCTAACGAAGTTGATGGACCTTTAAGGGAAGGTGCTAATGAGGATAATGGTCCTTCAAAGGAAGGATCTGGCAATATTGATGGACCTTCAGGGAAGGTGTTGACAAAGTTGATGGACCTTCAAGGAAGGTGTTGACAAAGTTGATGGACCTTCAAGGGAAGGTGCTAACAAGTTGATGGACCTTTAAGGGAAGGTGCTAACAAAGTTGAGGGACCTTCAGGAAGGTGCTAACGAAGTTGTTGGACCATCAAGGGAAGGTGTTAACAAAGTTTCTAGATCTTGAGGAAGTTACTAATGATGATAATGGTGATTCAAAGGAAGGTGTTGACGATATATCGATGAAGGATGGTTTCCGATAGAATAAGGATATTTTCCTTGTCCAACAGATGTCGGTGAGGACATTGATGAGGGTGATGATATTGATGATGGATTAGGATGGTCCTCTTTTGGAAGAATATCATCGATAAGGAAGATCCGTTGGATTATGGCCTTAAGTTCTTTACAACTTTCTATGTTATGCCCTAAGCATCTATGGTAGGCACATGTTTTTATTAATCGTACCAGGTACGTTTTCAAGTATGTGGATGAGGTGTTTTGATTGGTGGTAATGTGATAAGAGAGGCTTGTATGATTCTATCGAGGATATCAGCATAAGTCCCTTTTAGATGACTTAGAATAACATATTTTGATTTTGATTTTAATTTACGAAAGCGCTTGGTAGGCGTGTCTTGTTTTTGGATGGTGGTGGATTCATGGATGTTGTATGGTGTTGGTACATCATAGGAATGTTTTGAGGTTGATAAGAGGGAAGATATGACCCGAAAAGGGATAACACATGTGATTGATAAGATTGGATGATGGACAAGGTCCCAAAATAGAGGAGGAGGGATGGTTGATGGATGAGATAGGGTTTGATTGTGTGCCATGATATTGAGCTAGAGGATGGGGTCCCAAAATTGTGATAAGGGTGGACCCATAGATTTGATAGACTTAGATTGTGATAAAGGATGAGGTCCCAAAATGGATGGTAAAGTTGAGACCCTAGATCGTGTGTGCTTAGATTTTGTAGTATTGATTTTAGGTAAAGGAGGGTGTTTTACGATGGATGATGAGGATGAGGAAACGAATGTGATCAGTTTCAATTTCATAAAATTTGTGTAAGATAAAGGTAAATATCCCACATCAAATGATGATGATGCGGTTTTGGATGTGATGGTATTTGAAATGTTTATGTTAGATAGAGAAGAGGGAATCGTGTCAAATGATAAGGGAGAGGTCATGAGTGTGATTATATTTGATTGTGTAGTGTTTGATTCAAGGGAATGTTCCAGGATGGAAGGTAAGTGATTTTTTGGGGATATGATTGGGTATGGTTTGGTTGAGGGAGGTGTTATTTCTAGACATGATTGAGGTGGATTATGTGAGTTTTCTAGTTTGTTGATTAATTCAATAAGTGGTTGAATATCAAGATCTTCAATTACAAAGGATTCTTTAGTAACAATATCCAAAGTGGAATCTAAGGGTTGTGTGGAGGTAATGGATGACTGGACAGTGGACATGGGTGATATTGATGTGTGAGAATCATCAAAAAGAGGATCCAATGATTCTAAGTTTTTAGGAGAAAGCATCAATGATGAATGGGTCTTCTTATAGGGAAGATCACATGTAATGTTGTTGATGATGTAGCTCGAGGAAGAAAATTATTTATATGGAATGATTCTATCGAGGGTGTTGGGTCAAGAAGATAAGTAATGTCATCATGTATGGTAGTTTCATCTAATCATAAGAAGACCTAGGGAATCAGATGAAATGTGTGTAGTCTCATCTGAATCATAGGAAGACCTAGGGGAATCAGATGAAACATGTGTAGTCTCATCTGAATCATAGGAAGACCTAGGGGAATCAAATGGATCATGTGTAGATTGAGGATCGAGATGGCCTTCTTTGAGGGCTTGGATTTCTAATTTCTAGCCAAGTGCGAGAATGTATGGATTTGAAGGGTGGATGATATGTGATGGGAACATGATTGAGTAAACAACTCAATTAATTCCGACTACAGAAGTGGAAAAGATAATTGATTGATAGTGCTCTCCATCTAGTGATAAAGTCTCCAAGGGATTCATTTTTGGATTGTTTGATGGTAGCAAGGTCAGAAATGGTTATTTTTTGAGTGACATTTATAGCGAAGTGATTGAGAAACAATAGGGCTAACTATGTGAAAGAGAGTAAGGAGTGCCGAGGGAGGGAAGGCAAGTCTGCGAGTGACATAGGAAAGGTTCTAAGAAGGATATTCTAATCGTGGATGATGAGGTAACATTAATGTTTAAAGGATAAGATGTGTTGTTATGGATCCTCCTCGCCATGGAACATGGTAAATTTAGGAAATTTCTAATGTGGAGGATAGGGCTTATATGGTACTGATAGATGGATGGGTTCATTACAAACTTGATCATAAGTGAGGACTTGTTTGGATCCTTTGGTAGCGGTTTCTAAATTTTCTAATCTATTTGACAGATCTTGTATGGAATCATTTGTAAGATTAAATGTGAAGGAATTGACGAGAGGATACGATTGATTTGACTAATGAAAATGTGAAGTAGTATAGTTTTGTTGTAAATGAGCTTGATGTAGAGATTGATGAGGGGTAGCTTGAGAGGATATTGTTTGTGAAGTGGGTTGTGATAAAGGGATGTGGGAGATGTGGAAAAATGTTGAGTATGTTTTTGTTGTTGGATGAGAGGAGTTGATTGGGCTTGAGTAGGGATATGTGTATAATTTTGAGATGTCTGAGACATTGAGAGAGGTATTGAAGTTGAAATAGGTTGATTAGATGAGGTTGGGAAATATTAAAATTTTGATAAGATTGTGATGAAGGAAAGGATGTGGAAGAGATTGCTGATGCAGTGCACTTGACATGGGCTGAGAAGTAATAGTTTGGAGGAAAGAAGGATGTGAAGGATATCCATAGGGTTGTTGAATGGTGTTGTTGTATGTTTTTGGATTGGTTGACATGTAGATGGTTCATAAGGGGCAGAAGATGTTGTAGATAGTTGTGGGATATGCTAGAGCTAAATGAGGTTGAGCAAGGTGTGATAGGTTGATAAGTTTGATAAGAATTAGATCTGGGTGAGGAATATTTTGAAAGTTTAGGATAAAAGGATGTTGAAGCATGTGAAGTTGATTGCAAATATGATGTATAAAGATATAATAATGAAGAATTTTGATCCATGATAATAATATAAGAAAAGACTTAAAATATCTACAAATTTAACAGACAAGTCAAGTAGAAGAATGTTTTAATTATCTTAAATTAATTAAGAAAAGGTGAAATGTGCAAGATGGATAACGAAGGTCCTAAGAAATGGTCATCTACGATGGTTTCGGAATGTTTTGGATAGAGTCCTTGATATGCCTGAAGGTACATGAGGCACAATTATATCTTGTTGTCGGTATGGGCATGTATATTGGGGCCTACCCCTCACTTCACGATGCCACTGAAATAAGCAAGTAGGGTGTTGAGCCAATATATATTGACAAATAGATGTTTATAATCGGCTAGAACATCGATTCGGCTTCCATGTTGGATGATCAAATTCCAATTAGTTTCACTTGGGTGGGAGATGTTTTTAATGCGGTGTTGATTTATAAGTGGTTTGGTTGTGTGTAGGGAAGAATAAGTGAATGCAACAAAATTCCTCCTAATTAGACTATGTGAAACAAAGTATTTGTTTGTTCGTTTTAAGCCCAAAATGAAAGATCACTTTCGATGAGTACAAACAGGCAAAAATGTAAAATGGAAAGAAAAGAGGAAGGTGTTAAGGAATTACCATGAGAGTGCTCCTATTTTATTTTTTTAATTTTTTAGCAATTTCAAGATGTTGTCTTAAAGAACTCCCAAAAGCACGATTTGAGAGGAAAGGACTTGCAATTTGATTTAAAAACATGAAAACATGAAACAAAAGACTATAGATTGATGATGGAATGTTATAAAAACAACACGCAGAGAAATCGCTAGTGATTTAAGAAAATCGATAGCGGTCCGTGGAAATCTCTAGCGATTAAGCCACTCGTTGGTGATTGACAAACAATGAAAAAAAGTGAATATATATTATTAATTGAAGTGAAATAAGAAATGAAGGAAAAAGGGGTTTCCTACCAAGCATGCCAAAATGTTTGGGACAAATCTTACTAGTCTTTAACTCCGTGTTCGCAAGCAGTTGAGACGATCGACCTCCCGAACCTCGATATGGTAGGGTTTCCGTGATACCCACGGATGTGGATTGTGTTTTATTGTGCTCTATGAATAAAATGAATAAGGCTTAAAGGGAAAAATATCCAATCACTCACTAAAAGGAAAAAATATTTGAAAGTTAGGAACATTTTGTAAAATATCCCCAATATAATATTTGAATTTTCATTTTCATTTTATTAGGGATGGAATTGGGAATTTTTCATACAATATTTGAGATTTCGATTGGAAAACTCATAAAATAATAAATAAATTGACCCCCTAAATATTTTTTTTTAGGTGGGGGCAGATTTCAAATCTATAAAAGTTTTTAAAATTTCCATTTGTAGCTCTTGTATTTTCAGTCATATGATTTTTAAAAAAATATAATTACTCTCAAAATTACTTGGATCATGATTTTTTTAATGATTTATTCACAACTTGATCTCTCATTAGGTTGAATGGATATGATTTGAAGGATTCGAGATAAAGGCCTTGTACTCTTGGTGGGGTTTGATTCTAGGTGGAGGGAGTGACACTTTCACTGCATGCATCCATTAACCAACCTAAGACCCCATGTGTAACCAAAATGATTTTGAAACAAACCACTCTTCAAATATTTAACCGAAGCCAAATAAAATATTCAAATAAGATCTAAAATCATATATGATTTCCCCTTTATAAATGTGACAATAAGTTAGGATTCCATAGATAGTCATTTTAAAATGTTGAACTAGTGAAAATAGTTATTTTGAAGGGGAAGTGAATATTACTTTGCAATGAAGTGTCACTATGGGTAATCCAAGGTTGTCATGATTGCACTTAATTCATTTTTTAAAATTTCTCATGTGGATATTAGGGTATGAGATGGTGTATGGAGGATCTGTGAATATGGTTTGGTTAAAAATTATGGGCAAAAGTTATTCTCCTAACAAAACACAATATGTCGATACATATCGTTCGTAACATTGACAATCTTTCGGAGGTCACATTAGTCCAAAAGTGATTTATTTTCAATATCTACAATAAAAATTGATTAGATGTATCACTTTTCATGCGTGTTAGTAAATTTATGTAGTTCTGAAAAGGGAGGTCAAGTGTTTGAATCACAAGTGAAATTTCACATGATTTATTGAAAAACACAATGTATTTTTAACGAGTGTTTGAAATGCACACTAGATTTCTTCAAAAGTTTTTGTTTAATTGATTTTTTTCATTGGAATATGGGGACCACATAAGAGGATGCAAATGTATAATGGATGGGCATTAATGCATTTTGATGGGATAATAATCCCTTCCAAAAGTATGAATCCCTTTAAATATTAAAAGAACCACCTTCAAGTTTGAAATATTACTCTAAACTCATCCCATGTGTGACGAATTATGTATAGGAGGGTTTGTGTTTTAGTCCACAACACAAGCTAACAACCTATTTTTGATGCCACCATCCATTCTAGGTTACCCTAATATTTCTCTCTTTTTTGTTGATAGGTGTCTTACAATGTTAGGTGAGGGGAGTTCCATGCTATAATGTTTGTTTATAAATAATAACTTGATGACTTTTAATTTTGACATCCATTTTGTTGTCATAACACAAATTTTCTTTTGTCTTAGAGAAGGTAATAAACAAATTGTAATAATAAATGGAGTTTGAGCCTATTTCCCCCTTTTTATGGATTCCATGTAGAGATGCATCTAGATTGAGGATAATTATCACCAATCAACATAAAATATTCAGAGAAAATGATTCGTGTTGATATCAATCAATATTTTTATATAAATGTATTTAATATATATGCACTAGTTGTATGATTTTTTCTATCGCATGGATGATGCTATGCACGATATGGAGAAGATTACTATATATGCAATTCACTAATATTTTGTTGTGGCTAACTAGAAGTAGACCAATTGTTCCATTTGATACCAAAGGATTGAGATTAGTTATACCAATACTTTGAAAGCTTCATGGAGATTTACTTAGCTAGCACATTTATAGAGGATTTTGAGATTCTAATTTTGGGATTTTACAGTCAAGTATTTCATATCCATTCAACCTAATGAGAGATCAAGTTGTGAATAAATCATTAAAAAAATCATGATCCAAGTAATTTTGAGAGTAATTATATTTTTTAAAAAATCATATGACTTGAAAATACAAGAGCTACAAATGGAAATTTTAAAAACTTTTATAGATTTGAAATCTTTACCCAAAAAAAAAATATTTAGGGGTCAATTTATTATTTTTATGAGTTTTCAATCGAAATCTCAAATATTGTATGAAAAATTCCCAATTCCATCCCTAATAAAATGAAAATGAAAATTCAAATATTATATTGGGGATATTTTACAAAATGTTCCTAACTTTCAAATATTTTTTCCCTTTTAGTGAGTGATTGGATATTTTTAGTGAGTGATAAAGCCTCATTGTGAACTCAAAGAATTTAGAGCTAGACCATATATAAAGAATTTATATATTTAATAAGCATTCATTATAGTACCAAAAATTATATAGAATAGGCATTGCATATATTGACATGGTTGAATTTCATAATAATTGGCATTTTATTTTTGATATTGTGAACCATTGAGGGTGTTGATAAATAGTTGGTGCTTAAAATCCTTACTACCAATGAGGTTTTACATGCTTTGAAATTTTCTCAACTATTTTACAATAACTATGACTCATCCATGTCATATGTCCCAGATTTCCTCATGTCTAAAACTCCTAGTTTAGAGATTCAAACTTCAAAGTAAGATAATTACATGGTGTAACAAGTAGTTCTTTTTGTGGTCACAATTTGATGTCTTGTGTAATGCCTCTCCCATTACATAGCCCTTCTTTTTTCGCTTCCGAGCTCCTCACCACTTTAAAGCCTTGTTACAACCTTATGTTGTATTTTATTTCTCCATGTATGTTCTTATTTTTCATTTGCAAAAATGTCCTTAATTGGCCTTTGTATGGCATGTTGACATTTATCCTTATTCAAAGTCTTCCTCTTATGTGTGTTGAGTTGGGTTCTTTATAGAGATATGTGATGTTTGTTTCCGTAAGGGTGTCATGTTGGCATGATAGAGTATCACGCAAGATGCAACAAATATAATGAACTATTTATCAATTTGATTTGTGACATGTGGTTGTCCCTTCATAAAGTAGTCCTTTGTAAAAATGATAATATATTGGTCACATAATGGAATTCAGCCCACTTAAATTTTGTAAAAGTTAATACACTTAAATTATGAAGAAGGTAATAAACTAATAATAATTGTGTATGTTAAAAATATAAGGCAAGGGACTTTATTCTTGAGTGAATGTATTTCATACATTTGTAATAACTAGTGTGTGTATGTTTTTAGATTGGGGATCAAATAAGAAGAAATGAAATGAGGTACTAAAAATTTATGGGTGGATTGTGTTGAGAGAGAATAATGCGAGATTGTTTGTAGCACTAGCAATCACACGTGAGGTGTGCGATGTTAACGCCGAAAGTGAATTACGGGTGAAAAGAGAAGGAAAGTGAAACATACAACAAAGTAATATGATATTTATAATTAGAGAATGAAAAATAAAATGAAGTAGTGGAAACATGAGTAGTGGAAAAGATTTGGATTGGACAAAAGGTGGTGAAGCTTGAAAGGGAAGGGCTGACGGGGATTAAGAGGGGAGTGTTAAGGACATGGAGCGAGGACAGGATTCCTCTTGTATGTGTTACTGTAAACGTGGTGTTAAGGACTTTATGGCATAATGAATGAATGAAAAAAGTGGTGAAATCCGAAGGGCGGATAAGGAGGGAACTCTTGATATAGCTGTGAACGTAAGCCCCTGTATTTCCGTGCCGAATGTCAATAGTGGATCTCTACAAAGTAAGCCCTTGATATTTGTGGATTGAAAATTCCCAAGCCATTTTAAGTGGTAATTGCCTTCGGTCACCTATGGAAATTCAGTTTCTTAATCGATAACCAACCTTTCTCGTAGACAACATTATGAAATGCATAATGCAGTGCACCCAATCCTTTTACTACATATTCATGTTGTTACTTGTAGTTTCTATTCTTTAAGGGAGGATTGTGGGAAGAGTAATTATGTATTAAGTTATGCCTAGTTCCAGCTCATATGCATAGCCTTCTGTATCATAATTTTTAAATAGTTTCTTCCCTTTTTTTCTTTTTAGATTTTCTTGAATGTTTTTGATGCTCCCAATGGTAACCACCATCATAGAATTGCCAAAATACTTCATTTTCTATCTCTTCAATTCCACTTTGTGGATTTCCTTTCTCTACTTGCATGCGGCTTGAATCAAATGAAGTCGATGACATCGTCAGAAAAAAAATGTACGTGGAACAAAGGCCAACACTGAGAATGGGAAAATTAAGGGGCATGATTGATAAGGAAGAGGTTTATTAGATGCAAATAAAATCTTTTGTAGTAATTGTTCGCTCGTGAATGCAAATTTTACACGTTTAAACAGTTATATCTCTTAAAAATCTACAACACTTGGAGAAAGTGGGCCTTGTCATGTAAACACCTATATTGATTGTGTTCGATCATGAACGAAGAGTTAAGTTTTTAAACTCCGATTCATTTACTTCCACAAAATTTATCAAAGGACTAATCCAAATTAAATCTAAATCTATGTTAGTTTTTTATGAGGCTTGTTTATTGTGGCCTTCTTATATCATGTTTGACACCCAACCTGCCTCTCATGTTGTTCTGGTGACTTGAATATACATTATGACACATCACAACATGGCGCACAAATTGTTGCAAGGACCCCCACACTGTTCACCACCCAAAACTGGTGCCAGTTATCTAAATCTTCTTAAACCGTATTGCTTTGTTGATGGACAGATTTGTTTGGTGTGAACTAAATTTTGAACAACTCTGATTTTTTCATGATCGATGTCCTCATCTTCCGCTTCTTCTCATCTGAACTTCTCTCTAACATGCGTCACAGGCCCCCCGCGCCAACCCACTTGTGAATCACCTTTAGTGTAAAATGGGAAAACTCCAAAAGGTTCAAAGTCTGAGACCCGGTCGAGACCAAGGCAGAAAGCCTTCCTGTTAAACTTTGTAGCCCCTCTTTTCGAGGAAATTTCGGTAATTATAGGAACATTTGTAACAATGTTATGTCTTCTAATAAGACCTTGGCTCATCTCTTAATAATTTGTACTTTGATTGTCCTTTTCTACTTCAATTCTTCACCTCTCTCGATCTACGATAGGCGGACTTTATTGCATTTCCATGATCCGTATGGATTATAAAATTGTGTTAATGTTTCTCCACAATCTTAGGGTTCCTCTCTATATATTAGTGTAATGAGCAGGGTTCGCTTGATCTAAAGCTGTAAAGGTGTACTCTTGTAATGACCCTCGATGTCAAAAAAATTGAATTGTGTGACATGTAATTTGGTACATATGAAGATGAAGACATGAATAAAATGTTACCACAAAGATGGCGGAAATTAAATGCTTGCATGTCTATGGTTTCAAGTCCATCTATCAAAAGACATTTTCTTTGAGTACGTAAAATGAAGACTTGAAGAAAAAATTGGAATTTCCAAGTTCTATTAAATCGAGCATAATAAAAACATGAAAACAATATCGTTAACATAATTATTCAATATACAATATACAAAACATTATATATGTTATTATATTAATATATACAAATATAATTTGATATATATATTGAAGAAATAAATAATTTTAAAAAATGTAGAATGTATCATTAGTAAAAACGGTGTGTGTATATATATAATGAATAAATAAATAATTAAAAAATATTACAAAACATGATGTACTAAAATTTTAGGGTTTTGTTGTTTCATCTATTTAACGACTGCCCGCAATGAAAAACATTTACAACAAATTAATCCCACCCATCCACGTTTGAGGTTGTCGAGGTGTTCCCTAACCATTTCTGTGGTGATTGGTTTGGCTGCCCGCAATGAAAAACATTTACAACAAATTGAAATTTTTAACATTAATTGCAAGACGGGTGTATTGAGGGTCACACCATTTATAGCGGGGAATTGTGTTTCTAGTCTTCCTTCCTCCAAGTGGAAAAGGAAAACATGTACGCATTTTATCAAATAATAAATGAAGTAAATTCCACGAAAAATAATACATTTAATCTTTCTTGTAAAAAGTCTTTGCAAGAAATCTAAAAAATTTCCCCATATACAACACCCCAATTATTGTCAAATGGACAAAAGTAAACTTTTTTTCTCTTTATTAGTTTTCAGTTTAAGTAACTTAAGGAAACGTATATAAAAGGATCATTCAGCAGGGATGAAGTACTATTCTGGTATATATTCCTGCAATTACAAAAAGTCTCCATAAGAAATGATCATACAAGGTTGTTGAGAACTCTGAGCCATGATAACAAACAGTGAGTGTTGGTGTGTGTTATTTTCCACATCATTAGGTGAGTCATCTCACTTAGGTGAGATCGTAGGTCCATGTGTCATTTAGGGGTCATTATGAGATTCCCTTATGCGTCATCAATCAGCAAAAATCGGTATGATAGTGCGTCAAAATGGGAGTTACACTTCTATTCTGGGAATGTAACTCCCCCTCTCTACTCGAGTTGTCATGATTGCAGCACTGGGGGTTACTCAGCACCTCCTATATGTACACCCCATTTGATCTATGAGATAGAGGAGAGTTTTATGACTTAACCAGTTCTTCGTGTTTCAAATATTTGCATGCACATTCGGTTGATGCTTGCTCCTCTCGAGATCTCTTCACATGCCGCTTCGCATGTCCGCTGATGTGCATGTCGTCCTCGTGATCTTCGGGCCATGGGTTTTAAACCCTCTTTCATGGTATCAGAGCGATCTTGTGGATCCGTGCACTCATCGGCGTTTCTGTGCATGTTTTCCAGCTTCCGGCGTGATATTCAAATTTCGTTGCGTGTGTCGTAATGGATATTCCGTTCGTGTGTTCAGTGCATTGATTCGGGCTTCATACCTCGGTTTGGTTTTTGGGTGTTCGTGGCTTCATTTTTGGGGTTTAACGGTTTTGCATCTTTGCATGCAGTTTTGGAGTGTTTTCAGTTTCAGATCTGAGCTCTAGAAGTGCTGGTTTTACTGGGTTTATAGTGGTGTTGGACTTGGACTCCATAGCTCATGCATAGTTGCATCCTACGTCCTTGGAACTCCAGCGATGTGCTTATCTTCACCATTTGGCTTGGCCTTCTATTTTGATGCTCGGCTCTTGCATGGTTAGGTTCTGCATTGCATTTGCTTCGTTGTTGCACTCAAACCTCTCTGCCATCGCATTAGCTCTTTGGCTCGCTTGTTGTTGACTCATGCATGGTTCGTGGTCTCACCGTTTCAGCATTAGACAACTCATTGGCTGTTGCATTGCTGCTTGGTCTGGTTTGCGTGGATAGACTTGTGCTTCACTCCATCAACTCTCTCATGGGCTCCGTTTGCATTGGATTCCTGTTAGTCTGTTGTGGCATCCGCTGGTGTGTTTGGATCATTCCACAACCTGTCACAAGCTCCTACAAATAACTATGTTTTTTTTGGAAAACATTTTTGACTCGCCTAGGATCTTCAGCACGTGGATCACTGCCTGCAGCACCTCCAGCGACCTCCCACGCACCGTTTCTCCTCTCCTACAACGTGGCCATTTTGTTTTGCATTGGAAAAAATGTTTTTTACCTGCTCAGCATTGGAAAACATTTTTTTACTCTGCCCTGCATTTTTTGGAGTCTTCCTGCTGCTCCTCGGTGTAACCATCTCCTCCATCACTGTAGAAGACAAAACCACAGCGTTCATTTCAGCCTCTCAATGTGGTGTTTCAAATTCTCCAACCTACATTGAAAAATGTTTTTGAATTCTATAAAAAAAAAAACGTTTTTTTTTTTTGAAGCTCGACCTCTGTGCACGTGGCTCTCTCCCTTCTCTACGTGGAATCTAGTCGCTACAGCCCACTTTTGGTCTGCTTCCCTTGGTGGTTATTCTGATCATGTCCCACTCCAACACGTGGATTTGGAGAATACTTGGTAGATTTCACACACAAGCCCTCCAACAACACGTGGACCCTTCTTTCAACTTGGTCAACAACCTTGGCCTTCCAATGTGGCCCCTCCTCTTCATCACCTTCCTTTTTAATGTTTTAGGGTGATTAAAAAACAAAACATTCATTATGGCATGTAATAAGTTTTAGACTATTGTTTTTTGGCTTGTATTTAATACCCTCCTACGCTTGTCGAAGACGGAGGGCGAGGTCCGGGGTTGGCAGGAGGCTAATCCCCCTCGCAGTCAAAACAAACCCTACTAAAATTCCGTGCCGTTTCCAACGAGTACCCACATGATACCCTTTGCACCCATCTCGTGTACTTTTTTAATGCGTTTGCAGCATCTAGTGTATTTTTCCATCAGTTGCGGGAATCATTTTAATGCCATAACTTTTGACTCGCTGCTCGTTTTTTAGCGCTTCCTTGTCAAAGTTGCATGATTTTTCACACTTTACGTGATGGCATTATCATTTTGTAAATGCACTACTTTATAAAGTGCCGCATTCTGGGGGGGTTGACTATACTCTTGGGCTTTCACACGCAGACGCATTATCGGCCGAGTCCGACGTCTTGCTTTTGTGCATCTTGCATTCCACATCATGGAGAGTGCTCTTTCCAGACTTGAGCATCGTAGGATCGCCTTACAACCTCCACCACTTCTCACCGGGAGAGACCTATTCAACTTGGCGTGCTTCCATGGAACGTTACTTCGCTCACGAGGGTCTTTCACCCTTCTTGCTTGGGCCAGTTCCTACACCCATCATCGTCATCTAGAGGACTTTCTTGACACTTGTGACCATGTCTTTGGTCACATGATGATGCATGTCTCTCGTTCTCTCTAGTTTCACGGCAGACTCAGATCCACCTCACCGTGTCTGGAGCATTCTTCAGTCCCTCTATGGAGACCCTTCACATACTGCCACCATTGTTGCTGCTGTTGATTCAGTTGTCTCCTCCATTTCTTCGTGTGATGATAGTTCCACTAACACATGCTCGCTTGGTTCTACTTCTGATGACGAGGATTGTGCACCCAATTATGATGTTGAGAGTACTACAGAGGACTCTTCTCCTCTTTCTCTCACTATTCCAGAGAGTGTTGACACTTCCCACATCTCATCAGATATCGAGCGCTCTCCTTCATATCATCATCATCACCCGCCTCTTTTCCACCTTCAGTGTGTGAGGCCCCTTCCATTCCTCTACCTTCATTGGATGACTCATACCTATCTGACATCGCTCTTCTGTTTGTTGAGCCCCCTCATTGGGATAAGTATCTGCCTGACCTTAGTCGTCTTTTCAGAGTACACTTGTGATGCACTACAGGTCCTCCTCATCCATCTATAGGTGTTTCAAAGGAGTTCATCATCTTTGTTGTTGGGAGTGCCCCTTTTGGGAATCATGTCACTTCCACATTTCCAGAGACCTTCATTGATCCACCCTCAGTTGTGGATCCCTTTTTGTTGTGGAGGATGTTTTGTTCCCTTCACATCACTTGGACATCCTTTCTGTGGGTGTTCCTCTTTTTCACTCTGACAGTTCTACACACGTGGCATTACCTTCGGTTCCTTGGCACTCACTCGCTAGACCTATGTCACACTTCCATGCACCAGACTCAGAGTTCTTCGTGTTGTTGCCTTCAGTTTCCTTTGTGGAGTGGGCGGACTTCTAGCACGTCATTTTTGTCCTTCCTAAGGGCAGGCACATAGTTCATTGCATGGGTGGCTCTTCTTCAGCCAGAGGCAGAGGATCTCGTCATCGACATTCTTTTGGGAGACCTCCTAGAGCTGCAGAGTTCAAATCCGTCCATGGCATCTTCTGCATTCCTCTCATCTCCCTCTTCTTCTCTCTTCTTCTTTCCGAGAGATTTCCTCTTTGTACATGGGTACCTTTTCAGCTCGTCTAGTGGTCAGGACCCATATTTGGCATCTTTCTTAGATTAGAGAGTGTTTTGTTCTCTTGTGATGGATGTTTTTCCCACTGGGTTTTCCTTCACTGCTTGGGACTTCTTCTTGTACATGGGTACCTCATCAGGCTTTGTGTTGGGACCCATTTCTCGTTTCTAACTTGCCGCCTCATCCTAAGTTATGATGAAGGGAGGGTGTTGGCGTGTGTTATTTTCCACATCATTAGGTGAGTCATCTCACTTAGGTGAGTCATCTCACTTAGGTGAGATCGTAGGTCCATGTGTCATTTAGGGGTCATTATGATATTCCCTTACGCGTCGGTGTAAAGTCGATTGCATCAATGCGTCATTGGGAGTTACACTTCTATTCTGGGAATGTAACTCCCCCTCTCTACTCGCGTTGTCATGATTGCAGCACTGGGGGTTACTCAACACCTCCTATATGTACACCCCATTTGATCTATGAGATAGAGGAGAGTTTTATGGCTTAACCAGGTTTTGCTCGTGTTTCAAATCTTTGCATGCACATTCGGTTGATGCTCGCTCCTCCCGAGATCTCTTCACACTTTCAGTTTGTACGTCCATTGATGTGCACGTCATCCCTCGTGATCCTCGCTTGCGGTTTTAAACCCTCTTTCAAACAGGCCTTATAGCTAGTTCACAAGAGGTTTCGATTTGAAGTGGATAGCAAATGTTGTCATCAAGTACACGTCTCACCAATTGAATATTTGTGGATGTTATAACTACCTCTTTTTATTAGAGAATCATGCCTTTTAACAACTACAAAAATTGATTAATATTTGTAAAATAAATGGAAAGAAAACCTCCTAGTGGTTTCTTTCTTTTAAGGAGTCCTTATATGTCACATTAAATGTTTCCCTAAAATAGTTGATTTGTAGCAAAAAAAGTATTACACCTTCCAAAGAATATAATTTCAAAATATTTTGTTAGATTTTAGCAAATTTAGTAGGATATATGAGGAATTTATGCAGGTTGTAAATAAAAAAGCATTAAACTGTTTTAATTTATAATTTTATGACATCGTGTAGTGTCATACATCTAACATAAATATGAATAAAAACCAAAATAAGAACTTAAAATGTTATCACAAATCTGATTCAAAAACATACTTAAAACGAGTGTAGTATATTAATATGTTTAGTTTAAATTTTAGAAAACCATGTTTTCACGCAAACTACAGCCCTTAGCCAAAAAGAAAAAGACCAAAACCTAGAATCAAAAACATCGAACTTGGTCTTGTTATGGTGGATAGCTTCCTGCTGATTCTTATTCATTAATTATGGTGCCAAATTCATCAAATTCCCGTGTTTTTTCTCTAGATGATATGAAATGCTACAAGAAAAAAAATTAGCCAAAACATTGGACAAGGCGACGTTGGGTTGGTTTTCAGGGGTAAATTACCACATGAAAAGAAAATAGCCATCAAAGTTATGCTTATTCTGAAAACAGGGAATTGCACAGTTCTCAAACAAGGTACTGCTAAATCACCATCTGGTTTCACTTTTGAAAAGATTTCTAAGCTGTCATTTTATCAACAAGAATGGTCTTGTCGTAAAGTCACAAATTAACATGATTAAATTTGATACTAAAATGTGCGAAATATTTAAGTCGTTTTATCAGTTTTATGCCATACACCACAGTCTTGACACCCAACACGCAGCCAATGAGCCAGTCATGAAATTTTCACTTATCTCCTTTTAACCTTCACATGACAAACTGCCACAAAAATTATTTGTAAGAGCTCCTCCAAAGATGGATGCTTCAAAAAATTCTCATACACTATTGTCAAATAAGTGAAAACATTCTTTTACAGAGGAAAATATTAAATTCTTTCAGCTGAAATACAATGTCAGGATACATCCAAAATGTAATTACCACTTTCTAAATCTTAATCAGTAATCTCCTTGATGATAAGGACTCGCATCAGATTATATTACAGTCGAATACATTATTATTGTATGAACAAAGACTCATTTTAGCCACAATGCAGGGCATCTTCCTTGTCAAGCAAAATGTTAATAGAGCAAAGCATACAGCTCAAAAAATCACATGAATGTACAATGATCTTATAACTGGGCATGCCCACTACTATCTCTTAAATTAAACATAAGCGCTGTAATTTCATTTAGTAACTCCTGCACAAAATATTTTTGAATAACTGGCCCGCCAACCTATCAGCAACAAGGGACTCAAACCATAAACAGATATCTCAAGTCTTCTTTGTAGGGTACGATCAACGAACACCAACTTCATCTTCCCCAAATGCTGAGGCAATAATGTAAATAACCATTGTCATGTTACAAATTATTATGGTGGCAATGACAATACATAGCATCTTCAGTGTTGTTGGAAAGTCAGCAGGAAATATTCAAGAGAGTTCTCATGCAATGGTAGTAAATATTACCTATAAAGATAAAATACGGTCCGAGTCAAGTAAACTGAGAGACCTAGACACAACAGTTTTATGCCAAAAACCGCAGTCTTAACACCCAACACGCAGCCAGGATCAGAAAACAAATGCTTTCAAGCAATAACCACCAAATGCAGAAGCAAAGACAAAATCAAAGTTCCTTACCAGAAGACACATTATAAACTTCGGAATTCAACAAAACCATGCAGTCCTATCCATCAACAGAGAAGGGGCGACCATACTATGCAGTCCTATCCACCTTACAACAAAAACCTTGCAATATCTACGCTAGAAATCTCAAAATGTACGTGTCTGCCATAGAAAGTACCCATCTTTACGTTCGGGACACATCAACTACTGAAAGTTCTTCCTGTACAGATCACGTATCATATTTTCTTTTCCTGTCATGCTCAGCCCATACCTATCCTTTCACTGTCTGACCGATCACAATGAGGTGACAGATATAATGGCTCCAATTTTGGCGTCCATTGAAGGGCCATACGCCCACACACGATATCCAAATAAAAACAATACTTTTGCAGCCTGTTGTCCACATATGTACATGCAAACACCACTATCCATTCCCTGACACGTGAACGCTCCAAAAATGTTCGTGCATCGTCGACCAATATATCATGATCGTTGATTGCTTTGTCATTTGTCAGAAGGGGCCGGGTTTTCTAACATAGAACACGCCTTTCAGCGTAATAAAGTAAACTAAACTTTTCAACTTTAGCCTATTCCAATTTGTCAGTAGTACGATTGAACAATTGCTTTTCACCCTGTCATAAAAT
Organism: Taxus wallichiana var. yunnanensis; assembly: GCA_018340775.1. Classification (NCBI taxonomy): domain Eukaryota; kingdom Viridiplantae; phylum Streptophyta; class Pinopsida; order Cupressales; family Taxaceae; genus Taxus; species Taxus wallichiana. The sequence goes on from CM031235.1 coordinate 841,507,611, forward strand.
GCTATGTATAATTGTGACTGATTGTTTGTCTGATAAATCCGTAGATTTTCTTCATGGCAGCAGATACAGTCCATGGTACACTCCATGTCACTGTAATTCAAGCCAGGCATCTAATTCATGGTTTGCCTGCATTTTTTACCAAAGTTATATTTCTTTCAACTACTTTTACATTTTTTGATCAGATATGTTATGAGACAGTATTCTAACAGTTGATAAGATTAGAATGGTTCTTGCTGAACAAATTGTGTAAGAGTTTTTATAGTTTTACAATCTACGAAAACTAGAAGATAATTTCTAGACTCAATTGTGTATCGTTTTTTTATGGATGTGTTTTGAATCTTTGTTTATGATTCATCATTATCTGAATTTTTACCGATAATGAATCATGAATATTGATTTGAAACGAGTAAATAAAAAGGTGACACATAATCAAATCCATATATTTTCTAAAACTGTAAGAAATTTTAATAAACATTTTGGATCACATTTAAGGCATTTCTTGATCAGTTATGGGACAGTATTCTAACAGTTCATAAGATTAGAAAAGTGCTTGTTGAACAAACTGTGTAAGAGTTTTTATATTTTTACAGTCTAAAGAAAATTAGAAGACAATTTCTAGAATCAATTGTGTATCGTTGTTTTATAGATGTGTTTCTAATCATTACTGATAATGAATCATGGATAATGATCTGAAACGCGTAAATAAAAAAATGATACACAATTGATTCCATAAATCATCTTCTAAAACTGTAAGAATTTTTAATAAACATTTTGGATCACATTTAAGGCTTTTCTTGATAAGATATTATGTGACATTATTCTAAAACTTCATAAGATTAGAAAAGTGCTTGTTGAAAAACTGTGTAAGAGTTTTTATAATTTCTGGAATCAATTGTATATCATTATTTCATGAATGTGTTTCAATTATTAGTGATAATTATTTGAAACACTGTAAATAAAAAAGTGATACACAATTGATTCCATAAATCATCTTCTAAAACTATGTAAGTAATTTTAATAAACATTTTGAATCTCAATTAAGGCATTTCTGGTAAAATATGCCTTGCTGAATTGGTATGACTTGCCGAGCAGGTGATTGTCAAACTTCTGAAAATTTTCCACATACAACAAGGTCGTTATCGATTGTATGCCCCATAGATTTTGGATTTTCCAGAGTTGCAAGAACAAAAGTTGCAGGGCACAAGCCAGTAAGTCCTTCTTGGAACGAGACCTTCCATATACTTTGTGCATATACATCCTGTGAATATATGGTGATCAGCGTCAAGAACCAATTGCCTGTCTCTGCACAAGTAATGGGAAGAACCAGAATTCCCGTCTCAGAGATTCTCAGCGGCGATTCCATTGAAGGCTGGTATGACTTGTACAATGAGGACTTCACAGAGAAGCTGAATGGGGCTCAGATTCATGTCCGGCTGCAGTTCAGTCATGTGACAGAGGATCCATATTGGGGCGCCGGGAATCGAGACTGGGACTTCGCGGGTGTACAGAATGTGTATTTTAAGCAGAGAAGGGGCTGCAAGGTTAGTCTGTATCAGAACACCCATTTGTCTCAACAGTTTAGTCCCAAAATTGAGCTGCAGGGGGGAGGCCTATATAGGCCTCCAAGACTGTGGGAGGAGATGTATCAGTACATTAATGGCGCAGAGAAATTCATATACATCACTGGGTGGTCGGTGTATACCCAGATTTCTCTTGTGAGGGGCATGACAGGCGTAGAAGGTGTCACTGTGGGGAAGCTTCTGAAGAAAAAGGCAGAGCAGGGTGTAAGGGTTCTGGTTTTGATATGGGAAGACAGAACTGCGGTTAAAACTCTGAAAAGAGAAGGTTTAATGAAAACCCATTGCAAAGAAACCTTGAAGTTTTTCAAGAAAACCAAGGTGCATTGTGTTATGTGTCCCAGAAGTCCAGACCGTCGGTCTCTGAGCTTAGTTCACGGCGTACAGATCGGCACCCAGTTCACACACCACCAGAAAATAGTGAGCCTCGATGCACCCTTAGCAGAGGGGACTCGCCAAGTGGTGAGCTTCGTGGGAGGAATCGATCTCTGTAATGGAAGATACGATACAGAGAAACACACCCTGTTTGGGGATTTGGATACCCTTTATAAGGATGATTTTCTTCAGAATAATTTCGATGGCGCGGATCTTCGCCGAGGGGAGCCTAGAGAGCCCTGGCACGATGCCCACTGAAGATTGAAGGCCCTACGGCGTGGGATGTGGTTACAAATTTTACACAGCGGTGGATAAAAAAGGCAGATCCGAGGCTGCTTCTTGATCTGCAAGATATGAAGGAGCCTGAAATTCCTGAAGGAATAGAGAATTGGAATGTGCAGATTTTCAGGTCCATAGACAATGGCTCGGCGAGTCGGCAGTTGGGTTTCCTGCAAATCCAAGCCGACGCACGATATCCAAATAAAAACAATACTTTTGCAGCCTGCTGTCCACATTTGTACACGCAAACACCACTATCCATTCCCCGACACGTGAACGCTCCAAAAACGTCTGTGCATCGTCGACCAATATATCATGATCATTGATTGCTCTGTCATTTGTCAGAAGGGGCTGGGTTTTCTAACGTAGTGTTGGTCGTCAAATAGGACTTTTTAGAGAGCAACAGACATAGGGACGAAAAGTCCTCCTCTTTAATGGGAGAGGTTCCTTATTCTGAAACGAACTTATTTACAAATATATAGAACATTATTTTATGGTTAAACTTGGATATTACAAAAGTGCTTTTCACCAGGATCATCAGCTACGCAAGGACTGAGGAAAAAGAATAAGAAGATGAGCAGAACAGCAACATTCAGAATTATAGATAGCAGAATAATTCTTCGTGTATGCGAAGCTTCAAAAGATTTAAGACAAGATCATTTGAATGAGATTAAATTTAAAGACACAAAGTTCCATAAATAACCTTCTTCGGATTTATTAGTCAAGGACACAAAGTTCCTTCTTGGTTGTACAAGATCGCTGTATTTGCAAAACTGGACAGTATGCAATCAGAGAGACCAAACGAGTTAAGAACAAAATGATCTTCACAATATTAAAGGAAAACACAGAGACAACAAGAATCAGATAGACAAAGAACGGAAAGCCCTTTTTGTATTGATTTCTTTTAAGGTCTATTTACACTTTCAGCAAATATCCAAGTTCTTCCTCCCCGGAAAATGGCGTGGAAAGGCCATTATATAGATTACAAGTCAGTTACTCTTCGTAACCGTTTCTTTTAACTAAAGAGTAGTTAAGGACCGCCAATTGCAATGCCTTAACTAATTACAAGGAATACGAAAAGAAAGGGAAGAAGAGAAAAGAAAGGAGAAGGAGACAGGTGTCCAGTTCTGAGAAGGACCCACTGTCTTCAGAAACCGCCGCTTGAGTTTTCTTCCACGTCTCAGCCACGTCTTTGCCACGAGGGACACACCAGACGTTTCATCTTGAAGATGTCAATGGATATCTTTGAAAACTGATGTAACCGACGTCTTGAAAGTTTCGTCCTTCGTAACTGCTTCTTGAAATTTGATCTTCGGATTGATAGCATCAGAGCCGCAACTTAAATTTATTTTTTTGAAAATGCAAAGATATTCGGTCGAAGGAAAACTAAGTGTGAATGACACTTGCACGCTTGGGACAGGGGAGACGCGAATGCGCCAAACACGCGGCTCGCGAAACAGGAGAGAAGACGCACAAATGTATTTGGGACAAATGGGACGAAATGCGCCAAGGACGCTGGTTCGGTGTTTCACCAAATTGGAACAATGGGGTCTGCTTTGGACTTGGAACATTCGGGGACAAAATGTTCTGGCAAGTCGCGACTTCGATCGGCTCTACTAAAAATAGGGAAAGCTCAGACTTTTTTAAATGGGGCAATTGGGACAAAATTGTGCGAAGGGACGCGATCCAAGTGCAACCTACTAAATGGAACAGAGCAATTTGGAACTCGGGATAGAATCCGTGAATCGGCCGAAAATGGAACAATGGGCCCGCTTGACTTGGGACATTCGGGACAAAAAGTTCCTGAGTACGCGGTTCTGGCCGGTTCGGCGAAATGGAACGACTCGCACTTTTTACTTGGGACATTCGGACGTGGAAAGTGCGAAGTACGCTGGAAGGATGATTCGGCCGAAATGGAACAAATTTGCATTTTTGGCTTTGGGGCACTTGGGACAAAACTTCCGACAGCCCGAAAATGGGACAAATTCGGAGGTTTCACCGATCGGAGAACAAGACACTTTCAGTACTTGGGACATGATGGGACAAAAAGTTCCGACAGTCCGAAAATCACACAAAACGACCCGCAATACGATTTTTTCGAATTCACGACTTAGGCACCTCGTAGAAAAACACTTAAGACTCAAATTTTGAAATTTTACTCTTATCGAGCTGGGAATTTTGAGTGGACAACACGTAGAACACGCCTCTTGCGTAACAAGATGGATATGGGTGGAGTGGTCCTCTCGATGGAGGGATAGGGGAGAGGACCCTATAACCGAGCGGGTACCAAAACATGTACATCTCTTTTCACCATAGGTTGTTGACAAAAGCACCAATAGTTGTTCACTTTTTGGTTAATTACACTTTTTAAGAGTTAATGAGAATGTGACACATAGGGCGCTCGGTCATTGGTCCCTCTTTCAAATGCTTTATATTGATTTTCTTCATATTAAATCAATTCAAAAACTACTTTTCCCTCCAAATTAACACGCGAAACGAAAATGTCAATATGGCACGATCATATGCTACACGATGATATAATTTTTTTACGCTACCGACATACCTACATATATTTGCGTGCCCCTAAAGTTAGGTGCACGGTTATAGGGTCCTCTCCCCTAGCCTACGCAGGGTCATGTCAAGGTAAATCATGATTCCCTCTACTTGTTCTGATATGCGTCACTTCTATGACAATTTTTTCAATAGATTAGTTAAAAATGGGTTAAGTTTGTGGAATTGTTATTTGTTCGATCATTTCTTCCACAATCGCCGCCACTCGTAAACTAGGATGGATCCAAGGGTTAAATTTGATGGCCATTTAGACGTTTTTGTGATTTTAGACGTAAAATACTTGTAAATATATGGTGTAAATCACACGCGACGTGCATATTTAAAACTTGACAGCTATATATATATATATATATATATATATATATATATATATATTATTTTTTTAAAAAATATTATTATTATTTTTTTAAAGATATAATAAATATAGAATAATTAGTAAAAATTACACTATTTTGTGTTTTTGAAGGGTAATATTGAAAATTAGTGTCGCTCAAAAAATGTTTGATAGGCATAGGTGGCCATCAAATTTAACCCCGGATGGGATCTCTCTCATCGCTCACGATGTTATTATGCTTTCATTCCAATTTTTCATGAAATCTTAACCACTTGAAAACCGATGAACATATCTTGCTTTAAGTACATTTAGCGAGACTACCAACATGGCAACAATTGACCCCATAACGGTAAATTAATGGGCTCCTTTGTTATTTTAATTTTGATATTTTACTCTTCTCGCAGCCTCGAAGTTATTGTTACATCCATCTAGAATGCATTGTGTCATTGACATCACTACCGAATGCACAGAGTGTTTGTGTCATTGACATCCATGCATTCCTCGTGATACTTTTGAGCAAATGAAAAATGAGAAAACTATAATATTTGACAATCATACATGTTATCGATATGTTCATAACTATAATATTTGATAAACATCGAGTTTCAACTATGTTGTTATGGATGTCATATCCTATTCTAAAACTATAATTTTGGCACGTGTTGGGAGGACATTAGAAAAGGTTGATGGATTTGGTTTTAAGCATTTTAATTGAATAGCTATAATGTTTCTAACATCTTTTCAATAAACCTATTTTTTTATGTATTCCTTGAGCCATGACACTTTTACTGGATGATATTCTTGCTAAGGCATTTTTTGAAAATCTTAAAGCCTTGTCAAGAACACCATTTTGTGCTTATTATGTAATCATCACATTCTAGGAGACCATATTTCTTTGAGGCATTTTTTCAAATAGATCATGTGAACTATAATAGCTAAGAAAAACCTCATTTTCATTATGTTTCTATGGGTGTGCATAACCTATTCCAAAGATCTTATTTTGGCACAAGTTGGGAGTATGGACACAATTGTGAATTGATTGTGTTAGAAATACGATTTTTGCATTTGGTGAAATAACAACAATGCTCTAAGGTGCTTCATTGGTAATATTTTTTTAGAGTGACTAGTAAGAAAACTACAAAATATAAACACTAAATATCCCATTAACTCCCCTACCAACATTTAAAAGTGCAATTCCTTAACTATAATAACTTCATTTTTAATAAACATATTAAATCCAAGTTTGGGAGAGATATGACATTTAGGAGGGTTTTGGGGCTTGCTTAATCCAATATTAGATGTCCTAAATCCCCATTATCATAAGCAAACAATCCATAAACCATTCCCACTAAATGGGGTGAAATTAGCACTTAAACAATTAAATCAAACACTAATAATAATGGGGTTAAAGTTAATAAATATAAATGATATCAAGGTGGAAAGTGGGGTGAACCATAGAAATGAATCCATTTAAGGTGAACATTCACCAAAGAGTATAATTACACTTAATAACCCAATGTCAAAAAAAGGTGACCCAAATACAAGAATAATCAAAGGGAAGAAGTTTGGCCCATCATGGCCTAATGTGCTAGTTAGAGATGCCCTTCCTGAGTCCCATGTTTCTCATATGGCCAAAACTTGTCACATACACACTCAATTCAAACATCATACATGTCCAATACCAATAAATGAATGATACGATATCATACATGCATCATGACGATAATCTAACCAAAGTCAACAAATTAGCTAAAACAAGTAAATCATGTTATAATTAACCATCCAATGTAGTAGGAAGATATTGTGACAATGCCAAGATGTATCAATAGCAAATCATAATATCTCATCCCAAACCAAACACACACACACACACACACTTTGGGTGATTTGAAATTTGTGATTAAAGTAGATTTTACTTTAATAAAATACTAGTTATTGTGCTTTCATTTTTATTTTTTTTATTTTCATCCTACAAATAATACATGTCACCAAATATTTTAGTCACAATATTATCATGTGGTTAAACCTTCTTATGTGTGCATTTTCTTATTTTCTCCTCATTTCCCAAAACTAGTGCATGTTATTGAGTTTCTTCATCTACAATAATAAAGTCCAATAACTTCCTAACAAAATTCATGCTTAACATATATTCATCCAGTCTAGATAAAGTGCATTTCATTAGCTAATGTGGAAAATCCAAAATCTTAAATAACATAAGATTCAAGTAGATGTTTTTCCGTAACAAGATGCCTTTGATATAATGATTGGGTTTTAATTGATTTAATCGTACATGGACAAGAATCCCAGGATAAGGGTGACCCACAAATCATTACCTAGCCCAAAAGTTTTGCTAATGAGAAAAAAATTTTGAGGGTAAGAAGATCAAAGTGGTGGATTACACTCAACATCCATCCACTTATAAACAAATGTTTTGTGTCTTGTGTGCTAATTGTGTATTGTGTGAAAGAGAGTAAGGAGTGCCGAGGGAGGGAAGGCAAGTCCTACCAGTGACATAGGAAAGGTTATAAGAAGGAGATCTTGATCGTGGATGATGAGGTAACACGAATGTCTAAAGGATAAGATGTGTTGTTGTGGATCCTCCTGGACATGGAACATGGTAAATTTAGGAAATTTCCAATGTGGATGATAGGGCTTATATGGTACTAACAGATGGATGGGTTCATTAAAAACCTGATCATAAGTGAGGAATTGTTTGGATCCTGTGGTACTAGTTTCTAAATTGTCTAATATGTTTGATAGATCTTGTATAGAATCATTTGTAAGATTAAATGTGAAGGAATTAACGAGCGGATACGATTGATTTGACCGATAAAAATGCGAGATTGATGAGGGTTAGACTAGGAGGATATTGTTTATGAAGTGGTTTGAGATAAAGGGATGTGGGGAGATGTGGAAAATGTTGAGTATGTTGTTGTTGGATGAGAGGAGTTGATTGGGCCTGAGTAAGAATATGTATAATTTTGAGATGTCTGAGACATTGAGAGAGGTATTGAAGTTGAAATAGGTTGATTAGATGAGGGATAGGAAATATTAAAATTTTGACAAGATTGTGATGAAGGAAAGCATGTGGAAGAGACTGCCTGATGCGATGCACTTGACATGCGCTGAGAAGCAATAATTTTGAGGAAAGAAGGATGTGAATGATATCCATAGGGTTGTTGAATGGTGTTGTTGTATGTTTGTTGGATTAGTTGACATGTAGATGGTCCATAAGGGGTAGAATATATTGTAGATAATTGTGGGGATATGCTAGAGCTAAATGAGGCTAAGAAAGGTGTGATAGGTGTTATGTTTGTGGAGCTTGTTTTCATGTTAGAGTTTGGTACACCTTCCATGTGTTACACTCGGATAATTTTACGGTGGTCCCGCTCACCAAAGAATGGGTCAAGGGTTCGGGCAAAGCCCCAAGGCAAATTTTCATGGGTCGCTTATTAACCCATGGGTAATGGGTAACCGCAGTACTGCTTTTTTGGGCCCATGGTTTTTCAAGACGCATTGTTTTATAAAACTTCCTCTTCATCTACCTATTGATGTACTTATAAATAGATGGACATACAATAGGATTTTCAATGAGTGTGTTTTGTGAAGGTGAATAGTGTGTGCGAATTTGGAGGGTTTGTTGAGCACACTCAAACAATATCTCGATTATTATGAATCAGAAGATCAAGGCTTGTAATAAAATCTAAGCAAGTGTTTTTGTGGATGTAGCCCACATTGGGTGAACCACGTTAAATATTGTCTTCGTGTTGTGCATATTTCATTTCAGTAATTCTATTCATACTTCTTATTATTGCGATTCTCAGGAATTATTCCGCATTAGATATTATTGATTCCTAACAATAGGTTGGTAGGTTTGATAAGAATTAGATCCTGGGTGAGGAATATTTTGAAACTGATTAGGATAAAAGGATGTTGAAGCATGTGAAGATGATTTCAAATATGATGTATAAGGATATAATAACGAATAAGTTTGATCCATGATAATAATACAAGAAAATACTTATAAGATCTACAACTTTAACCGATAAGTCAAGCGTAATAATGTTTTAATTATCTTTAATTAATTAAGAAAAGGTGAAATGTGCAAGATGGATAACGAAGGTCCTAAGAAATGATCGTATATGGATGGTTTTAGGAATTTTTTGGACGAAGTCCTCGATATACCCAAAGGTACATGAGGCACAACTCGTACTATTTCTCGTGCAGTGCATGTATATTACGGCCTACCCCCTCACTTCACGGTCCCGCTGCAATAAGGGAGTCGGGATTGAGTCAATATATGCCGAAAGACAGAGGTTTATACTCGGCCAGAACACCGAGTCAACTTCCCTGTTGAGTGATGAAATCCCAATCAATTTCACCTATGTGAGAGATGTTTTGAATGCGTTTTTTATTTATAAGTGGTTTGGTTGTGTGTGGGGAAGAATAAGTGAATGCAATAAAATTTCTCGTAATTTGACTATGTGAAACAAGAAGTATGCATTTGTTCGTTTGAAGCCCAAAATGAAAGATCGCTTTCGATTAGTACAAACGAACAAAAATACAAAACAGAAAGCAAAGAGGAATGTGTTCAGGACTTACCGTGAGAGTGCTCCTATTTTATTTTTTTAATTTTTTAGCAATTTCCAAGATGTTTTCTTAGCAACTCCCAAAATCACAATTTCGTGAGGAAAAGGACCTTTAATTTGATTAAAAACAATGAAAATAGGAAACAAAAGACTATAGATTGATGATGGAATGTTAGGAAAACAACACAGAGAAATCGCTAGTGATTAAGGAAAATCACAGGTGACTAAGCTAATCATTGGCGATTGACAAACAATGAAAAAAAGTGAATATATATTTTTAATTGAATTGAAATAAGAAATGAAGGGACAAATGGGTGTCCTATCGGGCGTGCCAAAATGTTCGAACAAATCTTACTACCTTCAACTCGTGTGCACAAGCAAGTTGATACGACCTTCCGAACCTCGATATGGCGGGGTTTCTTTGATACCCGCAGATGTGGATTGTGTTTTATTGCGCTCCGTGAATAAAGTGAACAAGGCTTATTTGTTTCCTAAAAGTAATCCTACAAATCAAAAACACTCACACAAGATGGAGTTAGTAAAGTATCCAACCACTCACTAAAAGGGAAAAATATTTGAAAGTTAGGAACATTTTGTAAGATATCCCCAATATAATATTTGAATTTCAATTTTTATTTTATTGGGGATGGAACCGGAATTTTTCATACAATATTTGAGATGTCAATTGAAAAACTCATAAAAATTTAAATTCACCCCTAAATATTTTTTTTTGGCGGTGGAAAGATTTCAATTCTATAAACGTCTTTAAAATTTTCATTGTAGCTCTTGTATTTTCAGTCATATGATTTTTTTAAATATAATTACTCTCAAATTTACTTGGATCATGATTTTTTTAATTATTTCTTGACAACTTGATATATCATTGGGTTGAAAAGATATGAAATACTTGACCATAAAATCCCAAAATTGGAATCTCAAAATCCTCTGTAAATGTGCTAGCTAAGTAAATCTACATTGAAGCTTCAAAGTATTGGTATAACTAATTTCAATCCTTTAGTATCATAATGGAATAATTGATCTTTTTCTAGTTATCCACAACAAAATATTAGTGAATTACATATATAGTAATCTACTCCATATCGCATAGCATCATCCATACGATAGAAAAAATCATACAACTAATGCATATATCTTAAATACATTTATATAACAAACACTGATTGATATCAACATGAATCATTTTCTTTGAAAATTTTATGTTGATTGGTGATAAGTATTCTCAATCTACCTACATCACTACATTGGAATGAACAGACCTTAAACCTTTTTATAAGCTTCCTCAATCTCAGTTCAGAATGTATACAATGCTCAGATATGCCTTCACAGCGCCTCTACTAGACTAATTATGGAGGATGAGAACGGCTTTTGGGATACTATGAGGTGTTCTACTATGAGGTGTTCTCCAAGAGGCTACCTCCAAACAACTCTATGAAAAGATTGCCTTCTCCCCAAACCGTTCCCTGGGCCTTAACAATAACTGGAATGTTTGTGAGCCCATTAGTAGATAGACTCATAGATTTAATGTTTTATGGTCTTCTTGTATTCAGTTGAAGAAATCTTGCTTTAGATAGCTTCTGATTCATAATAAGCTTGTTATTGGCATCTAATATTTTATAGTTTGTTGAGACTATAAGCTTGTTGTTTTCTTTAAATTTTTGTATATATTTATATTTTTTACTTTTAAAAAATATATTGTATGAACATACCCGCAGCGCATCTGTACCCAAGGTTTTTAAAAATTTGCTGTTTCAGCATACCATATCCGTACCCATACCGAAACAGTTTAGACTACCCCACACTTTCTACAAGGGGTGTATCATATAAACTGCAAATAATTTATATTAAGGCACACTTTCGAAAATAAATGCTAGTAACTTCAAATGCAAGCCTTCAACAATTTCATTTCCAAATCTCTTACATAAAAACATAACGAAAAATAAAAACATAGCAGCAGCAGCCCATTGTTAAATTTCTATAGATGGAATGAATCAAGACATACTATATTAATCATGCCAAATCATTAAAACCCTCGACCTCACGGGGTGGTTATATTATGGAACAGAACATCGTGATTAACTCCTCACTAATCCACCCAACATAAAAAGGGATATTGCTTTAGCCACTCAACTGAAAAAACACGAGGCATATATCTGGAATAAAGTTGAAAATCAACATTCTAAGAACTCGAACCAAATAGGAAGAAATAAGAAAAGAACTCCCTACACATCCCTCCCTAAAGAAATCAATTCTTTGCTAAAGTTTAAGAATCTAGTATGACATCCAAGAAGATCTTCAGATACCTGTAGAAGATAGGAAGCATTTTCAACATGCAACTTCTTCTAAGAGCTGATATATAAAATTCAATAATGTCCTAAGGATTGCACAATTTCAAGTACATCAATAGTTTCGCAGATTGTCCTATGATAAAAGAAACATTGAAATTTATATACATGAATAAAATAATATACTAGTTCCTTGCAGGAAGAATGTAAATTTCAAGATTTAAGCGACAAGAACCCAAGTACCACTACACTTAAACTTCCACATAGGGTTTTATTTGGAAAAGTGTGAACTGAGTAAAATCCAAATATAGCAACCCTGGATAGATCAGGGTCCCCATAACATCATTGTGAATAGCCAAAAAGTAAAAATTACAGAAGACCAAGCAGTATCATCCTTTCATAGGTAATGGTCTGATTTGCCATCAAAGAAACCAAATAATGAAATTTCCCGAGAATTGCAAACTGTTACAATGCCTGTTCTTTCCAAGAAGCTCAATCACAGTTCAAAAGCAGAATTTAGGAACACCCTAACACCTAATGTGACACCCTAAACATTCATATGACACCGTAAACAACATGTAAATGTAAATGCTTTAAAATAAACTTGTCAGCAATTATCTGGATCACTGTCTAGAGGAACCACCGCTGCTAGAAGCGGTGGTACCACTGTTGCTAGAAGAGGATGAGGGATCACTGCTGCTAGAAGAGGACTCCGAATTGGATCTGGATGATCGGAATGGCCACAGAAAAGACAGAGGACTAGTGCGCCTACTTTGACCTTGATTCTCTGCTCTGATACCCAAATCTGAAACAAACCCACCTACTCTTATTACTACAGGAGATTTCTGGAGGTGCTAGCGTCGTTTGGTCTGGTACTGCCACGGGGCTAGACCTAATGGCAAAACCACAGCCGGGGAGGCCGAATATCAGATCCCCCGTGAGCTTCAGAACACAAGGTGTTGGAAATTTCACTATTCACTCAGCCATATTCCTCCTCTGCTGGCAATTTGTGGTGACAAACAGGGCAAGAATTGTTCTGTGTGAGCCACGGGAGAATGCAGCCAGCAAGGTACATATGCACACATGGCATCTCCCTTGCTTCTCCTCCAAACACAAACAGATCAAGGCAGACCGCACATCGAGGATTAATGCTCAGGTGCTTCTGAAAAGGGTAGGATTTCAGTCCACATTAATCCCCTTGTAAAGTATTCTATTTCACAGTAATATTTAAAAACAACTAATGTCTGAAGAAAATGAAAAGAAAAAAACAGGATTTCTGAATTTACTTATTATGCATATATTTTGTTGGATTTTTTTTGTCTGATGATTCGAGAGGGGTTACCTCACTCATCATATCTGTCAATATATTAAACTAATCACTTGGGCATAACTTGCAAGAAGAAGAAAAAAGGATATGTGATTTTATCAATATTTGCGAGAAAAGAGAAGTTAGGCCCTGATGACAATAATGTGGGCCAAAGGTGGTTTTTATTTTGAGCTGGTTAGGCTCAGGGCTCTCTTGAGGCATATTACCTTCTCCAGGTTCAACGTCTGGCTACCCTAAAAATGATCTATGTTCTACCACATTCCCAGCCAACCTCCACAAGGTGGATGTACACTTCTTCCCAGATGATTCTCTTATTGATGCATAGCGTACAATCTAACCTTTTATCAATAAGTGTGAGACAAATAAAAGTTAGGCACTAGTTACAATAATGTGAGCCAAAGAAGGTTTTTTATTTTGAGGTGGTTAGGCTCAGGGCTTTCTTAAAGCATATTACCTTCCCCAGGTTCAAAGCCTGGCTACCATAAAAATGATTTAGGTTCTACCACACTCCCAGCCAACCTCCACAAGGTGTATGGATACTTTTTCCCGAAAGATTCTCTTACTATTGCACTGCGTACAATGTAACCTTGCAAGCCATTTCAGTTTACCGGAGAGTGCTCCAAATCACAGAAAACAGAGAAGGGGATAAGGTAACGACAGGCACTATAAGATAAAACTAGTTACACAGAGAAGGGTGATGGATCAAAGAGAAGGTTTCTAAATCAGTTGCTAGACAAGGTAGGCTTAAAAACCAGTGTATGAAAAATGTAAGGCAGAAAAGGCTGATAAGGCACTATGTATTAGCAATGATAAAGACTGTAAGACAGAAGGTTTATAAATCAATAATTGTGAAACTATGAAAGGCTTACAAGACATTACCTAAGTAATTTTCACAGTGGATAATGGCATCAACGGCACTGTGTGCGGCGGGAGGAGGTCCACACCTGGTCATATCACTCTGGCTACCACTACCACTGGCATTGTTCAGGTACTGAATCAGCTGACCAAGGCCGTAATCCTCCATGTGACCATGGCCGTGGGTTCTCCGGTGCAATCCAACTTCAGATATTACATACTGAAATCCACGCACGAGCACCATTGGATCAGACGAGAAAGAGGGCGGAGGGCCATCATTCATCGTCTCCATCAAATGGGCTGCCGGAGTAGGGCTTATTTGATGGAGAGGAAGCTCACCAGCACAACTATAATCATCCCCTTCTTTGCGCCCTAACTCTTCGAAGAAACGCTCGTAGCAAATAGGGCACGCCAGTCTTTCCTCATCCCTTCCAACTCCAATCCTAAACTCATAGTTACAGATGTGGCACCAGCGCTGTACCACAGTCATATTCACTAGCTTCTTCTTCCGAAACATTTAGCCGATTCGGGCCTTATTTCTTCCCTCCACCAAAATACTTTAAATTGATTCTGAAGGCAATAAATCCTCGAACAAAAAAACTTAATAGTAGGGGAAACACACGATGCAGTCAAATTGGCAGTCCACCTCGCTCCATACGACGGGAGAGGACATTCCAAGCTGACCTGTCGGAAACATTCTGTGCCATAAGACCCTCGCCCCCTTCATTTTCCACCTTTCGTTAATTTCTCATGACAATTTTTAACAGCTAACAATAATAATAATACCTAATAACTTCATAATTTCAACTTTGTTTTAGTTGCTTTGTGACGAAGAATATCAAGCGCCACCATTTGTCTGCAAAAGTAAAGCGCTGAAGACTTGAGACGTCGTGTGAGGAAGTTTTGAAACTTCCAATGCGGATCTGTATTTTGCTTGTGAAAAGTAGCAGCCATACATATAGGGTGTTTGGGTGCGGCCAAAAATAAGGTGTCATTTATTATGCCGGAATCCCATTTGCCGCCACTGTCCGTGAGTCTCGACAGACCAGGCCACGCTCTTTTTTCGGGCAGGTTTTTCAGATAGACATTGTTCAATAAAATTTATGGGCAGAAATGAAGAAGAGAACAACACATGATCAGCGAAGAGGAATGGAAGCCCTCAAAATTAATCAGGATCAGATTGATGGTTTTCTATTCGCTGCAGTCAAAGGAGAGTTTTTAATGCAGCAATGGAGGTAGGAAAAGTCTGCAACAAACCCAAAATCAAAACACCATTAAGAAAAATTGCAATTTATCAGTAATTATAAACAGACGAGAGCTTTTATTTTTCTGTGTCACTAAAACTCACACTCATAGCCGGAAGATTAGAAGGGTGGGTAGCAAAGAATACATTCAAGAGGTGGTCTCTATTTACTATAAGGGCATCATTGTTGTGCAGGTAATGGCGAGCAATGAACAACAAGTTGCTTCCCATCTCATGTTTTTACGTTCTCCGCGTTTATATAGTGGGCAGAACATGGAAAAAGTCTCTGAAACTGGCAAGCCATCTCAACCTGGCATCTGTCTCACGCTGCTCGAAGGAGAAACTGCACAGGGCAGCTAGAGTAGGGTACCTGGGCTCTTGTTCATTTTAGCCAGCTGTTCTTACAAATTGATTTCCTGTTAAAGAAATCCCTCACGCCTCCATGCGTCATGGAGTGTGTGGGGTTATTAAAAACCTTTTCATGAGCTGAAGAGCGCACAAATAGGTTCACTGCGTTCTCAAATGGCGTGGATATATACCATATGCCCACTCTCACCCTGTCGGCATATAGCTCTTGAATCCGTTTCCATTTCATCACTATGCCAGAACACTTGTCTTCTCTTCCTCGGGTCCCGTTGTCCTCTCCGCCAAGCAGATAAAAGAGCTTGCAATGGATCTCGAAGCCTGAAAACATCCTTTCTTCTGGGTACTTTTCTTTTTTACAGAGCTTGCTAGGCGAGGCCCAATTTTTATGTCTGAACTGTTGATGAAGGGCTTTGAGAATTGAACCAACATTAGAGTTATGATCATTTCTTGCCCACATCCACAGGGGTATAGTCTTTCTCACCCTGGCAATTGGGGCTTTTTTCTCTCACAATTCCTCTCTGCAGAGCATTGTAAACAGCGTGCCCAACATCGCTTCAAATGAAATATGAAAAGGTAGTAGAAGAGTTTGGCGAGATGTTGTGAAGCGTTCATGGGAGGGGTTGTAGAAGAAAAAAAAAAGCCAGAGGCTATCCTGGCGACAGGATCGCATGACCCCGCATGACCCTCGTGCATATACACCATACATCCCACCCCAAATGCCAACCCGTCACCTGCCCGAGTGGCACCAAACTGCCCGGACCAAATTGTTGCCACCAGTAATCGTCGACGGAAAGTGACACGGTTTGGGGTGAGCTGGCATGTTGCTGGAAAGTTGGACGGGACATGGCCGGACAGCTCGCCAACGCAGGAGGAAGGCGGAATCCCGTCATTTCAGTCCTCGTTTCTGTCATTTCCCTTCTTCCACCATCTCCTCCCTCTCCATTGCATTTGATAGTATGTGGTTCGCATTTGCACAACCAGAGATTACACTATTTATGGGCATGTTGATGAAGTGAGAATGCACATAAAGGAGCTTCAAGTCCACAGCAAATATTTCTAACATACATTAGCGTTAGAGTTCAAAATTAGATAAGAGCCTTCAACACACACATCCTTAAAATTTAGAGGAGTCAACAAACACAAATATATCTTAATCAAAAGTACTTTATTCAATACTGTACTTTATTCCAAGAGTAATCTCATCACATTACTCCTCTTAAACAGCCAATTTATTCTAAAAAGGTCAATTTAAAATTTTAATGTATAACTACAAGGCCCCTGGGGCAATTTTCTTGCCATAACCAACATTTCCATTTCCATTTCCATTCTAGGATTAATCTGCAAATTCTACCCTGAACAAGCAGCTAAGTTTTATTTAAATCTACTCCAATATCATCAAAACTCTCTACACAATAATACATCCAGGCAGCGTCTCCACTACAAAGAATGCGACACATCCAGGAAGCAATGATAAAATTCAAATGCAGCAGTAAATACATTCATCGATAAATAAGTGGTTATAGAAAAATCAGCAGTGCTAACACTCCTGTAAACTTTAATTACAATTTTCCAGCCTCTGCAGTAACCACAGCACCATGAATCTTAATGATCCTACATCTTAAACTCGCTTCTTGGAATCCATAACCTGGAACCACTCAAAACATGAACAAGTCCAGGAGCAAAGCTGCCTGTAATAAATAAAACGAACCTCTTTATCATCCAGTTCAGGAAAAACTCTATGTCTACTGTTCTATTGTTCTCAGAGGCTCGAGTTCTAAAACTATCAAAATTTTACCAACATTCAAAACATGTGCTTAGGACTATAAATCAGCCCACAAAATTCTCAACAAGATACATGACCTTGCTTAAGGAAAAATGGTAGTATATCAAAAGTAGGCAGCTTCCACAATGAAATTGCCAAATCTCCCTGAAACACTGCAGTATGGGCCAACCACATCAGCCCACATCTTTGCACCATATTTACTGCTCTTGGGTGATGAAATGAAGAACCTTACACTTCCCCTCATTTTTATTACAGCCAAGTTAGCCTCTACTACACAAATGACAAACAAAACACTGAAATTGCTAGGATACCAAATGTAGAGCACAAAACAAAACAATGCAAACGAACGAGGAGTTGAAATACAAGTTTACTTTGACAAAAATGAATGATATCTCTGTATGTCTATTGCAATAGATTTATAAAAGGTTATTCCTCTACTGCATATAAACTCAAGATAATTTATGTCCAATTAATTGCCACCCCAAACACTGAGATTGCTAGCATGCCAAATTCACAGCAAAACAAAACAATGAAGATGAGCAAGGAGTTGAAATACATGAACAGGTCCCAGAACAAAGCAGCGCGGAAGAAAATAAACCAGCCTATCTTTATAATCCAGTCCAGAAAAACAATATTCATCTATGTCTCTTGTTCTTTTTGTTCTCAGAGGCTGGCTTAAGTCCCTAAAGCTAACTAGGAAGTTACCAACTTTCAAAACACATGATTAGGGACTAAAATCAGCCCATATAACTTCTTAACAAAACACATGAACTTGCTCAAGGAAAAAATGGAGTATATCAAAAGTACACAGCTTCTACGATAAAAATGCCAAATCTCCTGAAGCTCTGCAGAGTGTGCCTGCCACATCAGCCCACATCTTTGCACCATTTTTACTGTTCTTGAGAGATGAAACGAAGAACCTTACACTTCCTCCCATTTTTTATTGCAGCCAACTTGGTAGCCACTATTACACAAATGATAAATAAAACACTGAAATTGCTAGCATGCCAAATTCACAGCAAAACAAAACAATGAAAATGAGCAAGAATTTGAAATACAAGTTTACATTGACCATAAATGGCAGCTCCGAATGTCTATTGCAATAGATTTATAAAAGAGAATTTTATAAAAAGCTACCGTATATAGACTGAAGACAATTTGGGTCTGATCAATAGCCACCCAAAACACTGATATCGCTAGCATGTCAAATTAACAACACAAAACAAACCAATGAAAATGGCAAGGAATTTGAATACAAGTTTACTTTAACCAAAAATAAATTGCATCTCTGAATGTCTATTGCAATAGATTTATAAATAGGGTATACCTCACTCATCATTTCTGTCAATATGTCAAACTAAACTCTGACACAAATCACTTGGACATAACTTGCAGGAAGAAAAAAGAAGAAGAAAAAGTGTCAGGATATGTGATTTTATCAATAACTGTGAAACAAATAAAAGTTAAGCACTGGTAACAGTATGAATAATGTGAGCCAAAGAAAGCTTTTTATTTTGAGGTGGTTAGGCTCAGGGCTTTCTTGAAGCTTATTAACTTCACCAGGTTCAAAGCCTGGCTGCCGTAAAAATGATCTAGGTTCTACCACACTCCCAGCCAACCACCACAAGGTGTGTAGAAACTTCTTTTTACCAAAACATTCTCTTACTATTGCACTGCATACAATCTAACCTGGCAAGCCATATCAGTTTACCGGGGAATGCTAAACAGAGAAGGGGATAAGGTAATGACACGGCACTATAAGATAAAACTAGTTACACAGAGAAGGGTGATGGATCTAAGAGAAGGTTTGTAAATCAATTGTAAGACAAGGTAGGCTTAAAAAACGGTAATGGAAAGGCACTACTTATTAGCGATGATAAAGATTGTAAGACAGAAGGTTTATAAATCAATAATTGTGAAACTCTGAATGGCTTGCAAACATTACCTGAGTGATTTTCACAGTGGGCATGTCATCAACGGCACTGTGTGGAGCAGGAGTTCCGCTAACACTGGTATTGTCCAGGTACTGAATCAGCTCACCAGCACGACTATAATAGGGCACCTATTTGTTACGGGGATGAGTAAAGATCGGCGTGCCCTATTTGCTACAGGGATTTGGTGCCTTATCTCTTCGACGAAATCCCTGTAGAAACAGGGCACGCCAGTCTTTCTTCATCCCTTCCGGAAAACTCATACTGACGGATGTAGCAACACAACCATATTCGCTAGCTTCTTCTTCCGAAATATTTAGCCTTATTTCTTCCTCCGCCCAAAATACTTGAATCGATTCTGAAGGTAGGGAAAATACACGATGCAGTCAAATTGGCAGTCCACCCTCGCCTAGCTCGCGACAAGATCGCATCCCCGTGATGCCCCGAATACCATACATGCCACGTGTGCGTGGGGTGGGACCCGCCATTGTTGAGCTGTCGTGGAATCCTATATATTTTTGTGGTTTGTGGTATACACACAATGTGTGTATACCACAAACCCAAAAAAATTCTAAGGCATGGGATTTGTGGGTCCCACCCACGTATGCATAGGAATTGATGAGTATGAAGGGGCTCAGGTGGGATCTATTGATCTTCTCAGGGACAGGGTATACCATATACAATTGTTTATTTTAAAGTTCATTGAAACATGGGATGTCTATTGAGGTGTTATGAGATATCGAGGATGTGTTCTGCCTCCTCAAGATGTTTCTAAAGATCTTTGTTTCTAAGATGTAGACTTGTCTTAGGAATGTGTACCTTCCTCCTGACACACATTTTTGTGTTTCAGTCCATGCTTGTCATCCTCAAAAGCTAGAATGAAATTTGTATCGAGCAAAGCTTGCTAAAGCATTGCCATATCTTTATCTACTTACAACTTCCCAATTTGTATTAAAAATAAAAGATATAAAATCGAATGAAAAAATCAAAATTGAGTCGCCACCATCATGATTGCAGAGAGGTCTTTAAACCGATTGTTAATGCTCTCTGTTAGTTCTTCACAAGTGATTTCTAGCCTAAATTTTAAACCAATGCAAAGATCATTACGGGTTCAGTTCACGCAACTTCTCAGATCAACATTTCAGCTTGTTTATTAGTGCAGATCTTTTATGTCATACCTTATTTGTGAGTGTGGAAATCTTGTACACTTTATATTTGTGAATGCCTTTTTTAGTAAGATAGCAATTACTAAATACCACCGCAATTTGTTTTTTTAATCGCATGACTAGAGACTTTGCCACGAATTCATCTCGTAAGTAGAGTTCTTCAACCATTTGATTGATTTGCTTTAATTGATTTATAAACCTACAAATTACATAAGTGTTGTTTGTGCTCCTTGTTATATCTTTGTGCTTACCATCTCGCATATTCATCCAAATACCTCATGTAATTATTAATAGGATCGCTTCGCTCGTGATACTAGGAACTTGCTTAAGAACAGAGCACTTAGAAACTTGCTTTAAGGCTTTTCAAAGAATATCTCGCACTGATGCCCTCGCATGTAACGCCATGGTCATCGGGCATATACCCAAAATGGGTTTGTTGAAAAGGCCTTAAATCGATCTGCTCTCTATCTACACAACATACAATTGACAGGTTTAAAGCCAAACTACGCAACATTTTCCAACATCCTCCCAACCTGCTCCATCTCAAGATCGTCTGCTTATATAAATTGGCTTACAATTCTTTAGAACACATCTATAAACAAAGGTTTGTACCACCATAGCCAATTATATATTTCTCATTTAGATTTTTTGTGGTTCTCATTATGTCATCATACATGCACATTTTAACTATAAATATAATTACAGTATAAAAGATGTAGCCTAGAATTCATTGCAAATAGCCCAAGACATGTTGGCACATCACTCAACTCAACCGAGCACTCACCTAAAGCGCGCAAGGGTACCAAGTCCCTCTTAGAGTAGCTTATTCAAGATGTTAGCATGATTGTAAGTATAACTCAAATCCATAATCGGTGAATCAATTAAATCACAAGTGCACAACCTCAGCTTCTAGATCTTAACCATAGGAAAGATTGACTAAACAATTACTATAATAAGATTTACAATACACGAACCATATTCAAATATGTCTAACACCAATACCTGTACCCAATATGATCCATTATATTAAGTACTGTAAAACACAGAAGCTTCATACATTACAATAGTGTCACCATGAGTCATGCGCGAACAAAACCATCGACATAACTCTATAATCAAAACAGGATATCTAAGCCGTGCAAATCAATACATATATATAGGGGTGGGGACTTGCCCTTCACTGCCCATACCCTTCCAAAATAGGCTACACGTCATGCGCCTTTACAAGAGAATATGAAAGCATGCAAGTGCTAATAATAGATCTTCTATAGTTAACTCTAAGAATAAATCATATTATTAGATCAAAACTATGCATGACGCTCAAACTACTACAAATCCCAAAATAGCCTCACAGTAACTGCAAGTCTTCATATCTTTGTGTGCTCTACACTCTAACTCAAAAAATAGCCTTGACCTGCAAAGGTGGCTAAGTCTTGTTTTCCTCATTCCTAGTGTGCGCCCGGATTTTGCTATACTTCTACGCGCTCCTACGCGCCCTATGTCCATGCGCCCAAACCTTCCGTGTTTTCATCCTTGAGCTATATTCCATCTTCTCAACATTACCCCACACTAAATGCATTGTTGCACCGACAATGGGTAATTCCAACTTAGCCCTCCAAGAATAAAGAACAATGAATAAAAGAATAAAAATTACTTGACTAAAAAGAATGAATTACTACTCTACGCTCCTCTCCTCTATAAGCGGGATCAACTTTGGATACTCATTCTTAATTTTAGCCTCTAATGCTTGTCAATCACTTAGCGTTTTGCATGTTTTATCGTGACATTTCAGAACCATGACATCCAACTCATCCCGAGTCATGTTGTCTTTTTCATTTTGCAAAATCTAAAAATGTTTGCCATGTTTGAAATCATGCCCTCCATATAATCCAACTCTTGCACGATGAGCTTTACAATTTCATTCATTCTTTCCTTATGTGGTTCTTCTTCTAAGGTTATCGCAAGCATGTTGCGCTTTTTCTCTACCATAGCCAACCTCTCCACACGCCCAAGTGTTTCATTTTTCTCGTGCTTAAAGGACTTCATTCTCTTATGTCAAATTCCTTGTCCTAATAATATCATCTAGCCCCGTGCACATGTTCGGAGCCCGATCTACCTTTTTCAAACAGATCCCTCAAGGCCTCGCAATAAAGAGTCATAACTTTTAATCTTTCTAAAGAATGGTGGTGTTGGCCTTTGTTGCCTCATTTGCAGGATCTTTGGTGCAGGGCATACGCACGGGCCCTTCTTCTATCACCAGTTTTACCAATGTGTGTATGTAGTGCATTACAAAAGGAAATTTCTTTGGAACTTGTGACTCCAGATGTGGCCTTACCTTGAGAATATAATCGCCAATCTCCTCAACCATACTAGTCAATGTTTCGTCTTTCGCTCACCATTTCTTCTTTGTTATCAAATGCTTTATCTTGCTATCTTTATCCTTGTTATCATCCATCAATGCCCTAATAGTTGCCGCTTTATCTATGTTTCGTGCAACTTCTATAGATACCTTCACCAAGGCATTACTTACTTGCTCATCCGACATGACTGTAGGTTTAACATTCACATGTCATATGTGGGGTGCCTTCTTCATCCTACGCAACACACATGATTCTTCGCACACATCGAAGTCAAGTTCGCCCATATGAGTCTCGAAGACCATGACAATTGCTTTCTTGTATGCGTGTTCACCATGTCCACGTCCAATATCTCCCAAACATATAAGTCCTTGGGCTCCACAATGCTCTGGAATCCTGCGCGTATGATCTTACTTGTGTCATCCACATATCCAAATGCAAGAGTCACATAGTCTTCGCTTTCCTTCTCCTTCTTTGTTCATTTACTCCTTTCGAATATGGGCCCTCTAATCCAAGATCGGCCTTCACCTTCTTAAAGCATGGGGCACACCGGAAGGCTCGCCTTATTTGTCTTTGACTTGGCTCCTTCAACCCTTCCTCATCATTTTTCATTTCCTCATCATGAGGCTCCTTTGTATCTTCAGTTGCACTAGTGTCCCCTGCGCACTTTCACTGGATTCATCCTCCTCCTCATCCTTAATCTTTAACTCACTCCTCTTCTTATTCTCAAGCTCTTCTTTCGCGACAAAGTCCTAGGTGATCTCCTCAATGGTTGTGTTGTTCCCTGCGCTCTAAGCCCTAGTTCTTCTCGAACACCCGTTTAAACCGTTGTCCCTCGGTGGTTTGTTCAAGATCCACCTCTAACGCGACTATATCAAATACCTCTTCTTCCTTCTTCTCGTTAAGGAGGAGTCACGCCGCACGCACTTTCCTTTTCAACAAGCAAGGGTGTCTTCTACCCCTATGCCCCAAGCCACCACTTTCTTCATCAAGTTCTTCTTCCTCTCCTCTACCTCAACAAGGGGTGAATCCGGTCATTTATCCGCCAAAGTGCCAACTATATGTTTCCCCTTGGGCGGGCCAGGAAGTATGAACTCATTCTCCACATACTTCCCATTTTCCAACCTTGGCTTGAGTTGGATATAAATAAGGGCAACTGTAGACACCAAATTTTGGTATCATTCTGCATTTTCTCGAAAAGCTTATCCATGTGAATCGCGTCTCTGCTAAAACAACATATTTAATTAATCAATTTTGATTAATTAATCGAGCCCTTAAACCTCATTATCTAAATATACAAATTAAGTCACACTCATCCACTATTACACCCACCATACAAATCAAGAACCCCACATATTACCCACTTAATTCAATCAAATCAAAATCAATCCCCACCTAAAATCAATCCCCCAAAATTATTAATTCATGAACCCCACCCATGAAATTAATACCCAAATACATCAAACTCGACATCTCATTCAAATATTCAATAGCGTAAAGTAATCCACATGGTTTCACTATTACACATAACACTTCAAATCATGTCCCCACTCCACATCACACCTTTTCTTTTTTCAAATCATGAGCCCCGCATCAAATAAACTCTTAATCATGTCCCATTAAGCGTGGTTACTTTTGCAAACCTCTGCTACTCGTTAACCTCGTTTTAATCCATATTCAAGCTATAAATATAAACCTTTTCCCCTCTTAATGATAATATGAAAATTCTAAAACATGTTTTTGAAGTTTGAAGGTGGAATAATTTTGGAAAATTATTTGTGAAGTTTGAAGTATTTCAAGGCAAAACTCGTCGTCCATCCACATGTTGCTCTCGTAATGCCATCTTGATGATCGTTTATTCTATATATGCATTTCACATTATCTTGTGAACACGGGGGTTAACAACCACCGAGGAAGTGAATGCTTCTCGGATCCACTCCATCGGGCAGCCCCCGCATGAAAATATCTAAGCCATTTTTCTCTAGTGTCTGTGAGTTGCGCAGATTCCTCGAGATTGCAATGAGGAGCTTATCATCTAATTTGCGCTAGCGTCGGGCGTTACCATCTCCAAGGTACTAAGCCCTTGCATGTTTGAGGTTGTTTGGTGTTTATTGATTTCTATCATACTAATCCTGGACAGAAGCGAAACTCCGATCAACATTTTTGCACACTGGTGAGACCGGATCCAACATCCGGTCGCTTTCATTTGTTTTTTTTTCATTTACTCGCTTCATGCAGTATCACAAATATATCGGTTCTCTCAGTATCATCGTTTTCAAATATCGGTGACAAATATTTCATCTTTTGGACTCACTTGTTTGCAAGGT
The DNA here is from genome assembly GCA_018340775.1 of Taxus wallichiana var. yunnanensis. Lineage (NCBI taxonomy): Eukaryota > Viridiplantae > Streptophyta > Pinopsida > Cupressales > Taxaceae > Taxus > Taxus wallichiana. The sequence continues at coordinate 841,532,994 of CM031235.1, forward strand.
TCGGTGTTATCTTCGTCCGTATCGTTGCTTTGTGTCATCTTCGAGATAAATACTCTTTTTGTTTTCGAACGGCTTCGGCAAATTTGTTTATAGTTGGTATCAAGCCTATTTTTATTATTAAAGAAAAAACAAAAAACAAAAGAAAAAACACTTATTGTTGTAATCTATCCCTCCCACCTATTCTCTCACGCCTCATTCCCCCTAGCTCGGCTAACTCGGCCGAGCTACCTCACCGACTCCACTAATCCTATCCCAAGGTCTCTCACCACTTCCCACGCCCTCGCTGAGCTATTCCACTCACTCTATCCAACCAACCTCTCCATAGAGCTTCCTCTTCGTGATCTACCTCCCACGCCCACCAAGCTTCCTCCCAACTCCACCCATCTCCCAACTAGAAATTGAATAACTTTTGGTTTAGATCTCGAAGTGCATCAAATCCATTGTCAAAGGCAATCTCATTTGACTTAGGCCAAGTTGCTCATTCCATTCATCAATAATCTTTTCCAAAGAGGTTTACACTGGGTCATCAGAATCGCTGATTACTGTAATATTTCTGCGCACTTGCAAACGTTGTATCAAAGTTCTATTTCCAACTAGCATAGTTTGTGTCTTATCATTCAAATCCTACTTTGCTCCTAGAAAGTTCTCACATTGATCTTTCAACAATGCGAGTTCTTCTTAGATCTTCTTGATGCGGTGCATTAACTTTAATAGATTACTCTGCTCAGATTCTATTTCCAATTTATGTTGCGCAATCGTTAAATCATTATTTGCTTTGATAAAGAGTTGCTTGAGGCCGATGCTTTCAACCGTTTCTATCTCAGCTTTAAATCCACGCCAAAGCTTTGTGGCATGTTGAATCAAATTCGCTGGCGGCTTAGCTTTTTCCGGTGATTGTAAAATTCCAGTACTGTTTTAGATATGTATAGCAACAGGTATCACGTATAGGCATTACGGTTTTCTAAATTTATCACACAATTTCCAGTCCCTTTATAACAATTGATAGACAATTACAGTCCCTTTATAACAGTTGGCTTACAAGTTCTCACAAAACAGTGCTCGTCGATCCATAGCCAATCATATACTTTTCGTTTAGATTGTCTGCGAGCATAGCACTATATATTTCCTGTTTAGATTTTCTGTGGTTCTCATTATATCATCCTCTATGTGAAGAGCCGCGTCCATCTGTCTCCAGCTCAGTTTCAAATTCAAACAAGCTTTGTAGGTAGCGACTGTATAGTCTCTTTATAGTAATTGACTTACAATTCTTTTTACTTTCTTCCTTGAGGGTGAATTCGAGTGCTATACTCAAACAGATGGCTAATGTAGGTTATTAAAGTCAGATATCAAGAGATGATGTAGCAGAGAACTTAGGCAGATGTGAGACTTTGGCAGATTGTGATCGAATAGTTAACTCACAAGCTTGACATCTATGCCAAAAATAAGTATGGTAAACTAGGTTTGAGGAACAATTCAAAGAATTCTATCCTTCCAAATGTTTGTCGATTATTTTCATTGTTGCATGCTAAGTTATCTTTGTAAGTTTGGCTGAGATGGATCTTGGTGATTTATAGTTCCGTGTTACATATTTATGCCATAATTTGGAGGTTGTTTGGTCTTCATTTCATCATCTATTTCATTATTCTAATTGTTTATTTCATTATTTCATCATAGTTATTTCATCATTTAGTTTGCATTCGATTTGTTTCGATAGTTTATTTATTCTATTTAACATACAAACAATGAATTTTTTTCATAGATTAATATCCTATGCATAGGATTTTCTTTTGCATATAACTATTAGAACACATTTTTTATCCTCTCTATATCTTTTTAGCTCATATTCACTAATTGTCGTATTTGCCTTTGCAGGAAAAATCTAAACTACACTATCAAAGATTAAGTGCTAAACTAAAACACACCACACGTCTCTCGCTTATCAACCCCATCCACAATCGTAAATTGTACAACTTTAGGGTCATTGACGTTCCTAATCACCAATTGTTGCTTTTAGACATCGTTCACCCGATACGAAGAAAAGTGCTCCCAGACACGTGGAGCCTATACTTTGCTCGCCTCAACTTCACGCTGATAAAAAGGAAAAGCGCTATACTGTATTCCTCGTTTTTCCCTATTTTCTCCTTTCTACATTGTAATTTCCCTTTCCTGAGTGATTGTTCTCATCGACAGTCCACACCTCATTTTGGCTTAAAAAGAACTTGTGCATCTTGCTTGCTTACGTAACCCAAAACCCTCAATCATGTCAATCCACTCAATTGATGGATCGTATTACACCTACATCATGTCATATCAACTCTATCCCTGCTTCATCTAGAATACCCATCCAATCACCACAATTTACCAACATTCACACTTCCTATATGTACCAATAATCAAATATGTTAATCCAACCTCAAGCATCCTATCAAACATCTCCTCCAACTTTAACATACCAAGCTTCCTTATATCCTTATCCATCCACTCCTTGTGTTGTACAACCAAGACCATCCAATACCTATCCTACACCCACACCAACCATAACTATAGCCTCCATGCCTATCACATCAATTATTGCTACTCCTCAAACATCTAGCACGATCGATATCTCATGTTTTCCTCCTTCTAGCCCCATTTACAAATACTTTCACCATAAATCTAGTTCTCAATTATGTCAACCACAGAGTCTTACTCTATCCCTGTCACCTTATGCCAATGCTACCCCGCTTCATTTACCACACTTCATGTACCTCAACAATCTCATCCATCCTACTATGTCCCTACTTCCCAATATTACACAACCTCCCAACCAATTCAATCTCAACTCCTGGATATCTTCCAACAAACCTTCCCAAATCCACCATCGACAAATCCATTTCTACCTTCCACACCAAATGATTTCGATCCTTATTTAATTAATATTGTACATCAAGCACCTCTTTCAATACCCATACCCACATCCACCATTGATTCCACACCTAAATATACCTCATCCACTCCATCATCCACATCTATTCCATCCTTACCCATAATACCAACCATAGATCCAATCCCACCCCCGCACCTACCATATCACCATACGAGACCACATCCATATTGTCTTCCTCCTACATAACTTGAAGAACCTTTGAAATAAATTCAACTTACTTCAACTTTAAATAATCCTTTTACCTCATCGCAACCAAATCAATTTCAACCTTCCTTAGATCGCATCGAAAAATACTCCTTCCTACGCTATATCAAAGACCACCTTCGATCCTTCTGGAAATTATTGTCGTTCCTCCCAAGGATGCAACCTCTCAAACATTGCCTCAAAATCCCTTATACAGAAACTAATTTTCCTTCCTCTATGTTAGGAAATAAGAGATAAAATATGCGGAATAATCCCTCACGTAATCGCAACAAGAGAAACTAATATGCGTAAATTATTACAGTATCTCAAATAAAATTGCAAAATAAAAAAACACAACACTAAGAGACAATATTTAACGTGGTTCACCCAATTTGGGCTACGCCCACCAAGAATCACTTGCTCGCATTTTATTACAAGCCACCGCTCTCTCAATACAATACCTGATCCATTTGGAGCTATGCTCAACAAACTCTGCTGTATTCACACACCCGAATTCAAAACACATCTGTAATACATTTGCTTGTACATCTATCATATGCATAAGACCATATAAATAGACAAATCGCTAAGCAGCTTTTACAAAACCGTGGGTATCAAAACCATGGGAAAACTATCCCATAAACCTATGGGTCAAAAACTCGCCCATATGAGAAAAGCACGTTTCCCGATATGTCGGGTGCATTTTTCGAGGCCAAAAAAATTTACACCTAAAATTTTACTCCTAAAAGTGTACAAAGTGTACTTTAGTGTACACTTAGTACAGTCCTTCAACACTTTCACACATAAAAAAGGCTCACAACCTAACAATCTCCCACTGAGACTAGTTTTCCTCTCGAGCAAGCTTCTCAACCCTTCACTAGTTTCTCGTGAAGACCAACCAAAGCCGAACACAACTTCGTTTTTCCTTATGACCACCTTGGTCATCATGTCTCAGGATTCTCGACTGGTATGAATCTTCTCCAACTTTAACTTCTCTTCCTCCAAAGCTATCCCGATGAAATGGTACCTTAATCGTATATGTTTTGTCCTAGAGTGGAAAGCAGAGTTCTTAGCTAGGTGTATAAGCACTGACTATCACTATGCAGCTTACATTCCTCTCGCTTATGCCCCAAATCCTCAAGCAATTGTCAGAACCAAATCATCTCTTTGCTTGCCTCTCAGTGGCAAGCAACATACTACTTTCTCCTCCGTGGTTAACAAAGCCACCAACTTTCGTAGTCGTGAAATCCACTCACCGTTGTCCCACCTACAAGTGTAAATATAACTCGTCAGTGCTCCTCCCATGTCTACATCTCCAGCCATATCTCGAATCTACATAACCACGTAAAGTGGTGTTTTGATCCATCAGAGCACAAAACTGTCCCCATGGTCCTCTCAAATACCGAAGGATCCACTTTATCGCTTGCAATGCTCTTTACCTGGATCACTCATAAATCTACTCACAGCCTCCCACCGCATGGGCAATATCAGCCTAGTGCATACCATAAGCATACATCAAACTACGCAATCGCCGATGAGTAAGGTACTGACATTTGGTTTCTTCCCGCTTCTGCTTGGGACACTACTCCTTTGATAACTTGAAATGGCTCGCCAAAGGAGTCCCAACCGGTTTAGCATCCCGCATATTAAACCTCTCCAAGACCTTCTTAATGTACTCTTCCCCGAGATAAAGTCAGCTTCTTCCTTCCTATCCCGAGATATCCTCATACCAAGGATTTGTTTCGCTGCACCCAAATCCTTCATAAAGCAAATGATTCACTTAGCCGCTTCTTGAGTACTTTTATTTCCCGCATGTTTTTACTCGCAACCAACATGTCATCAACATACAAACACAGATAATATAACTTCCATCCTCAAATTTCTTTTCAGATACACACAATGGTCGAATGACATCTATATAACCTCGCTCCATCATTAAGCTATCAAATTTCTTATACCATTGACGTGGAGCTTGTTTCAGCCATACAAGCTCTTCTTCGCCAGCACACCATCTCCTCTTTACCTTTGACTTCATATCCTTCTCGGCACGCATATATAGCTCCTCCTCCAAATCACCATGGAGAAATGTAGTTTTTACATCTAACTGCGTTCTAAGTGCAAGTCTTCTCACGCTACTATTCCAAGAATGAGCTTCGATAGAATTCATTTTTACTACAAGAGAAAAAAATCTCATCAAAATCTATACCTTTTTTCGTGCAAACCCTCGACCACCAACCGGCCTTATATCTTTCTTTCCTCCTTCTTCATCTTTAACTCTGTACACCCACTTGTTCTCGCAATGCTCTTTTGCCTTCGTAGCTTCACCAAATCCCAAGTCCTGGTTCTCCATGAGAGACTTATGCTCCTCATCCATGGCTTGCTCCCACTTCTTACCGGCATCTACCTCGCATTGCTTCATCAAAGCTCTCTCGCTCTCACTATCAAAGAGTAATAAATAATAAAGAGAAGGAGAAAAACGTTCAGGTTCTTTTCTTACCCTAGAAGACCTCCTCACTGTAGGAGTTTGGGGTTCCTGTTGAGTAGGTTCCTGAACTGATTCATGGGTCACTTTCCCATCCAGAAGATCCTCTACCACTACATATTCTTTCTTGGATTCTTCCCTGTTTTCCTGCAACTATTGCTTATACATGACTTTCTCATTAAAGACCACATCCCTAGACCGAATGATTTTCTTGTCCTTAATACTCCAACATTTAAATCCAAAGTCATCACCACCATAACCAATGAAAGTACATTTTTTTGATTTAGCCTCTAGCTTGGTCCTATCATCCTTGTCTATATGAACAAACACCTCACATCCAAAGACTCTAAGAAATGAATAATCAAATTTCTTACCATACCAAGCCTCCTCCTCGTGTATGCCTCCATCCAAGGCACTTGAGGGTCCTCTCATTTATCAAGTACACAAACAGTGCTCACCGCTTCTACCCAAAAAGAAAGAGGCAGTCCTGCATGTAACCTCATGCTCCTAACACATTCCATTATTGTTCTGTTTCATCCTTTCGATACCCCATTCTATCATGGAGTTCCCGAACCGCTTTTGCTCGGATTCCATTCTTAGAACAAGAATCATCAAATTCATTGCTATAATACTCCTCCATTATCTCGACTCGAGACATTTTAGCTTAAGACCTGCTTTCATTCTCTACCAAGGCTTTCCATTTAACAAAAGTGTCAAATACATCGATTTGTTTCTAATACAATAAACCCAAACTTTCCTTGTTGCAGCATCATCAATAAAAGTAACATAATAACTCAACCCCCAAGAGATGATACCTGAGCCGCCCCACACATCAGAATGTACCAGCTCTAACTTACTCTCTTTCTTCATAGGTCCAACCTTGAGAAACCTTACTCGCTTCTGTTTCCCATATATGCAGTTCTCACATAAATCCAAACTTGTTTCTGTATATCCAGCAAATTCTTCTTTATGATGTTCATGCCCTTATGGCTCATATGACCGAGCCTATAGTGCCATAATGTTGTATCTCGCATCCAAGCCACAAGATTACAATCATTAGTACTATCGCTGGTTAAATACAAGGTTCCAACCTTCTTACCTCTTGCCACCACAAGAGCACCCTTGGTAACCTTCCAAGAGTTAGTCAGAATATCACAAGACAACCATCACTTCCCAACCGCCCGCCGATATCAAGTTTCTCCTTAATGTAGGCACATGTCCGACATCCTTCAATAGCCATGTATTCCCATTCTCGCATCTTAACCTCGAATGTAACCTTTTCCAACTATACCGCAAGGCTCATCATCACCAAGAAAACATGCCCAAAATCTCTCAACATAATCAACAAAATAATGCCTATGTGGAGAAGCATGGAAAGAAGCCCCTAAATCTAAAACCCAAGATTCAATGAATATTGTGCAAAGAAAGAATCAAAGCATCCCGACATACATTACCCATTGCCACATTTGCCTCCTTGTTTTCTTCCCGTTGTTTCTTCTTATCCCGAAGCTCCCAATAGTTCTTCGCATGCCTGTGCTTTCCACAATTCCAAAGATACAATCTTGTTCTTGGATTTTGACCTTGCCCGATCTTTTGATTTTCCACGGTTTCCTCTATTCTTCTGTCTCCCTCTAGTTTCCACTGTCAAAGCATTCCCTGAAGTAGAAGATTCCCCAGAGCTTTTTCTTCGCATTTCCTCGCTTAGAATCACCCCTACAACATCCTCAAACTTCAACTTCGAGTTAGCTAGAACCGAGTTACTTACCGCCATTACCAGGCTATTCCAACTCTCAGGTAAAGAGCACATAATTAATAAAGCCCTAACTTCTTCATCAAATTCTATCAGAATCAAGCTAGCATATTCACTACCGTATTGAAATCATTTAAATGATCTGCTACTGAACTATTCTCAGACATCTTCATATTAAACAACTTTTTCATTAAAAATATCTTATTAGAGGCAGAGGGTTTTTCATACAACTTCCCTAATGCATCCATTAGATCTTTTGTAGTCTTTTCCTTTGAAACATTAAATAATACCGAAGATGCAAGACACAACTGGATTGTCCCAAGTGCTTTCCTATCCAAAGAAATCCCATTCCGCATCTGTCATACTCGAGGGTTTGTTCACCTTCTCAGATAACGAGTATAAAGATCCTTTTGATAAAGGTAATCTTCCATCTGCATCTTCCAAAGACTGAAATTCTACCCGTTGAATTTATCAACCCTAGATCTTCCTTCATCTGCCATAGCTCCCACTCAAGCTAAAAATTTCCCTGCGATTCAACACTTCAAAGAAACCAAACCAAAGCTCTGATACCAATTGTTAGGAAATAAGAGATAAAATATGTGGAATAATCCTCATGAATCGCAATAAAAGAGAAACTAATATGTAGAAATTATTACAGATCTCAAATAAAATTGCAAAATAAAATAACACAACACAAGAGACAAGATTTAACGTGGTTCACCCAATTTGGGCTACGCCCACCAAGAATCACTTGCTCGATTTTATTACAAGCCACCGCTCTCTCAATACAATACCTGGATCCGTCGGGATCTGCTTTGAGCTATGCTCAACAAATCCTCTGCTGCACTTCACACCCGAATTCAAAACACATCTGCAATACATTTGCTTGTACATCTATCATATGCATAAGACCATATAAATAGACAATCGCTTTAAGCAGCTTTTACAAAACCGTGGGTATCAAAACCATGGGAAAACCCGTCCCATAAACCTATGGGTCAAAAACTCACCCATATGAGAAAACACGTTTCCCGATATGTCGTGTGCATTTTTCGAGACCAAAAATCACCCTCAAAATTTGGGTCGCGCCTCAACCCCGCACGAGGATACATGAAAAGTGTACAAGACTTTAGTGTACGGCCTTCAACACTTTCACACATGAAAAAAAAGGCTCCACAACCTAACACTCTAAACAATCCAACCCCACACCCCTTCAACTAAAACCGAAATCATCCAACACTATGAATACCAAAACTAAATTCAAGCCATCAAGACATCAACATGCTCAAACTTTGTCCATAATATCTGGATTGTATCAAACATCCACTTCTTCTTCTAAAGATCAAAATATTTCGCATGCATAAAGCACCGCCTAACACTTTGGTTGAATCATGTACGAAGATCTTCCAACACTTGTTACAAGTTTCTGTAATCACACTTCTACTATTAGTAGGGCCTTTCACCTCAATAGCAAGAAGCCATCGTGGTTTAATTCCACCCTTGTTTGTGCATATCATCGTACTGGACATGATATTAGACATTGTAGAGCATTTCAAGCCATTGTTCATGACTTTATTAAGGAAGGATACCTCCTCCCAAACCAAACCTATCTCTTCCTTCCACTTCAACTTCCACACCTTTGACCTCGTCATCCCAATTCAAATCTCCTTTTTCTCGCACAAACTTCTACAACCATGTCACCTCCAAATGAAGAATCTTTTAAAGAGGATCCTTCATTGTCCATCAAAGTTATTCAAGTAACTACTCAGTCCAGTCCACGTGACCCTGAATCATCAACTAACACTAAAATTGAAACCAAAACACCAAAACCGTAATGTGATCCACCCCCTTTCTCGCACTCATCTCAATTCATACATCAACATCCCAAACATCCACGTCTAAATCCAAGCCAAAACATCATCTTAAAACCCATAAGAGTTATCTTCTTTTTGACACTTCAATCGGGTCCTACGCAGATATCCTTCAACATCTAATTCAAACATCTATGATCACACTTCCTCCCATCAAATCCTTTAACCCTCACAATAAGAAGCCACCATGGTTCAATCCCAATTGCATTTTCACCTATCATCATGTTCCGGGCCATGACATTGAGCAGTGTAGGGCCTTTCAGACCATCGTCCATGACCTTATTGAGGAAGATGATTTCCTCATTCAAGGGGAACATCCTTCCCCATCCACAACCAATACAACTCATATTTCTACATCCCCATCCATTGGGTTTCCTAAGACTCCCCCATCCACATCTATTCCACTTTTACCTATCATGTCATCTATAGATTCTATCCTAGTTCCTCTTTCCACACTTCTACCCACGCCAATCACATCAACTAGTGTAACTGTGACCACATCATCCTCTTCTTCCACATCATTTGAAGAATATTGAAAGCACTTCAACGTGACTTCAAATGCTCCTCCTATCTCATCTACATATACTTCCACATCAAACCAACCTTCACCAAACATTATAATGAAAACACTAATCCTTCCACCCATATCAACTACGACACAACCTTCAGACCCTCCGACTAAAATCATTGTCATCCCTTCTAAGAATGCTCCTTCACAATCCAAATCCAAGAACCTTGGTACACTTCCAAAAATACCGAATCTACATCATCTATTTTGGGGCAACATCAATCTATTCTAGGGCCACCTTCTCCATTTAAGGCATCACAATCACTCCACCAAACAAAATCAAAACCATCCAACATTCCTTTGAGATCCGAATCTTCCTCTAAAATTTCAAGTGTTATTAAATAGAATCAAAACTATGGAACGACATGACTCAATCCTCCAAGACAACTCAGAAAACCACATCCCAAACATTTGCATCCAAATCCAAGTCTAAAGATTCCAAAGAAAATACATATACTAACATATCAATTGAATCTTATGCGGAAGCCCTTCAACACTTATTACAAATTTCTGCCATCACGCTTCCACCTGTCAAGACATTTGACCCAAATAGTAAGAAGTCGTCGTGGTTTGATTCCCACCTCATTTGTGCCTACCATCGTACCCCAGGTCATGACACTGAATGTTGTAAGGCCCTTCGATCATCTATGATCTCATTGAAAGAGACAACCCTTTCAAGGACTTTCCTCTACCATTTTATCCGCAATTAGCTCCACATCTATCAAAGTCTCTAAGTCCCCTCCTCCATCCTCCATTAACATCTCTCCATATTATTCCTCATACAAAGGGTCCTCCCTTATTCATCAACATTGTTTGCCTATGATCCCCAACTCATCTACCTAATCCAAATCTAAAGTTATCATCGACATCCAATCTCTTTCATCCACATCCAATTTTCCTATAGTGATATAATCTCTTTCGTTGGGGGAGTAGCCTCCTCTTCCTTGAGCATATCATCCGTATCAACTATCTAAACAACCCCCTTGACATTGGGGGACTTCACTCCTTGACATTATTTTATTTACCTCATCCAAATCCATCCAATCTAAACTAACCTTCCGTCCAAATATTCATCTCATTTTAAGTCCACTTTTGTGGCCATATGCGTCTATCCCTTAGGGGACCATTTATTTTCATCTTAAGCCCACTGTTGTGGCCATGTTTTTCCTTCCATAAGGGACCATATTTCCATATTTTTCATCAAATTCCACCTTTGTGCCATGATTGTGTCATCAAAGTCCTCCTTTGAGGCCATGTTTGTCCTTCCAATAAGGGACCATTTATGTTCATCAAAGTCCTCTTTTGAGGCCATATTTGTCCTTCCATTGAGGGACCATATTTTTCACCAAATTCCACCTTTGTGGACATGATTGTGTCTCTCTTGAGGCACCATATTTTCATCGTAAGCCCACCCTTGTGGCCATGTTTCATCTCGCTAGGACACATATATTTTTCTTTCTTATTCACTTTTAAAGGCAACACATAGATTCCATCTTATCTGTCTCGCAATGTCTTATCTAATCTTTCACTCTCATCCTAAACCCACTGTTGTGGTCATTTTCATTCTTCCCTTGGGGGACCATTCCATCTTATCTGAAATCCACCATTATGGTCATAATTTACGCCCTTCAAGGGACCATCTACTCGCCTTGTTCAAGACGCATATTTTCACTTCCTTAAAGGGTAGCATAGTTTTTTTACCTTCACTCATCTATCTCATTGTATCCCATCCTATCAAGCTCTTATCTTATCTTAAACAAAATGTTAATCAAGGAACCAACGGGAAAGTTTGCTCCCAACCGGATCTCGACCATATATTATCACGCATAAGTATGGATCTAGGGCCTATCATTTGGCTTCCCTCGATGGTAAACCTGAAATTAACCTCTTAATGCATTGCACTTACGACCATTCTATTGTTATCACATGTACCCATGAGTAGATAGTCATATCTTTAGATCATTCCTCCATCATTATCCCCTTCCATCTATCATGGTAATGATATGAACTATGTGGTCTACTCGTCACTTCTTTGATATGACCTTAAATATGGGCACTACGACTATGCTCATAACATATTCATTATGGATAAGTTCTCCCATTTGGTGAGAACTCCATGATCATTACATCCATCACCCTCTCATTCTCCTATTGCAGTCATGCAAAGGGTCCAGGGGTGTCTCTTGTACATTCATTATCCCCTCCTAAGTGGTCTACTTAGCTATTCCCAACTCTCCCCCATGTAAAGTTAAAATTCATGTATGCAAAAAATCAAAATCAAAGTTATCAAAAATAGACTAATCCCTCGAAGGAAAACTATTCATGTAAAAACAAAGAAAAATAAAAATAAAAGCATGCAAATCAAAGTCAAAAGAAAAATCACAAGAAATAGACTAATCCCTCGAAGGATGGCTATCATATATATTATTCTTTCCATCCATATTATGTATAAAGTAGACCATACCCTCGAAGGATGGATACTCTTTTATTATGGCATTTGGAAGGTTCCCACATTGATCAACCTTCCTTTTATCAGCATTCTCAAAAAGCTTCCCGCATTGATCAAATTTCTTCGTTATTGTTCTTCCCTTTCCCAGAGTTCGCGGAATAGACTTAGGAAACATCACCTTTGAGAACCCTCTTCCCACATACAAGTTACATCTCAAACCCCCTTGTCATGTCGACATTAGGTTTATGAGAATCTTTCATTCATATCTCCCTCAGGGTCTTTTGGTATAATTAATTGTCATTGGTTATGTACTAACACATGTTATTGGCTGCAAGTGCAATGCCTTGAGTAGTACCTTTTCTTTTTTACCTCCTATCCGGTTCAAGCATGACTTTCTTACATGCCCCTTTCTATGGTCATGTGTCATTTATCTCATCAAGGTCACCTTTTATCACAATCACATTCTTAGAGATCAAATTTCAAATCATAAAATCTGCATCCATATGTTTACTCTTAAGGATGTCCCCTATTAATGATATCTATAAATCATGAAATCATATTATTTCTAAACACTTTCTCCAATGAACCATTCGGTTTGGGAATTCTACTTGATCTGCATTGTAGTTTGTGAATTCTACTTGAGGATATTTCTCAAGTAGCATTCATTATCCAACAGCTCCTCATCCCCACCATGGCCAACATGACCTCTCTCCATCCATCCTCCCGCATCACCCTTATCTTCATGTCTATTATCCACCCACTACCTTTCTCACATTCTTATTCCTATATATCACTTAGTGCCGACATCATCTTCTTCACCATTCCAGGATTTTTATCCCCAACTTGGCATGTCTACTTAGTTATCCACGCAACTTGATAATCCTACTCAAGTAGACCTATCATTTTGACAAAGTCTCATTCGAATTATGTCCCCTAGCCATTCCTTCCTCATAGATCCTTTTACCAACCAAATTTTCCCCTAAAATTCACCCCATCTCATTCTCCACTGCTCTTCTCACCCATTTCATCCTTCTCTATTGTTTCTTCGATCCTTCACCCATCCTCCACCCTAATAATTATTGTTGGTTTTTCCCCTAATTTCCTTTTTATCAAGGCTATTTCCTCCGTCACATGTTTCATCATTTCGGTCCCTTTCATTCTTTCAAATTTCATCTTGACGATCTTACTTAAAATCACTAATTTTACAAAAACATCTTGGTTGAGATGTATCCCTTTCCTAAGATCATGCCGCTTGTAGAAACTCCTCCACCATTTTCCATTCCATCGAACAACAATCATCACTAGAAATGTCTTCCCACTCCATCTCTTCCACTTAACGCTCTGGCGTCATCACTCTCACAACATGGGAATCCCAATTAAGGATTCCCCTCACACTCTCCATCCTACATCACATACATTCCTCCATCCATTTATGTTACACTCCTTTTTTTCCTTCTTTCCTTATTATCATCCCCTCCCACCTCTTGTTCCACTCTTGCATATACCACTCACTCTTTTCTCATCCTTCCTAGTATCTATCTTCTACTCAATCATCTTACTTACACACTTTTACAATATGGAAAATGTACTTAAGGGTTCCCCTTCATTCCATCTTGTCATACATTCTTCCCATCAACCCTATCAATCATCCACTTCTTTTCATCATTCTTCTTCTTCGGCTTAGCGATCCTACTTAACCACTCATGCGGCATGGTGATCTTACTTAATAGTTCCTCTTAAGGATGATCCATCATCTTTCCTTTCCCCATCACTCCACATTCACACCATCCACATTTTCTCTTCATTCCCCATAAACACATCCTCTTACCCCTTCTTTTTCTTCCTTGCACAAACTATCTCCTTTTCCCCAAATTATCATTCCATCATCCCTCGTTGGAAATTTAACTTAACCACTTCATACCATTTCTTACTATGTATCGCTTTCTTCATCTTTACCTAGTTCATCCTCATCCACATCCTCATCCACTACATCCTCTCCTCACCCTCATCTTCGCACAAATCATTATCCATATTTCTCCCACATATCTACCCTCATGCTTACCCGCCATTGTTATGGGTTATTCTCTCAACATGCTTTCATCATCAACTTCCATTTCCATGCTAATAATTATCGGTGGACTTATCCTAAAATTCATTCATCCCCATTTTACACATCCCTATTCACTCCTTTTGACCTCCTCCATTTTCTCTTCCTTCCTTTTTTCCTTTGTGCCCTCTGATCATTATCGGGGACTTCTCCTAACATCCCTTCATTGGCATCACTTTCTACATCATCCATTCCCTTTTTCCTCACCATCTCTTCATCCTCGACCATCCCCACCAATGATTGTTGGTGGACTTATCCTAACATCCCTTCGCTGGCATTGCCTCTTCTATTCTTCCCTCTCTTTTTCTTCACTACTTTTCCATCTTCCCTTCGCCTTCTTCAATATCTCTACTATCTTCATCATACACCCTTTCTCTATTTTTTTCATTATCAACTTATCCTCATTTCATGCATCTCTGCATCTCTTCCAATCTGTATCATTCCTCCCTTCCATCTTCTCTTTACATTCCTTATACTACTCACTCTCCACTACATATCTCCCATTTTGGTTTCCTCTCTATGCATCATTTTCTATTGTCCTATCCTCCTTTCTACCCTGGTTTTCTTTGACTTCCTATGTATCATTTTCATCCCCTTTTCCCCTTGTGCTTCCTTCTTACTTTCCCATTGATAACTTGGTTAACCAACATTGTCCCACATTTTTTATCATCTCACCCTCCACATGCATTTCCATGTGGTATGTTTCATGTTATTTTCCTAGGTATTCCTCCCGACATTGTGGTTGTTTCAATTTTCTCCCCATATCCGCTCTATCATCTCTTCTTTCCCTATCATTTTCACCTTCCCACTACAAAATCTTCTTTCTTTCCCACCCCCACCTATCAATCATTCGACTAGTTTCTTTTCCTCTCTTCACTTTTCTCCACATCTTCTTAGTCCCTAATTGTTTCTTTCCCTTCTCTCTTATACCTCCTCTTTCGTCTTCTTTAACTTCTTCATCTTCCTCATCCCCTATCCATCCTTCTCTCCCTTTTTCTTGATTTTACCCCCTACTCTCATCTCATCTTCTCATTCATCTCTCCTATCATCCTTCTCTCATATCCACCTCTTCCTTTTCTCAGCTCGACCATCTCTTATGTGTTCCACTATTTCTCTCCCTTCATCCCTATCACCTTTCTTCACTCCCTTTATTTTTGATCTCCTTCTTCCTTTTTTTCTTTTTCACCCTCTACTTTTTCATTTTCTCGTCCTCTTCTTGTTTTTTCCTTCATCATTTCCTTCCTCCTTGTCCCTATCTCCTATATCCTTCTCCATCTTCCATCCTTTGAATTTTCTTTCTCTTCTCATAATCAATCATTCCTTTTTTTATCTTTCCATTCTAAAATCCCAATTTCTTCCCCCCTTTTTATTCATTTTGTCCCAGTTTCACTTCCAATACTCTTCTCCACTTCTCCCTTCTCCACCGTAGTTTCCTTCTTTCCTCCACTCTATCATTTCTTTTGTCTACCTTACATTCCTCCTCCAACTCATCACCCTCCATTTTCCACCATTTCTCTCCATCATCTTCCACATATTATATATTTCTTGGTTTCCACTTGCTTTCACATCATACATCTCTCTTCCGTTTTCACCTCTACTTTGTCCCCTTTTCTTTCTCTCTCCCTTTCCTTTTTCCTTGTTCCTTCACCATTTGTTCTATCATTTTCTTATCCTCTCCTTCTTTTTCCTTCATCATTTCTTTCTTCCATTGTCTTCTCTCTTTATTATATCTTGCTTATTTCTCATGGTATCTCTCCTCTTATCTCCTTACTTTCAATTCTTCCCTCCTCTCATCTTGTCTTCTCCTTCTTGTTCATCCTTCCTCATCAATTTCTTCTCTTATTCTCTTTCTTTATTTTTTTCTCCAGTGCCCATCGCACCCTTTCTATTTTCATTTCTTATCATCCTTCTCTATTATTCTCTTCCTCTTCTTTCCATCACAATCAAGCACGGTTCACACTCCTTATCGGATGATGGTTTCTCCATCCTATTACACCTCATCCCCTTTATCCTCTTTCATTCCTTTTTTCTCCTCCACCAATTATTCTCTATTCCATTCAATGTCCTCTTCCTCCTCTCTATAAAATTTCTCTCTCCTCCTTTCGGGAGCAAGTGTCGTCTCTTCCATTCTTATCAACCCTCTCAAAGAGACATCATCACATATATCCCTCATCACATCTTCCTTTGACATTTTCATCTTGGAGGATACCATAACGGTCATCACCTATCCAATCTTGTTCTCTTTCACGAATGTTTTCTCTACTTTTGTTTCTTCGCAAAATTAGTTTGACTCCTCCTACTTGCCGAAGAAGTGGGACTGCTTTCTCTTTTCTTCACCTACTAATTTGTCTGTCACTTATGAACCTTTCTTATGAAACATGTTTTTATCACCATATTTATCACCCTTTCAGGGCATTTTATCTCACACTTATATCCTATTTGCTCGTTGTTTCCACATTTATGATTATACTCATTCCCCCTAGGGAATTTTATTTACATATCAACCTTCCATATCGTGCCATGTCTTTAGGGAATCATTATTTTCATCCTCGTTCCTTTTGTGGACATATGATTTTTCACTCGATTCCTCGCATACTGAAAGGATTTCACATATTTTTGCATTCGCCACATATTTTGATGCTTACCTATGAGCCATTGGTCATCGCAGTTTACATCCATACTATAGTGGTCTTCACCCACTCACTGGTCCATAGAACATTGTCATCTGTCTTCGTTGAGACTACAATTTTCCTCTAATGTGATATTGGAGTCACCGCCATATTTTTCAATGTTATTGTGATCCTTTTTCACATGTGGTATCTTTCCTTTGGTTATGTTTTTATCCATTCCCTTTCCTTTTGTGGACACATGATTTCATCCAACCCTTTTTTGTTTTTGTCTCATGGCTTGCTATCACAAACCACTCAACAAAAAGGGGCAAATGTAGACACAAAATTTTGGTATCATCCCACATTTTCTCGGCAAGCTTATCCATGTGAATCACATCTCCCACCAAAGAAACATATTTAATTAATTAGTTTTGATTAATTAATTGATCCCCTTAAACCTCATTATCTAAATATGCTAATTAAGTCAAACTCATCCACTATTACACCCACCATACAAATAAGTAATCCCACATGTTCCCCACTTAATTCAATCAAATCAAAATCAATCCCCACCTAAAAATCAATCCCCCAAAATTATTAATTCATGAACCCCACCCATGAATTTAATAATTATAAAACCCAAATACATCAAAATTTGACATCTCATTCAAATATTCAATAGTGTAAAGTAATCCACATGGTTTCAATATTACACCTAACATTTCAAATCATGTCCCCACTCCACATCACACCTTTTCTTTTTTTTCAAATCATGAGCCCCACAATCAAATCAACTCCTAATCATGTCCCATTAAGAAAGGTTACTTTTGCAAACCTCTTACTCGTTAACCTCAAATTTTAATCCATATTCAAGCTATAAATATAACCCTTCCCCCTCTTAAGGATAATAAAAAAATTATGAAACAAGTTTTTAAAGCTTGAAGGTGGAAAAATTTTGGAAAATTATTTGTGAAGTTTGAAGCAAATTTTGAATTATTTGAAGGCAAAACTCGCCATCATCCCCATGTTGCTCTCGTAATGCCATCTTGATGATCGTTTATTTGGTATATTGCATTTCACCTTATCTTGTGGACACGGGGTTGATAGCCACCGAGGAAGTGAACGCTTCTTGATCCGCTCCGTCGGCAACCCTCCGTGAAAATATCTAAGCCATTTTTCTCTAGTGTCTATGAGTTGTAGGTTCCTTGAGATCACATCGAGGAGCTTATTATCCAATTCACGCCGCATCACCATCACCATCTCCAAGGTACTAAGCCTTTGCATGTTTGAGGTTGTTTGGTGTTTATTGATTTCTATCATACTAATCTAGACAGAAGGTGAAACTTTGATCAACAAAGCAGCTCCAATTTCCCCAACTGCTAAACTCATCACCTTCATGTTTATATCATTAGAAATCAATCTTTCAATATATGTAGACTTACTTGGGTACACGTAAGTCTTCATGAGAGTATGGTAGTCGCAGTCTACCTTGTCAGCGTTGAAGAGTAGTTGGCGTGTGTCTCAAAACTCGTTCACAAAAGCTTGAAAAATAACGCATGATGAAATCATAAGGAAGCTTACACCATGGGCTCCATTCCCATCCTTCATTGTAAAACATACAATACAAATGTATCAATATACGGAAAACTACACCTATTTTCCTAACACCGTTGGAAGTTCCTTTGGTATTCTCCACTCTTCTTCAAACGCGGTGCACAAGCACTCGTACCACAACTCTACTCTTTGCTTAAAGGGGCCACTCATGGTCCCATCACAAGTGTATTTCTCAAATCTCTCTGCAAGATATTTCTTCTCCTTAGGGTATTTCCATATTTTCTCCTTAGGACCATCCGGTACTCTAATTTCTACAAAGACAAGTGACAAAAGTATAGCGCCAAAACTAATCTTATCTCCACCATGCACTTCTTCAATTATAGTTTTAGTAATAAACCACCAAATTAATAGACTACACCTTCGTATATTTTCTTTGCTTTGTGTAGCCACAACGTGTTTACTCGAAACCACTGTTCTTGGTCATTGAGCTTGGTGAGGAGGTGCTCCGCCGCTTTGAACCATGGATACTTCGTTAGCTTCCCTATAACCATTTTGTGCCCACCTTTAAGGTATCTTAACTCCTTCCTTGTCTTCATAATACCCTCCTTATCCGATAAGTCACTACTCACTTCAATGCCCAATCTCCTAAGTCTTGTCAAGCTTCCAATCATGGGCGCGATGAGCCTCATACGTCACCCAACGAAGTAGAAAATTCCTCGTGGACTATGCTCATCATCCACTGGTATAATTTCTTGGGTTTTCCAAATTATGGAAGTTCATATAGTTGTAAAACTCCCACCTTTGTCAATAGCTTCGCCCGCGTCATCGTACATGACCATATTGCCCACCATATTTTTTATTTGTCTTTTTCACCAGTAATTTCTCCAGTTCTTCCTTGTTATCTGTAGACCTATGATTGTAGTCGCTCACCTTGCATTGAGAACATGTGAGTCCCAATCGCAACCCATAAAAACTTCCTCTGGGTACTACATTTCAGAAAAATTACTTTCGGGGGCATCCTCGATTTCAATTTCAACTTCCTTTTGTTTCTTTCCCCTTGTACTCAACCCCTTGGTGCTCTTTTCGGTGCCATTTTAATGAAAAGGGGTTGTTTTGTTTACCTCTTCCGAGATTTGTAACTCATATTCACATGCCCTAGCTCGAACCCGTGTGCCCTAGCTTCAATCTAAACCCTAGCTCTCGATTTCTCCTCCCCGCATGCCTCTACTTCACTCAAACACTTCTCCAAAGGGAGCGCAAGTCAATCACGTGCATAAATCTAATAACAAATCTTGGTTTTAAGCTCTTTACACTTTACCACTATCTTTGCTAGCTCACTCGTAACTAACTCACTTGAAAATTCATAATCGCAAAGGTAAAAATGGCCTCACAACCCTTCCTTATATAGATTTTTAAAAATTTATCACATTTATTGCTCCTTCACCTACCACCGATCCCAACATTAATTCATCATTTGCCAACTTTTCTCGCGTTGTACATCTCCATGCCACAATCATAACCTTCTCGCGTGCTTCCTACTTCTTAGCCACAAACCTCCTTTCATGCACTTTCATGCCACGAAGTACTTCGCCACTACGCCTTCTTCTATGTAGTTTCCACTGTGCAGATCCTACCTCACATTACACTGTGCCTTCATCCGTAAGTGGTTTTTCATCATGAGCAATCTGCTTCTATCTGCTCCTTTCCAAAGATCACCCACAACCAAGTTTCTTGTATGCATACCCACATTCAAATGACAATCATACTATATTCAAATTGAAATAAATTGTGTATATAAACCACCCCACACTAGGGTATGTTGTTATTAGCACCACTTTTATTAGACGAGTACTTATTGACAATGGATCAACCATCAACTTATGTGCTTATTCCTCTTAAAGCAAATTGAGTATTAGTGATAATCTCATTTCTAAGAATTCTACTATCATCTGTTGCTATGACTCTACCACTCCTACATGTTTAGGGACTATTTCATTACAAATCCGAGTTGGGCCTAAAACCCTCTTATCAACCCTTGTTATAGATTCCTCATTTCAATTCAATCTCGTGTTAGGTAGAAATTAGATTTATGCAATGCAAGGAATCCCATATATTGTTCACCAATGTGTTACATTTTTACATGATGTAAATGAACACACTATTTCAATAGATCCCAAACCCTTCAAGTTCTGCACATAGATCCTATTATAGAAATTCCCATCCCTCCTAATAAACGTATCCCATATAGTAGTATTGCCACTTATGACATTGGTTAGTATAGCTCTCCCCACTTGTCCACCACTCAAAATATTCCAGTCATTTCTACTCATACTAATGACATCATTTCACCTACAACACCTACCTTCTGTCCCCGCTACTACTCTACTTGTTGAGGTGTCATCTTCCATTTTCCATCCTAGTGCATCTCTTAACAATATACTTGATCACCCTATACAACATGATAATGTTATCACATATGATTGTAAGAGATCCGACAAGGAAGTAGATGATATTGAACTTGCAGATAAAGCATTAAGTCAAACCGACTTTTACCCTTTCAACATAAATGATTCTTACTTTGAAGACACCCTTATAATCGATGGCCCAGTGAATATAGATTCAAAACTCCCCCTTTTACTACTGCTATGGTACTTTATCACATATTTTTTAATGCCTTAGACACAATTTTATCTTCTATTACATCTTTAGCATTGCCGCCTCCTCCTATCACATGTACCTTATTCATCAACAATTCCTTTTGACATAACATCCTACTCAATTATTATTGTTTAGATATCGTTTGTACACTTGAGGGCTTAACGCGAATTGGTTTGGCACTTAATGACATTTTACCACCCATTCACTCACCTCATCTATATAATGGCTATTGTCACATTACATCCATGTATGGCCTTCACGTGTTTCACTTAACAATCTTCGATTCTCACACCCCTCATACTTCTCCATTGACATTGGGGCAATCTTGGCTTAACTATATCGTGGTACTTTAGATAGAGACCACACTTATCTCACATTTCCTATGCCATTTGGAAACATTTCCATTGGTAACGACTCATCTCCTACTTATTCTCATAATCTCTCTACTGGGTACGCACATGATTGTCCACCATTACCATTCACCGATGAGGAATATGCAATGAACATTTACACACTATGTCATAATGGATATTTATATGATCCACCTCATTATATTGCATATCATGTCTCTAATGCTACACTAGTAGACTTTGATCCTCGATAACGATGATCTATTATACAATGTCACATTATTATACTCACTCACATGCACACTTGGGGCATCACATTCACACATCCCCTCTCCACCTAACAACATCGTACATCACAACATAACATATTTATAGCATACACATATCACATCATCATCACATTAGAGACTCATCACACTTATACTAGCACCGTTATTTCCCCGATGATGCACTCTTGTGCTTTGATTCACACTTGATCACAAGGGATACATACTACACATGAAACCAACACATTGCACAATAGGTATTACACATTGCATTGATTCACACATCTTGCATCATATGTATTATATTTTACATCATACACTCTTCATTTAGTATACATCATTTATGCATTTGCATATCTATACATCATACTAGTCTTCATCATATATGTTTCACACTTCTATTGTCTATGATTCTAGCATCACGTACTCACTCATCCTACATACTACATAACGTGCACTTTACACTTTTGGTCTACATACACATATTGCATTGAATCCTATACACCATACATTACACATCCTACATATCACATGGTTATCTCTTATCATCACACATACTACATCATATTCTACGTGTTGTACTCACTACCCTATGATGTACTCTAGTCCCTCGGTCCATACTCAACTACTGATGGTTTACCAATCAAATAGACCTTATCATACATACATTCATCACTCGACCTTCTCTCATATGAAATTACTAGGTTAGTGACATACGCTATAGGCTAAAAGGTCACCTATTCCTTAATTTTGTAGTGGTACACACTTTAGGATATATCACCACTCCTTCTATTCATCTCATCATGCTATACGCTTTAAGCAATTACTTCATCACGCATTCATTTCTAGGTCACATATCATCAACACACATACACATTCATCACAAGCACTACATACCACACACTACTTAACCATTTCCCAATGACACACTCCCATTTTTGGTCCATTCTTGATCACGCCGAGGGGGCATACTAAATGAACCTCACTACATACAACTCCATTCACTGGGGGCATGTGGATCTTGTCATCCATCTTGCATTCCATTCCATCCATCCACAACATGTTGCATATCTTGGTTACTTTTACTCTTGTTTACATTTTCTTGTTCATATTTGCTTATTACACATGCTAGCTATATCTTTTATATGTCATTATCATTACCATACACACATGCGCTTTCACTCCATTCTTTAGTTGTGATCGCAGATACAAATCTCATACACGCAACATGGATGCTTGCCTCTTACCACTCCTACAATGGTCATTGGGAATCCACATTTGTTTCTTACAAAGTGCTATTATTTCATTTTGTACTCATTACTTTATATCACTTGCTTATACAAGATTTTTACATATGGGTTATCTTTCTAACATGTTAATGGGTGCTTCAAGTGTAGTATTTTTTTACAAGATTATTTTCTTCCATGGTTAACTGTTGTTTGTATTTTCTTGTTTTGATTGCTATTGTATGCGGGCCTTGCCCTTTTTTTGGTGTACACACTTATTTTGTTGTATGCATTCATTGCATCCTTACATGTCTTGTGAAATCATGAGTGATTTCCCATGTTTGAAACCTACTTTGGTGGTCTATGTGTCTTCTTGCATGTTTACTTGCATTCTATCTTATACATTGTTTGCGTAACATACACTTGTCTTTTACATGCATGTTTGTTCATACTAACACTTGTTTCTATCCACTTGTTTGTGTGTGCCTTGGTTTCTACCAAGCACATTCCCTTCCCCATGCAGGACACAATTTATGCGGTTGGTCCTTTTTGGGGCTACATTTTCCTATTAGCGACATCACATGTGCCCCAAAGAGGGGGCATCATTTGGGGTTTTACACATTACACATCACTTCTCTACCGATACAGCTTTAGTTTAATTTTACATCCTAGAAATTGAGGGTTATATAGCAAGTGGGTTAAAAATAGTCTACAAACCTCGTACACAATGGATTTTACAAGACAAGTTATCCTTAGCATTATGGGGAGTAGTTACATGTTAGAGGATATAGTGGATTTCCTCCTACACTACTTCGCCAATGGCGTCCCGATCATCCCAAAACCAGCAGAGATACAAATATCTTCATACAACTTTAGGGAAGCAGTTACATGTTGGAGAATAATGTATCTTTCTCCCTACATTTCTTTAACCAAGGTGGCTTGAGATCACCCAAAACCACAGATAATATATCCTTTCTACACCCTTTCTCTCATCATGGATCAAGTGCACATGTTCCTTTTACTTTTTCATACTTCCATTTACATATATATTACTATATATATATATATATATATATATATATGCATTTTTGACAATATATACATGTGTATTTGACTACTTGATCGTCTTCTCCTTACTTGATTCTTCCGTATGAGAAGAAAGTAGTCAATGACAATGGCATTAACAATAACAACATTTTTGGCAAAGGTCACATGATACAAGCCATGCATGTACATCACACACATTGACATATACACACAAATTTATGCCCTAGGTTCACTCTCACCATTTTTTACACTTTTTCATCTTTAGTTTCCACGCTCCACTATTTTCTCATTCCACACTTTTTCTAGTCCATCGACACACTTTCTACATCACTCTACATGGATATTAGGTACACATCTCTATCTACTTTATGTTATCGAGTGTTCTGTTCACCAACATAAAATGAGGGAAAATGTAGTCACAAAATCATGCACTTTAGACATTATTTAGTCCCAGTCTCATACTACTATTTAAATGGTTTTGAGTGAAGAAAGTACTAATTAACCCATGTCCTTTGGCCATTTTACTTTGCTTTCTGTTGTCACTACCGACCTTCAGCACATACTTGCCTAGTCTATTTTTGTCATTTTTCATCATTTTACCTCTAATCGAGGTTCCCAACCCAATGATCGGGTGCCCCAAGTGCCTTGGTCCCATTTGGGGCACCTTGAGCCTTTCTACACTTTCTTGCCACTTTTTGGGCACTTTTTAGCCGTTTAAGATTTCCATCTTTTTACTTGGTTGGCCTTTTTAGGTTTAATTATGAAATTAGAACAAGATAACCATATAAATATAAATTTATGAGACCATAATGAGGGACCAAGCACTAAGCACTTACTATCGACATCTAGGTTATCCATCAAAGGCATCTAAACCTACATTTGCATCCATATAACTCTATCACAAGACACACAAGGCCGATTCATTTGCATCAAACTTTATAGGAGGGGAGTCTATTGTTTCTATGCACACATTTATTACATTCTACATCTAGTTATTGCTTGTTACTTAAAAAGTGCAACTGGAACAAGAGCAACCTATGGCACGCTTTGCACTAACAAGCACATAGAACTACATCGGGTATGAGATGTAGTGCAATGCTCAATTAGTAAGTCCACCATTGTGGCAACTAAGGGAAGTTTGACCCATTCATATGTATCTTTATTTTTTTAGGGGTTTGATGCTTGTCTTGGGGTTTTGCAGGTTTCTTCTTCATCATTGATTACCAACTGACATACAACCGAGTAAAAGGAAATTAGTGTGATAGAAAGTGAAGGTAGGAAGCCACCCAACGACACCTCGGAGGAGGTTTTCGAGATTTTTCAAATACTAGGGTGTTCATATTACAGATTAGGGTGCCCACATGTGCCCCTATACCTCTCTGTAGACACCCTAGTCTAGCTAACTATTTCAAATCTATGTTTTCTGGGGACTTCGTGTGGTCATGCTTACATTTTATTCATCTAGTTTATTCTGCGACATAGTCCCAGGCATCGTCGAATCAGCTAAGATATTTACTAACCCCTCTTTCACATTAAGGTTTACATTTATACTTTCTTAGTTGTTTGGTTCATTTTCTTTATACATTTATCTATCATTTACTATTGTCTTAATATTAGATTAACTATAGAATTAGTAATAATTCCACATTTTAGTTAATCAACTAGAAAGAAAATGTATTATATGGTAGATGAGGTGGTTCTTCAGACGAAATCAGCTCCAAGAAGCGTGAACTTCCTTATGTGGATTTCAACCCCCGTATTGAAAAAAAGAGAATAAATTAAATGATCAAGAACTTGATAAAATGCATAATCTGAATTTGAACAGAATCTAAAATTTCGAAGTGAAAGGAAAGTGCAAATATGATCTATATTGACACAAAATGAAATATACATGGTGGGTCAATGTCGCGACCCAAAATGAGAAGGTCTAGTTGATGGTGACTAGGAAAATGGATCAAAAATAACTAAAAATACAAATTTGATGAGCTTCAGATGTAGATCTCAAGATGATGTAATCCAAGAGAAACGAAATAATCTTCAAGAGATATAAAATAGGAGAAACAAAAAGGATACATGAAAATAGGGATCTAAGGGGATGTGATGGAGATATGGATCAGTGTCAATGATGACTAGGCTGAGTTGGCAGGTGGGGGAACTCACAAAGTGGATCTCGACTGATAGAGTGACAGAATGAAAGATATGGGAATTGAGGAAATAAAAATATAATGATTAATCGATATGGATATGGATGACATAATAAGTGATGTAGCAGGATAAGGTCATCGAGTGACATGGCAGGTCAATGGCGATCTGGGTCGATGTAGGTGTGACCGAAAGTGGATGGGATGGATTAATAACCTACACATAAAATGGATGAAAGAGAAGGCCGGATCTGAATCTCTAATGGAAGTTGGACATGCAAAATTTTAGTAGCGATAATAATAGAATAATGATAATGCAACAATGGAATAAACCAATACAAGGAAAATATGATCTCCCCAAAGTCTCCACAAATGATGCAAGCAAGCTCAAAGGGACTCCAAGAAGATTGAAACAATTGCAAAGAAGCTTAAGCATGAAGACAAGATCACAAGTTCATAATAAAACTCTAATTTTTGCATCCTTTTAGAAGGAGGGGTGAATGGGGATTTATAGGGTCAACGAAGACCTGGGTGGGTCACCGCCAACCATGGGGAACCATCTATTTAGGCGGTGGGAGGATGCCTAGCTCGAGGCATCAAGCCCATTAGGAGTGGGATTAGGGTTTTAGAAGACTTAGACAAGATAGGGTCACATGGGGAGATGAAATGGGTAGGTGAGAGATGAAATGAAGTAAGTAAAAGCTAAGGAGAGCCTAGGGATAAACAAATAGGTGGTTTAGGGATGATAAACAACCTAAAGAGGAGAATTAGAATTGATTAGGCGTGGTTTTGGAATAATTAGATGATTAGATGAGGATTAGAGGATAATTAATGAGGATTAACAATATGATGGATAATAGATGGGAAATATGGGATTATTGATAAAATACAAATTAAAAATGAAGGGTCTAGATAGATGACCATGGTGAAAGGAAGTGAATGCGGGGAGACAAGGGTAGCGATACCAAATTTTGGTGTCTACACTACAAGTAATGTTAGTCCTATCATCATTGCATTCATTTTTGCATCTCATTTAAAAAATCATATCAACAAAATTCATTAATCACAAACATCATCGTATGTCTATCATGTATCATCTACCATCATCAAAACTATAGTAGCAAAAATGACCAATGATTTTTCTCCCACCTAACCCTCTATTCAGGTCTGAAATCCTAATTTTGACCTTTTACCCTCTGTCTCTCCTTTTTTAAGCTCATTTTGTTTGTCACTCCTCCACTAGTATCTTATTCCTCTTATCAAGTGGTCATCTATTTTTTTGTCATACCCCACTCGAGGGGCACTCCTTAGAATAATCTAAACTTGCTAGAGAATTTAAATACTTAACTAGGATGAATTAGAAGTCCACCACACTTCTTTATCATTTGTTCACCAATATACATGTATATCTACTATCTTTAAAGTGTTATTACTTCATAATAACACTTTAAAGAGGGGAAATGTAGACACCCTAAAATATCACATTACACATTTTAAACCTCTGAAATCATCTCGTAATTACTTCACGGTACATTACAACCACTTTCGACCACTTTTGATATATTCTACTATTTTATGACCTTTAATGGCATTTTATGATATCATCCCAAATAAACTTCATTCCTACAATTCCCATAATCATTCCTATCACTCACACATAGTCTCAAATTATTAAATATTTGTGCTATGGACCTTGTTGCATTCATATCCCATTCCTAAGATTAATTAATTAATCTTATCACTCTTATTATTCATCCCATATCCCATTAGCTAATTTTATTAGCTAATTTAAATATCAACTTAATTAAATAAATCCTACATTATCCATTTCCACCTCACCTCTTATCCACTTTTACTTCACTAGTCAACATCTCAAGTTAACTAAAGCAAAAGGAACAATGTAAACATTAAATCATTAAATATATGCAAGAGGAAAAATTTAGATTAAATCAAATCATGCATTTGAATTAACTAAACATATCTCCCATAAATCATGGCATTCCAAAATAAATCAAATCATTCCAAAATCTAAAAGTCATGTCATTTTTGGGTGAATAAGACAAAAGACATGAATTAATATTTCATAGCAAAAACTAAAAATATACAAAAACATGTATCACCATTTCCAAACTCAAAAATAGCTCATTCATGCAAGCTCAAAAGAATGGTTTAACTCCGCAATTACATTAGAAACTCAATTAAACAATTCAATCATGCTTCAGTTAACTTCCTATCGATAAGTTAATCACATAAATCAAGGATTTGGGAATTCTCTTCTCTCATCTATAAATAATCATTCATTCTTCTCTAATTATCATCTTTGGAAGCTTTGATAATTGCATCATTATTGTTTTGAATTATCATTCAATCTCACACACCATTATGTTTTCCAAATGATCACGAATCAACAATAAAATCATTCATTCAATATCTTTGATTTTAGCTTAAATATACTTCCATTCGGAACACCTTTGGAGCAGCCATAAACAAATTTGATCAAGAGACTCAACAAGCTCAATATTTCATACTAAGATTCAACAATCTCATCCAAGGTTACAAGGAAATACGAAGGAAGAATTGGTTTTCTTTTTATTTTCTTTGTTTATTTCATTATGTAATATTTATCTCCCCACATATCACTCACACTCACACACAGACACAGACACACACAC
Organism: Taxus wallichiana var. yunnanensis; assembly: GCA_018340775.1. Classification (NCBI taxonomy): domain Eukaryota; kingdom Viridiplantae; phylum Streptophyta; class Pinopsida; order Cupressales; family Taxaceae; genus Taxus; species Taxus wallichiana. The sequence continues at coordinate 841,561,853 of CM031235.1, forward strand.
ACACACACACACACACACACACACACACACACCTAGTGATTACATTTCAGCTCACAAAGTAATCCTACACAACCATGTATGACAAGTGCAAAGAAATAACCACAATGGAGAGATATTTACCCTTCACAATGTGTTTTTGGCCTCGTTGTGATCATACTGCAACATTTTCTTGAAATCACACAGTTGGGATTCCTATTATGCCAAAAAAAAAATCGGCTGCATTTTCCTATTTTTACCCGTTATATGGTTTTCAAGGGCTAAATGGATATTAATGACTCTTTTGTAAGGCACACCTTTGATTTTTTCCTATATGATCTATAATTTTCCCTGTCTCTCAAGACATATGATCTATACTTTTCCCTATCTCTCTAACACTTGTTTCTAATTACATGTAATTGATTTGGTATATGTTATATTTAAAACTCAAAAAAATATCCACTAGATCTTATCGTATTTGGTTTTTTTCATGTGATTATTTTCATTAATGCACTCATAAGATCTACATCTACCTTCCCTACTCTAGCTTTGGGTTGTTTTTAAAACCAACATAAAAGGGTAGCCTCAATGATCCACCATCATTTAGTACAAATTAAAAATCATTAGTCTTATCCTCATTGGTTTATGACAATTAGAATATAAGTTAGTACACTAACAATCCAACGTGAGTAGTGCAAATGGAGATGTCAAGGGGATGCGCAAAAGATCTTAAAGTTGAGGAGTGAAGTGGTGTAGGAGTAAGAGGGCCAATGAATAATGGGATAGGGAGGAAAAGTAAATAGGTAGGAAAAGTGATGGGGTTAAGTTTTTTTTTCTTATGGTGAAACATAAAATTTTACCAATCGACAAGAAATCTTAAAGTCTCTATAGTTGTAGAATACATTAAATGTGAAGAAAGAGGAAGTCATTATAGTGTGATGCACCATAGAAGGAAATGTGAACTCCAAGTAGATGGGCACATGAACAACACTATTATATTCATAGGTGGGGTTATCTACTATGTAAACTCATGTTTATATGGTCCATGTGGATGAATGTGACACACTAGTACATCGAAATGAAATCAATCAACGTCATTGCATCGATAGTGAGTTGGTAGTGGAGTTTTCTCAAGTTTCCACGAGTAAGGATATTTTGTATCACAACCAAAAAAATATATGAGATAATTGTGTAATACAAAGGAATTAATTCCAAGTAAATCTATGTGGTGCGGAATCTTGTTGATCTAATATGAGTTGACAATGCCAAAACATTGGTGGCACATCGTTGAAAATAAAGTGAGTTGAGTTAGAGATAAATTTAGCTCATGAATGGTAAAGGTGATGAACTGATTTACCTAAGATGGATGAAACAATGAGAAGTGAATGAAAGAAAGGATATTGATCCTAAACAATTTTGAAGGGGCTCAACCTAATATATGCATGGAAAGTATGTTTGAGGACGAGACATTGCAACCGATGCAAGTAACACATTTTGATCATGGTGATGGTTCCTATTGAAAAATTTCCATTAGCCACATTAGTTCCCTCACTGCAATTAAGGACCCATGATAAAGGTTTTGTAGACACAAAATCATGCACTATGGTACATTTCTAGGTCCTAAAACATACTTGCATTCATATGATTCCTAAGAAATAAAACTAGTAATTGATAGCTATCTTTGGCCTCTTTTCTATTTTTATTTCTTTCTCTTAGGTATTTCACACCCCACAACACAGTCTAATCTTCATTACTTTATCTTTTTGACTTGTAGACCACTGCACCCAAGATCCTCTCATCCCTTTTGGGTGCCCTTAACCTCTTTTTATATTACTCGCCCCTTTTGGGCATATCTTATCTTTTGAGCATCTTATTTTCTTATGGGTCAAACTTCCAATTGTCAATTATAAAATTAAACCAATGGAATCATATAAATACAATGATATATGACCAAAATAAAGGACCAAGCTCTAAGAATTACTATCTACCACATAAGCTTGCATCCAAAGGTATCTAAGGCACTCAAAGACATCCATTTAACATCCATTAAAGGGACAAGGGGATGCATTTTCTTCATACACACATAGGAAGGGGAAGTTCATTTTATTCCATACACACATTTGCATCTATCTAGAAAATATAGTTCATTATTCTAGTGCACCTTGATAAGGGCTTCCTAGGGCACCATTATCACACACTCAAAATAACTTCTTGGATTTTGAGATGTAGTGAAGTGCTCGACATAAATTCTCTCGATCGGGTGACCTCCAAGGTCAATCCAACTCCCCATATCAGTATCTTTTATATTTAGGATTTGATGTAGTTTGAGGGTTTTGTAGGTGTTCATCATCTCTTTACAGTTATAGGTGAATTCAGCGATCATCTAGTGACATACAGGATACCAATAGAAACTATTAATGACCACATTACAACACCAAAAAAACAAGGTTTTGAGCTTCTACACACACAAAAAGCCTAGCAGAGGTATTTTATTTGCACCTTAGGTCCATTCTATGAACCTTGGTCCGACCTTATCCAAAAAATCTAGAATTTCTTGAGCACATTTACAACAATCGCCCTTCATGTTCATCACATTTCCAATCTAGCATACTTTGGGATCGAGTGTAAAATCAACTAAGTCTTCTACTCTCTCTCTTGCACTTATGATTTCATATTTCATTACCTTTTTGCTTGTGTCTAATTTGTACTTTAGCATTTATTTATCATATGTAACTATGCAATATCTAGGGTTTTACAAATTCAATATTTGTTAACTCATTTGGTGAACCTGAAGTGAATTGGTCACCCCATACAACATATTAGAGATACAATACAATCCTGCACATTACAAGAACATAACATTCATAAGTCATAGAATGGACCAAAATCGACTTGGGTTCTCAAAGCACAACACGATACACAATGCCTGAACTAGACGGTAGCACTTGGGTGCTTGTTTCCTCCCTAGGAGTCTATGTTTTGGGGTAATATATAGAATTTTTCTAAGATCAACATGCTTTACATCAGTTTCAGAACAATTTTCATAGTACATGCACAATCCTCCAACAAGCAAAATGCATTCTATCTCTAATCAAAACAAATTATTCACATAATACAATATGAAACTAAATACGAAACAACACGAGATGTACCTTATACAGTGGTGCTTATTCAGGAAAAATTCATGGAAGGAGAGTAACACTATACCTCTCTCTCTAACACTCTTCCTCGTCAGTGGCATGCGATCACCAAAAACTCATGTTTGGCATGAGATCACCCAAAAACTCGCTCTTGGCATGAGATATCCCAAAAAATTGCTCTTCTATAATAGTTTAGGATATTTTATATACTTTTCAATCTTCATGGATCAAGTGCACACTTTTCTTTTACACACTTTTACATACTTAACCATAATTTCGTTAAATATGGACATTTTACTAAGAATCTAGATTTATAGTATTCTTATTTCTGGTTTTATAATTGTTGAAATTGGATTCCTAAATTGCCATTATTGGTTTTTATCTAGTGTGATATCGGATTCCAATATGTTTATTATTGGAATTTAAGTAGTGTAATATCGGATTCCAATATTTACACTTGTGCCATACAAGTATGTTCCTAATTCTATATTGAGATTATGAGAATGGGAATATTCCCATTCTCAACACATTCATAATACAACTATGTTCCTAATTCTTTTTATGTGTATTTGTTTTATCTCATTTTTTTCTATGATTCCTATATGAGGCATTTTTATCCCTTTTAAAAATTAAAACAATGTGATATGGGTACATGTTGTATGAAATAAGAAGCAAATTTTGAGTCTATGAGAATGGACATATGCCCATTCTCATCACACTCATGGTACAAGTATGTTCCTAATTATTTTTATGTGTATCAACTTTATATTTATTCTTCTTATATAATTCATATATAAGGGATTTTGACTTATGCACATAGCTTTAGGAAAGACCATATAATTTTGTGGTTGCAATGAATGCGTAAATCAAGACTAATTCCTAGAAAAATCCAAAGCATTAATCTTTTGAGATGAATTCCTTGTAAATCACATCCAACTCCCTTTAAATCACAAGATCCAACTCCTGTAAACTTACTTAGAGCATAATTAAGGATTTTTTCAAATTAAATTAATTGCATGGTGGAAATTATATTATTAATAATACATTAATAAGATTCAAGAGTTCCATAAGCAACACAATGTTTTATAGAATTATATTATGGAAAAATATTTCAAAGTAATATAATACTTAGTATTTCATTTAATTATCAAATAATAGTACAACTGTAAACTTTTATAGGACCAAGGTTTAGATTTTTTTTTTTTAAAAAAACCCATATCCCAAGCCAAGATGATTTCACATACAAATTTATGAACTTCAATAGTTTCTCCAAGTCAACATTCCTTATCCTGTTCAAGTAGTTCAAGGTATGATTTAATTACCACATGTCCTTTATCGAGTATCTTTATGGATCCATTTTGCCAATTTTTGTTTGGTGTCCATGCCCAGATGATGCTATCCACATCGATATCTATTTAGGTTCATTTGAGATGGTCCAATTTTTATTTGGCTTTAAAAATCCCGATACAATGTTATACCTTCTCCTCTCCCTGCAGTTTCTAATATTGAACTCTCAACTTTTTAATTACACCATTTCCTTCCTGTTGAAGGAAAATATCCCCATCTACTCTCCCCATCCATATCTTTTCATTATCATTTCTTGTTGTATAAGTAGCATTTGTCCCTTGAACACATCCTTCAATGGATTGAATTCTTGGTTAGATCTTCCACAAACAAGCCCAACATAAATATCATTATTACTTGGGATATGTTGACTAATGTAGTCTTCTTTGTGAATATGTGTGGCTCCTATTATTTGGTCATATATGTCTTTCTCTTGTACTATTTTTGGCCAAAAAAAAGCATCTGACCTCCTGCTACAATTTACAAATGGTCTATCTAAAGCACATAAACATTTTCCCAATACGTGATCTTCAGAAGCCAATAGTCACTACCTTCTCCTATTGTGCTTTTCCCCCAATGCTCAATATATGATTTTATTCCCTTTTTTAGATCTTCCATTTCTTTGAGTTCCTTGAAAGGTGCCAAAGGAGGTTTCCCTTCTAGGCAAGCTTGGTTCACCATTATCCTTTGTATGCCATATATGGATATAACAAGACCATTGTTGATCCTTTAATGTTTCTTTGTACTCCATCACCGGTATTCCATCCAAAACATGGAATCTGAACAACTTTGGTTTGTTGATACCCACTATCTTATGGTTTCCATCCAACAAGAATGGCTCCACAAAGTCCTTGAAGTTGTAAACTTCCTCAATAAGATAAGGAGTGAATGTACTTGACCTTTGTTGCATGTTCTATAAGATTCCATGATATGTGGAAAAGAAAATGTGTCTACTTTATGTAAAAATGTTGCTAATCTTCCAAAAGTCCCATCTATATCCTCATGGGTGTGTCCCACTAGAAGGAAGCTTACATACACAATGTTGAATACCCTTTTTTATCAACATTGATACAAATGCAAATAATGTATGATTCTTGTTATCACTTGAAGCATTATCCAATTGCAAGTAGAGGATCGGTGGTTGCTTTATGAAATAAGTATTCACATAGCAACACTAACTGATTTTGAATGGTCAAATATTTCCTTGTACCTTTTACATTTTTCATGCACATCATTTTGTAATAATGCATCATGCAATGGCTATTTGGATGATCCACAATGATACAAAAATATCCATACTCATCAATTACAGGTTCTTCAAGCTTCCTAAGACACAAAGCTAATGATGTGACTATATATTTTCTCCACGTTCAACAAATGGTAAGCCAAAATGGCCAAAACCCCTGTCTTGTGTCCATGTGTGAGCATACCAGTCAAAGTAACTGGTAGGTTCATAACATTACTTATTGAATTTGATTTTTTACCCATCCTTGGTATGGAAGTTTTCATTTTATCCATTTTATCATGCACAATGCTCAAGAATCCATGAGGTTGTTCTTCTGACTTTGCAATATGTGGGAATAGTAAGTTGACATGATAACTTTGAATATATTCATTGTGCATGTTTGTTCCTCCTCAATCTTTGTGAGTGCTTATGGGCATGTGGTGGCTCTACGTTTGTTGAAAAAAATATGTGCACTCATCACACTTGGAAAAGAAATTATTTTTGTAATGGAAACATGTGGAAAAAATTTATTCATTATGTTGTTGAAGCTTGATTGTGACACCTAAGGAAGTTTCAAGAATTCAAGCTCCTCATTGCATTTTTTCGCATATATTTTGGGTATATAATGAAGGAAGAAACCTTTGGGAACTTTTACTCCATCATGTCCTATAGACTGAGTCAAATGTGGAGATATATATGAATTTATCTCAACAATTCTTGATATGCAGGACAATTATTGTGGTAGTGTTTGACCTTTGTTTCTCTTTTCTAGTGTTTCATTCATTGCAAGCCTATTTCTGCTTATCCATTCATTTTTATGTTTATAGAAGGAACTCCTTGGGTACCCATATACTTTTTGCCATGCATTTTGACAAACATCCATCCCATCAAATTTCATTTTATGTATCTCCATAGTTTTCTTACCAACATTGAAGATGGCATTTGTTGTTAATGCATCAAACACAATTTTTTTTTGTCAACTTCATTCAAGGCTCTAGTTGTGCCACAAATTTTGAATTCTAACTGAAGCAAGAGGTAATTTTTGAGACAATTAGATTTTAACAACTAAACTCCTCATTTTTCCACTTCTAAAAATATTGACCATTTTCTATCCTCATCAAAATTTTGATTTGATGGATTGGCTTGAGGGGTATCCAACTTCAGACGTTTTGTAGCATTATAAGATCTTTTTATCACTCTATTGGATTGATTGTGATTAGTGGAATCATATGAAATTGGATAAAAAAACTAGTTTGTCACTCTTCTAATGCATCCCACATGATGACCTCAACCTCCTTTGGGACTTCTTTGAATCTAATATCCATCTAAGAACCATTTATGTCATCCAATTGCCTAGCAGGCCATTGTATGAGAGATCCTTTAGATAGGCAAGCATCCTTTGCAAGGAGGGTTGAATACTCTATCAATATGCACACCAAAGCTATTGGCATCATCCAATCTATTAAAATGTACCATGTCTCCTTCAACTACGTTTGTAATTATTCCCTCTCTACAAATTTACACTCAATCGAGCAGTAATGGATTAATTTTGTAATAACTCCCTTGAACTTCAAATTTTGTTGATCATTGTGTACAAGGTGTAGACCAACCATTTGAGCACCCCTTTCTTAATCATAAGGGAACTTCTTGTTTCATTGAAAATCAAATGTTTTATTGGCCAAACAATTGTTTTATTAGGTTCTAGTGAGTCTGAGCATTCTGAACACATATTTACCACAATCTCTATGCATACACCAAAATTTAAAGGACCCAACCTCTCTCCATCAATTTCATGAACTTATAGCACATGATTTATATAACCCATGGCTATGTCATCGTCTTCTGCTACAAGATTTTGTTTGAGAATGACATTGTTCTGTGACAAAATATTTTCTATATTTAGGACCTGTATTGATGGTGCTTTCACTGTCATCACTAGAATCTCCATCACTCTCTGCATTGTAATCCTCTGAACAACTACAAATGTTTTCACTTCCCAAATTGGGGGAATGAATGAATCTGCATGATTTGATAATTCACTCTCTTCCCAAGCAATGTAGTATCCTTTATTCCCAACATCTGCAAGGTTTCAAATTCATCAACTAGGAAAGGAAATTTTACTCTCCCATCCAATATTGTGTTAACACTGACAACAAAAATCCTCTTCCCACATCTTTACAATGTAGTGTCTTCCTACTTGGATATACTCTTCCCTCTATAACTTTGGTTCCTTTTGAAAACAAGTCCACATGATCATCCTCTACAAACAAAATCCATGCTGCTATAACAACATAAAATACAAAGTTTGTGAGATGATGGAAAATCTATTAAACCATTGCATAAAATAAATTAAAAATTATCATGTATGTACAACTGTAAGTATATTGAATACACATAGCACATGAGCTACAAACTTCTATAATTCAATAAGGTTTGGAAATACTTCAAAATTATACATATAATTAAAATTGACATGAATATATTTATAACATGATTTCCAAACTATGATTGAACTTGACTCATTTGAATTTAATTGATGAGAAATAAATAGATGAGGTTGAATTTAAATGATGAGAAATAAATAAATAGAGGTTAAATAGAAGTTAATTAGAAACTTGATTGCTAACCACTTCATCCAAATATCTTCATCATATTAACATAACATATATTACTTTTACAAGAATTCCTCATACTTCCCATATTCACTAACTATGAGAATGGGCATTTGTCCATTTTAAACATTATCATAAAAGGATCTAATTGTCATTCATTCTTTATGTTTCATATAGGAGAATTTGTGTTTCTTTCTATATTTAGTTTATGAGGATGGGCATATGCCCATTCTCATCACAATGATAAAAATCTTTGTTTGTATGAGAAATGACATATCCCCATTCTCATCACAATGATAAAAATATTTTTTTGTATGAGAAATGGCATATCCCCATTCTCATCACAATAATAAAATTATTTGTTTGTATGAGAATGGGCATATGCCTATTCTAACCCTTCTAACTTATTGAAGCAATATTGAACTTAATCATTTTAATATCACTATAAAGGATGTGAGAATGGGAAATTGTCCATTCCAAAAAAATTAAATATTACCTCTATTTTTTTCTATGATTCTTATATGAGAATGGGCATATGCCCATTCAATACAACATAAAAATGTTTTGTTTGTATGAGAATAGACATATGCCCATTATGTCTATGTGTATTGCCTCAAGATAATACCTCTATTTTTTCTTCTATGATTCTTATATGAGAATGGGCATATGCCCATTCAATATAAGATAAAAATGTTTGTTTGTACGAGAATGGACATATGCCCATTTTTTCTATGTGTATTGCCTCAAGATAATAATAATTTTTTTCTCAAAAAGGAATAAAAACTAATTCCTCTAAATGTTCTTCCAAGGTACTATCTCATTATTTAGAACATCTAATATTAACTTTGATGTGATTACTATAAGTTATATAGTTTTTATCAATTTCACAACCATATTATAGTATCAGTGATTTTAACACAAACACGTATGGGAGATGTAATTATTTTCAAGTACATTCAAGATATTTATAATGAAACTTGATAAATATCAAAGATACCTATCAAAATATATTAAAAATACAACTCAAGGTTAAATGTGACAAAAAATCCAAATAAGCAAAAAACTTAGATATCATAAAATATGGTATTAATACCAAATAATAGGATTGTCCTTTGTAACCAATGAAGAAATAATAATATATGTTTTGGATCATCCACTCCATCCCCTCTTTCTATTTAAGTTGAACATTCCCATCTAGAGTTCAGGAGTGCTTGAAGCAAGTAAATGATTCAACATTTGAGTGATTTCATGAAAACCATGTGTCATATATATAGTTGCCCTAACTATCCCCTCTCTAGTACAAATTAGTATCAATTAATTTCAAATGCAAAAAAAAACCTAAAACATGGCTATGATAATGTTTAAAAATTATATTTTATTTTAAATGTAAATAACCTAAATCATGACTATGATAAAGTTTAAAATTTATATTTTGTTTTTTTATATGCAATAAACCTAAAACATGGCTATGAAATTTTTTTAAAATTTAAATTTTATTTTAAGTGCAATTATTAAACCTAAATCATGGCTACCATATTTTTTAATATTTATATTGTTTTTTACCATGGAATAACGAGACCATTAATTTGTAAATAAATTGATTTTCCACCGTTATTTTTTTATTAATTGAAAGTACTTGTTTTTTATTAATTGAAGGTACTTGTTTGTCAAACACGTCTTCGATCCCTTTGAGGAAATTTTGGAAATTAATGGAAATTAATTCACACCACTCCATGGCACTGTAGAGAGAATGATAACGGTTACTGTTTTTGATGATGGGATAGGTCTTGGGAATTGTAAGGTTTATCGCGGTCGGTAAAGCTATCTCTTTCTTGTTCATCCTTTCCACTTTTTTTTTTCCTCCACTTTTCCCATTTTTTTGTTTTTCCCTACGAAGAAGAATATTTGAAGAATATTTGAGATATTGTTCATCCTCTCCACTTTTTGTTGACCCTTACCACTTTCCCTCACGAAGACCATTTCGACATTTGAAGAATATTTAGGCATGATATTGTTCTCCTCTTCTTTGTTGAATTTTATGAAATGAAGAGTATCATTTGGTTTTCTACCACTTTGGGCTCCATTCTCGGGTTTAAAGATAAGACCTTTTATGTGATCTTCACAATTTTTGATTTGGGTATTAAAATATCACTTGAGGCATGAATTATTAAACTCTTCTAATACGGGAGTTATTTATTATGAGATGAAGAGTATCTTTGGTTTTTTTTCCCTTATATTTCCTTATATTCCCTTTTGGGTTTAAAGATAATGCCCTTTATTTATCTTTTGTATTTTTGATCTGGGACATTAATAATATCACTTCAATTTTTGAAATACATGTGTTGTTGTTAACCAAATCATAGTTTCTAATACATGGAGTTATCTGTTATGATTTTACCAAACTACCGAGTGGTCTTACCACCTATGGGAAGCATTGATTTTTTTCCAGCTATGTGGGTGAGTTCCATAGGCTGAGAATGTTTCATTATTAGAAGAAGAATTTACTTTTTATAGTGAAGAAAAATTTTACTTCTTTTTTAAATTGAAGATAAGTTTCAGAGATACTTCTAACTCTTATCTGTTGATTTATTATGAGATGAAGAATATCATCCTACTTTCTTTCTCTTGTATTCTGATTTGGGTATAAAGATAATGTCATATTTTTGATCTTTTGTATTATTGATATGTGTTTTAAGAATATCACTTTAATCTTTCAAATACTTGCATAGTATTATCCTCCATAGTTATAAAAGGATGCCTCTAAATATGATCATTTCTTGTGTATGTTTCAAAGTCTAAAAATATCATTTCCTTGCAAAAAAATGTTTTTGATTCTAGAAAAACCACTTGCAATCCTTCATGCTAAGACAAGGAGTTAATAATTTTGTTATTACCAAAGTACAATGTGTGGGTTACCACATAGGCAAATTACTTATTTTCCGAGATGGGTGGCCTAAATGCACGTAAGCCACAATTTGTTTTATAATTGGCGATGGGGCAGAGCGTAAGCCCTTCCCAAGAGGCCAAGCGGGTGAGAACATGACCCCCAAGTTCGGTGGGCGAGCTAATCGCCGAGCTTGGCCAAGAAGAGCTGACTCATCGAGCTCTGCGGGTGAGCCGACTCACCGAGCTCGGTAGGTGAGTTGACTCGCCAATGGGGTGAGTCACGATGACATTTCGATTTTGTTTTTGGGAGAGTTGACATTCTTTTGAGATGGGTGGGTGACATGATATGTTGAGCCTGGCCAGCTTGATGTGGCCGCTCATCCTTAGCGAGTAAGATGAGCTTGCGGGAGATGACTGTCAGTGAGCTGGCGTGAGCTAAATTCCTAAACTAGTTTAGGAGATGACCTAAAAGTTGGGTGGGCTAGTTGACCTTTCAAAATGGGAAGGCAGGGTTGATCTCACCAAGTGAGAGGGGCTGAGGTGACCCTTCATGAGTACCGAGATGCCACGGTTGAGCACACACTTGCCAAGATAAGCAATATTGAACTTAATCATTGTCATATAGGGATTAAAATGATTAAGTTCAATGATGTATCTAATGAGTAAATTATCGTTCTCAAAATTGAAATCATAAAAGAAGAACAAAGATAAAATCTAGCTTGTTTTATAATGGACAATTGCCCATTCTCATAGCCCTCATAGAGTTATTGAAAAATTAAGTTCAATATTGCTTGTATTACAATGATTAGAATTGGCATACACCATTCTCATACAAACAAAACATTTTTATCTTCCATTCAATGGTTAGGTCTCCATACCTATAGAGGTATTAAAATGTTTAAGTTTAGTATTGCTTGTATTAGAATGTTTAGAAGGAGCTTATGCCCTTATACATACAAACAAGCATTTATTTCTTGTATTGAATGGGCAAGATGCCCATTGTCATATACAAATCATATATGAAGGATATAGATAAAATAATTAATTTATTTTATTTTAGAATGGGAAGTTTCCCATTATCATATAGGAATCATATAATAAAAATAGATCAAATTTACTTTGTTTTTGAAGTTCCCCATAATCACAACCTTCATATGTATTAAAATGATTATGTTCAATCTTGTATCTAATGAAAAACTACCCAATCCCATATAGGAATCATAAAAGAATAATATAGATAAAATATAATTCATTTTAAAATGGAAAGTTGTCCATTCTCACAACCATCATATAGTTTTTAAATTGATTAAGTTAAATAATTCTTGTATTAGATTGACCATTGCTTTTCACTCTTATATCTTATTACTTTTCCCATTAGTAATGATCAAGTTCAATATTGCTTGTATTATCAATGATTAGAATGGGCATATGCACATTCTCATACAAACAAACATTTTTATCTTGAATAGGAAGATGCCTAGTCTCTTATAGGAATCATTGAAGAAGAATAGAGATTAAATTAAATTTGTTTTTGAATGGGAAATTGCTTATTCTCGTATTCGAATCATATATTAGGAAAATAGAAAAATTTACTTTTTTTAGAATGGGTAGCTCTTCATTATCACTTTCTTCATAGTTATTAAATTAATTAATAAGCTCAATCATGTATTGAATGAGAAAATGTGAGCTCTCATATAGGATTCATAAAAGAAGAATAGAGATAGAATTAAATTATATTTAGAATAACAAGTTGCCTGTTCTCATAGTCTTCAAAGAGTTATTAAAATGATTAAGTTCACTTTTGCTTGTATTAAAATAAAAATAATGGGAGAATGCCATGAAACATCCTTTAACCGATTTCCTATAATCATGTCTATAGGGAAGGGAACAAGGCTATTGTTTACCTTACAAACAAAGGTTAAAGAGGTTAAACTTTTTGTGTCATTGTAATGATTGAAAAACATTCTTTGTCATTATTGGGTATGAAGGAAGAGTAAGAAGTAATGAGGAGACATGATAGAGGTTGGATGATATAAGTGCTTGTGTTGGGTTTAGAAAGGACATTTAGTCTAGACAAGGGCTTGATAAAGTACAATCATTGGTTTTAGAATGAAAAAGAAGGTTTCAAATGGGTTTGTTTTATTGCCATTTTAATAGAGAAACAAAAAAATGGGCGGTGAAATGGTTCATCTAGAACTTTATTCAACCAATGGGATTAGTAGAAGAGTTTGGATGATGCTGGAAAAGGTAGGTATGTCATCTCTATTTCAGTTTTTAAAGGCCACGAAGAAGCCCTGAGAAAGGATTTTTCTACTCATTGGAAGGATGGTCAAGTTAGTATCAAGGTTTTTTCTATAAAAACTTATGTGGATTTTATTGTTATAGTGGTTGGGATGAATAATGAGGGGAGGTAGATTTACAAACCAAAGAAAAATGCGTGATGAGGAGATGGGAAAATTTTGGTGGGTAAAGAAAACTAAGACATCATCAGTGTAGGTTTTGAGAGAGATTCTTTACTCCGATCCTTTCAATGAAATCACACTACACTTGATGCAATTTATCACCTTGGAGGGTAGGTACAAAGTAGTTTATGCCCACCATTTCCCTATGTTAAGTCATATCCACCATGGTATGTTTTATAATTTCCCATTATTTCTCATTTTTTCCCGCACAAATCAATCAAGAATTTCCAAAAAGGAAAGTTAAAAATCCCTCTTCATCAGGGATTAATGATGGCCTTATTCCATTTGGGTTCTACATTTCACCAAATTTGAGAAGTTTAGGGGCTTGTTGAATGATGATGTAAAACATGTTGAGGATTAGAAGTGTATGGAGTAGGGTGGATTACGAGGATTCCTCCTCTTGGGCTCGATGACATAAAAGAGTCTTTTATGCCATCGATAAACATATAGATGCTATTGGTAATATAAGAGGGAGGCTTTGAAGGACTTAGATGAATTTTTAATCTAGTTGAAGGAATGAATAAATTGAGGAAGATGAAGGATATTAATACTACGACCAATGTTTCTATGTTTGATATCAAGGGGAAACCTTCTAAAGGAAAATAAAAGATAGGTTTGATTGGAGTATGGTATTGGAAAAAATTTCCCTCAGGGTTCTGCAGATGGAAAAGAGCATTTATTCCCTCGATGAGTCTGGGTGGCCATGATATGTACTTGTATGAAGTATATTGAGGCCTTGAAGAAAAATTGTACATATCAAAATTCTATCAGAGAGGAACTGTTTGGGATTAAAAATATGGTTATGGATATTCAAAGGAGGTTAGATCAACTCGAAAAGGAAGCAAAAATGCGTTAAGCTTTACCTCAGTAGCTCGGAGGAGGACGAGATGGTGAAGGATGATATGAGGGACGTTATTGGCAAGGAAGAAAAAACTTTGGAATAAGAACTTTATATGAAAATTATAATTTAGAAACTACATTCTTATACAAAAAGTCAGACTCTTATAAAATGATAATATTGAAGTAGTGTTTTTGAGTCTTATGGGTGTCCTTTAAGTTGGTATATAAGTGAAAATTTGATAATAATATAATACTTAGGTTATTCAAGTAGCAATATAGTATGAGTGAATATGAGATTAAAAATTCTAATAATGAAGTAATGTTGTTGATGGTTTTGGGTGTTATAATAGGTATTTACCTTAGCTCATGTTCACCTAGGTACTTTAGTTACCTTTATTGTATTTATCCTCACCCACTTATGTGTGTGGATATTTTATTTTTATTTATTTAGATATTAAGGGGATATTATCTAGTTGTTAAGTATAGTTCTTTCATTTATCTATGGTATTGACTAGTTATTTCCTTGATCTATGGTATTGACTATATCCTTGATGTCTAGTTCTCTCCTAAATCTATGGTCTTGACTAGTTATTTGATGACTAGTTCTTTCCTTGATTTATGGACTTGATCTACGACCTCGACCGGTTCTTATATTTTTATTCCTTGCCTATATAAACAACGCCCATTCTCATAATATTTCATTGAGTTCCATAATAATATATGATATTACCGCTCATTTGTTTGCAAAAGGTTTATTTAAAGTTATTATGGAAAAATGATTTCATCTTATTGATCATGGTGTTTGATTAGCATCTATGTTCTTGGCTTAGTATGATCTAGTTATCATTCCTTTTATGGTATCAGAGAAGGAGATTGTTGTTGACATCTGTTTGTAAGTTTCGTTTTGCAAGCATTTTTTTGTATATTCATATATTTAGGATTTGTCTCGTATTTTATTTCTATGCAAGTGTTTTTATGCAAAACAAAGGCTTCCATTGATCCAAAAGGTGGCAAAACCCTAAGATTGATTGTAAACTTGACTATTTCTAGAGGCGGTCATTTTTTTGGTTTTTTTGTTGATGTAGAGAAATGCAATGGTTCGCACGAGATTCATGCTAGAAGGAAATAAACCCAAGAAATCAGTTTGTGGGTTTTGTTGGGTTTATCGAGATCCGTGAAGGTTTTTTATTATGCATCATGAACTTTTTGGGGCGTGTAGTAGATGTCTCCGTCGGATGTTTCTTTCCTTTTAGGCAGGGGTCCACTGCCGCCAGTGCATGGTTTGCTATTTCAGAAAATCTACAGACTACTATTTTGGGTGGCAAAGGTCATTTTTGCACACCAAAAAATTTTTTTACCGAAGAAGCTATTATATGTGACTTTCTCAAAACCGGTGGCAGTCCCCGAATAGTAAGTGGAGCATAAACCCATTAAAATCCTTAGCCCTTGGTCATATGGTATGGTCATATGAGGGCTTAAAGCTTGTGATTACTTATAGTAGGTGCTTAAATCTAGCCCCCTTTCCTTTTATTTGTGTGGTGAAGGCAAGAGCATTTTATTCTATTTTAGTGGCAACTAAAATAAATAGTAGAGCATAATATTGAAAAACTTGTAACTTTTGATTGGTAACTCAATTTTGAGTGCCATTTTTGCAAAAGTGCTTGTTTTTATGTGCTCTTTCCATTGGAAATATTTATTTTTTAGAATAACACTATAATTATAAAGTGCCATATTGTAACACACACTCATTATAAAGTGCCAAAATCTGGGGGGCTCTTGTTACATTGCTCTGGTTCTTTCATTTCTTTTGGTGATTTTTTTGAGGATGGCGTCTTTATCTACTTCTGCATTATATCATGTTGAACTATTAACAAAACATAATTACCACATGGAAACCAAGAAGGAAAACACTAATTAAGTGGAAAGGATAATGAGCTTTAAATGGAAACAAAAAGTGGAGTTCACGTGAGAGAAGGTAGGGAAAACTTTGAAAATGTCCAGCTTATGTTTAGGAAGAAGTCTTAATTAGTTAGGTCAAGTCGGTGACTCAACACTAAGAGTTATAACTCATTGATGACTCAGTGTTGAGGGTGATGACTCGGTCACATTGAGTTAAATGCCCCTAGAATGGGTCCAAGGAGAGGTGGAGGTCTCGAGGGTGAAATTAATTTAATTA
The DNA here is from genome assembly GCA_018340775.1 of Taxus wallichiana var. yunnanensis. Lineage (NCBI taxonomy): Eukaryota > Viridiplantae > Streptophyta > Pinopsida > Cupressales > Taxaceae > Taxus > Taxus wallichiana. Next base: position 841,578,514 of record CM031235.1, read on the forward strand.
AAATAATTAAATTAATTAATAATGTGAAGGTGAATAATTAATAATGATTAACAATGGGGCCATGGTGTAATTAATTAATTGAAAGGGACCAAGGGAGTGTGAACCAAATTTGGTGTCTACAAGGTGTTCCCCACAAAATGGAAATTGAGGGAATCGCTCACGAGCTTGAAAGAGATAGATGGAAAGATGTAAGGATAGGAAGATGATAAAGTGATGCCCCAGACGAGGAAAAAACAAGATGGGTGTTGTCATAAAATCAAGTGATAAGGGGAACCAAAGGGTTTGTGTCCTATAGACATGATTTTTAATGACGGATATGATGTTTTGACAAGGTAAAAGGACAAAGAATTGATGTTTCCACAAAGGTGGGATTACAAGGACAATAATTCAAGTGATAGTGGAACCAAAGGATTTGTGTCTTATAGATATATGACTTAACAAAGACAAGATGTTTTGACGAGGTCAAAGGACCAAGAATTAATGTTGCTAAAAAGGTGGGCTTACAGGCCAAGAAATCAAGTTATAGGGGAACCAAAGGGTTCGTGTCCTATAGACATATGACTTAATGGAAGATAGGAAAATGATGATTTGATGAGGTCAAAGGACCGAATTTGATGTTTCCACAAAGGTGGGCTTACGAGGACTAGATGGGGGTCCTGATAGTAATCCATGGCATAATGATGAAGGAGACATCTAATTGACAAGTGTTGATTGTTATGAGTAAATGTGATTTTTTAGAAACAACAATATGATGTTGAGATATGCTCAAGATTGTGTTGATGTGATTAATTTTGAGGTTAAACCATATAACAATGTTTGCACAAATCTATAATTAGATAAAGCATACAAGCAATCAAAACAGAAATAACAAGAAGATGAAAATAAACAAAAGAAATACTACACCGATAACACGTGGTTCACCCGATGTGGGCTACGTCCACCAAGAAACAACCAATATTACTATTCAAGGTGCTTTACGAGAGGAAATAAAATGAATATTTTTGTCTTCCAACACCTCTCTGGATGTTTAATGTACTTTTCTCACTCAAATACCCAATCTCTCACACCAAGGAAACTTACATGCAAACTTATTGCAATCTCTTCTACAACTTGATTTACTTGCCTTACACTCAAACTATGCATACATGCACGTGTGTCTATATTTGGAAACTTAACTTTACTTTTTACAAACAATAAATCATATTTAAAACAATAGATTTAATCTTTTTCTCGGATAAAATAAAAGCGCCATTACACATGTAATCGATTTATGGCGGCTATACCCGACCTAATTTTCTCGGCCTTAACCAATGCCGGTTATATCCTAATCGACGCGCTTGATTCATTGTCAAAACAAGAACATTCCAAAAGTAAGTCCTTAGTGAAGCAATTTAGCTCCACACTCAACAATATCCCACTTGGAGATCAATAGTTGCAATGTGATGTGCATCACCATCCTTGGTTCCTTTTCCTTGCCCTTTTCTTCCTCTTCAAGTCTTAAACTTGAAGACCAACAAAGTGGAGTGAAGCTCCAAATTCTCCCTTACCAATGGCTTCGTTAGCATATCTGCAGGGTTCTCATCTCGTATGGATCTTCTCCAACTTCAGTTGTCCATCCTCCAATACCTGTCATATGAAGTGATACCTCAACTAAATGTGTTTTTTTCTTAAATGAAATGCTAAGTTCTTTGCCGATGAATGGCACTGACCGCCACCGTATAACCTACAATCTTCTTGCTCCTTACCCAACTCTTCCATGAACCCGCTCATCCATATCATCTCCTTGCTAGCTTCTATAGCTGCAACATATTTTGCCTCTATAGTAGATGAAGCCACAACCTTCTCGCAATCTCAAAATCCGGATAACTGTCGTACCACCTACTATGAAAATATATCCAGAGTGCTCCTCCTACCATCCAAATCTCCAACCATATCTGAATCAACATAGCCACGTAAAGAAGTATCTGACCCTCCATAACATAACTCCATGTTAGATGTCCCTCTCAAATACTCTGAGAATCCATTGGACTACTTTCCAATGTTCTTTACATGGATTAGCCATAAACTCCGCTCACAACTCCCACTTTGCCATGCAATGTCCGGTGTCTAGTACAAACCATGGCATACATAAGAATTCCTACTCGCCAAGCATAGGGAACATGTACCATGTACTCAACCTCCTCATGTGATGAAGGAAACTGATCTTTGCTCAATTTGAAATGTCCAGCCATAGGTGTACCAACAGTTTTGATTTTTGCATGTTAAACCTTTCCAAAACCTTATTAATATAATTCTCCTGAGACAAATACAAATTCTTGTTTTTCCTGTCTCTGTGAATTTGCATGCCAATGATTTTCTTTGCAGCTCCCAAATCCTTCATTGCAAATGTGTGAGATAAATTTTCTTTAAGCTTACCAATGTCCTGCATACTAGATCATGCAATCAACATATCATCCACATATTAGAATAAAAATAACATAGCTCCCATTTTTAGACCTTTTAAAATAAACACAATGGTCAAATTCACATCTCCTATAACCATGCTCATGCACAAAACTGTCAAATCTCAAATACCATTGCCTTGGGGCTTGTTTGAGCCCATATAAGCTCTTTTTCAATCTACACACAAGTTTCTCCTTACCCTTGACTTCATAACCAAGCGGCTGTTGCATATAAATTTCTTCCTCCAAATCACCATGAAGAAAAGTTGTCTTAACATCAAGTTGTTCTAAATGCAAATATTCTGTTGCAACCAAACTTAGAACAATATGAATATAAGTCATCTTAACTACAGGAGAAAAAATATCATCAAAGTCAATACCTGCTTTATGTGCAAATCCCTTTACCACAAGCCTTGCCTTGTACCTCTTCTATCCACCCTCTTCTTCCTTAATCCTGTAAACCCATTTGTTCTGCAGTGTTTTCTTACCTGCTGGCAACTTGACCAAATCCCATGTCTGATTTTGTTCCAAGGAGTCCATCTCCTCATCCATGCCATGCTCCCACTACTCATGGGTATCTACCTGCATTGTTTCTTCAAAGCTTTCTAGTTCACCACTATCAGTCAGTAATAAATAAGAAAGTGAAGGTGAAAATTGTTGGTGTGTGTTATTTTCCACATCATTAGGTGAGTCATCTCACTTAGGTGAGATCATAGGTCCATGTGTCATTTAGGGGTCATTATGAGATTCTCTTGTGTGTCAAGTGTGTCATATGCATCATCATGGGAGTTACACTTCTATTCGGGAATGTAACTCCCTCTCTCTACTCGAGTTGTCATGATTGCAGTAAGATAGGGGTTACTCAAAGACCTCCTATATGTACACCCCATTTGATCTATGAGATTGAGGAGATTTTTATGGCTTAACCAGGTTCTACCCATGTTTCAAATCTTTGCATGCACATTCGGTTGATGCTCGCTCCTCCCAAGATCTCTTCACGTTGTCGCTCGCATCGCCTGCTGATGTGCACGTCATCCCTCGTGATCCTCGCTTTCGGGTTTTAAACCCTCTTTCATGGTATTAGAGTAGATATTGTGGATCTATGCACTCTTCGGCGTTGCTCGTGCATTTTTCGGCTTCCGGTGATATACAGTTCTCATTGCGTGTGTCATAATGGATATTCCATCATGCTCTTCTTGCATTGATTTGGGCATCATACCTCTTGCACGGGTTTGATCGTGGTTCGTTTGGTCCTGTTCGAGTTTTGGGTGTTTGTGCCTTTGAGTTTTTTGGGTGCATGTATGTTCTGGAGGTTTCTGGGTGTAGATCTGAGCTTTGTGCAGGTTTTGAGAGTTTATTTTAAGGTGTTTAAGCTGTTTTCAAGGGCCAACTCGGCCTCAGCTCGCTGAGTTGGGAACCAAGCTCCCCTTCCAGCTCTCCGTATAACTCACCCTATTGGCTCTGCATTTGGTTTTGCATCAGTTTGTTTAAGCCTTCAACCGCTCGGTTTCTCTACTCCTCCGGCTCACCCTTCTTTGGCTCGATTGACCTACTTTTTTTTGCCACCTCGTGCATTGTTTACGGCTCTTTACACTTTGTGGATGTTTTTAGGCTGGTTCGTGGCTCATTCTTGGGTGTTCTTGGCATTGCATGAGTGCCTTTCGGGGTATATTATAGTTTGAGGTTGCTTTTTTAGAGGTTGCGCAGACCTTGTGGACTCATGCTCGCATCAACAAAGCTCCTACACTATTATCCATGCACTCTTCATTGTCATGCTCTTATTTCACCAAACCGATCTCTTCAACCTTCTCGACATTTGACCGTAACGCACTCTCGCACGCACCTCTTCGTGCCTCCTCCCGTGAACGCACCTATTGTTGTGACATGCCTCCTCGTGCTTCCATTTGACCGACAACTCGTGCCCACTCACCTTTGACCATTCATGGTGAGTCCTTCGTGCCTAGTTTTTGAGAACTTTCCACCGCTTTCACCTCTACAAACTCCGCAACGCATCAACTCGCTCAGCCGTTTCACCCAATAACACTGGCACATAGCTCAACACTCAACCACTCCTTGGCAACACATGGGCTCGCACACCATTGACATGAGCTAACTCCAGCTTGATTTACATTACACACACAAGTGGATTCAACTCCGCACCTAACCACTCGTGTTTAACTTGGTCAATAGAGAACCGGTAATCCATTACCGTGCACTTTCTGTGCCACATGGCTTGACAACTCATCTAGGGCCCACTCCCTTTTAGAATTGTTTGTAGGTTAAAACAATTGAGTTTTTAATGTTTTAAGATTAAAAACATTATTCATGCATTGTAAATTATTTTTGGCTATTTTTTTTTGCTTGTATCATGTCCTTCCTACGAGCATCAAAGACGGAGGGCAAGGTCCGGGGTTGGCAGGAGGCTAATCCCCCTCGCAAGCAAAAACAAACCCTTTCTAAAATTTGATGTCATTTCCAATGAGTACCCACACGACACCCTTCGCATCCATTTTGGGAACTTTTTTAATGCATTTGCAAAGTTTATTGCATTTTCCATCAATTGCGGGAATCGTAATAATGCTATAACTTTTGACTCGCAGCTCATTTTTGAGTGCTTCCTTAGTCAAAGTTGCATGATTTCTCACACATTACGTGATGAAATTATTAGTTTTGTAAACACACTACTTTATAAAGTGCCACATTCTAGGGGGTTGACTGGTACTCTTGGGCTTTCACACGCAGACGCATTATCGGTCGAGTCCGACGTCTTGCTTTTATGCATCTTGCATTTTTCATCATGGAGAGTGCTCTTTCCAGACTTGATCATCATAGTATCACTTACTGACCTCCGCCACTTCTCACCGTGAGAGGGAACTATTTAGCTTGGCGTGCTTCCATGGAACATTACTTTGCCCAGAAGGGTCTTTTACCATTCTTGCTTGGGCCGCCTTCTGCACCCACCGATCATCATCATCTAGAGGACTTTCTCAACACTTCGACCACATCTATGGTCACATGATGATGCATGTCTCTCATTCTCTCTGGTTTCACGTGGCACACTCAAATCCACCTCATTGTGTCTAGAGCATTCTTCAGTCCCTCTATGGAGACCCTTCACATACTGCAATTGTTGTTATCGCCGATTCAGTTATCTCCTCTTCTTCATGTGATGGTAGTTCTTCGACATAGACTTGTTTGGTTCTACTTCTGATGACGAGGATTGTGCACCCAGTTTTGATGTAGAGAGCACTACAGAGGACTCTTCTCCTCTTTCTCTCACTATTCCAAAGAGTGTTGACACATCCCACATCTCATCAGATATCGAGTAGTCTCCTACTCAACCTCATACAATCATTACACCAACCTCCTTTCCACTTCCAGTGTGTGAGGCCCCTTCCACTCCTCTTCCTTCATTGGATGACTCATACCTATCTGACATCGCTCTTTTGTTTATTGAGCCCCCTCATTAGGACAAGTATCTTCCTGACCTTAGTCATCTTTTCGCAGAGTCTACTTGTGATGCACTACAGTCCCTCATCCATCTACAGGTGTTTCACAGGAGTTCATCATCTCTATTGTTGGGAGTGCCCCTTCCGAGAATCATGTCACTTCCACATTTCCAGAGACCTTCATTGATCCACCCTCAGCTGTGGATCCCTTTTCTATTGTGGAGGATGTTTTGTTCCCTTCACATCACTTGGACATCCTTTCTACGAGGGTGTTCCTCTTTTCACTCTGATAGTTCTACACACATGGCATTACCTTTGGTTCCTTAGCACTCACTCACTAGACCTATGTCACACTTTCGTGCACCAGACTCAGAGTTCTTCGTGTTGCTACCTTCAGTTTCCTTTGTGGAGTGGGTGGACTTCCAACATGTCATTTCTGTCCTTCCTAAGGGCAGGCACACAGTTCGGTGTAGGTGGCTCTTCTTCAGTCCAGAGGTAGAGGATCTCATCATCGACATTCTTTTGGGAGACTTCCTAGAGCTACAGATTTCAGATCCATCCATGGAATCTTCTGCATTCCTCTCATCTCCCTCTTCTTCTCTCTTCTTCTTCTTTCGAGAGATTACCTTTATGTACATGGGTACCCTTTCAAGCTCGTGTATAGCCGAGACCCATATTTGGCATCTTTCTTGATTAGAGAGTGTTTTTTTCTCTTATGGTGGATGTTTTTCCCACTGGGTTTTCGTTCACTACTTGGGATTTTTTTTTGTACATGGGTACCTCATCAGGCTTTGTGCCGGGACCCATTTCTCGTTTCTAACTTTCCGCCTCATCCTAAGTTACGATGAAGGAGGGGTGTTGGTGTGTGTTATTTTCCACATCATTAGGTGAGTCATCTCACTTAGGTGAGATCGTAGGTCCATGTGTCATTTAGAGGTAATTATGAGATTCTATTGTGCGTCGCATCGTCATATGCGTCATTAGGAGTTACACTTCTATTCTCGGTAATGTAACTCCCTCTCTACTCGAGTTGTCATGATTGCAGCACTGAGGGTTACTCAACACCTCCTATATGTACACCCCATTTGATCTATGAGATTGAGGAGATTTTTGTGGCTTATCGAGGTTCTTCCCATTTGTCAAATCTTTGCATGCACATTCGGTTGATGCTCACTCCTCCCGATATCTCTTCACGCTACCATTCACACGTCCGTTGATGTGCACATCATCCCTCGTGATCCTCGCTTGCGGATTTTAAACCCTCTTTCATGGTATGATGAGGTCTACTTACCCTCTCGTGACCTTCTCACCGAGATTTAGGGTGTCTCGAGGCTCATTCTCTACCTATTGCACATTTGTATCAATTTATGTCGCTGATCGACACTCGGTCACCCATAACCGACCGAGGTTCCTCCGTTCTCTAATTCTACCGACGACGGCCAGTTACACCCCTTACCAATGCCAGGTTCTGTAAGTTGGTGTCTCAATATCCAAATTCTCTCGATTTTGCTCCCATGTACATTCTCTTTTCACCGATATAATCTTCAACCCGACCGACACGGTCTCCAAAACCGACATCGATGTCCAACTTCCTTCTTGTGTAAGTCCCTCGCTTTTTAAGTCCAAAATTTGATTTTCCTTCAAAATCTCCTCAACCTGTTCATGTTTAGGCACCGTAAAACTCTGCTGCACCACCCGATCCATGTACATTCTCTTTTCATTCCAATTAACGTCACGACTCCTAACAATCTTATAATCTTCTAAATCCCAAAATTGATATCTGAAATCACCAGAGCCATAACCAATGAAAGTACATCTCTTAGACTTAGCATCCAACTTCCTTCTATTTTCTCTATCAACATGCACAAAAGCTTCTAAGCCAAAAACTCTAAGAAAAGAAAAATTTACCTCTTTTCCAGACCAAGCTTCTTCTGGTATTCCACCATCCAGTGTTGTTGAAGGCCCACGGTTTATCAAGTATACCATTGTATCCACTGCTTCTGCCCAAAACTTCAAAGGAAAACTAGCATGTATCCTCATGCTTCTAGCATGTTCCATGATTGTTCTGTTCATTCTTTTTACAACTCCATTCTCCTGTGGAGTTCTAGGAACCGTTCTTTCTCTTCGTATTCCATTCTCTGAACAATAATCATCAAAAGCCTTGTTACAGTACTCACCACCATTGTTAAATCTAAGGCACTTCAATTTTAAGTTTGTTTCATTTTCTACAAGGGATTTCCATCTTTTAAAAGTTTCAAAAACATCATATTTACGCTTAATACAATAGATCCATACCTTCCTTGTGGCATCATCAATGAAAGTCACATAATATTGGGATCCTCTAATAGAAGCTACCTGGGTTGGTCCCCACACATCTAAGTGTACAAGCTCCAATTTATGCTCCTTCTTTGTTGACCCAACTTTGAGAAATCTCACTCTCTTCTGCTTTCCAAATATGCAGTGCTCACAAAATTCAAGATCTAATTGTTTCAAATCTGATAACTTACCCTTTTCCTTTAAGATTTGCATTCCTTTTTCACTCATATGACCTAGCCGATTATGCCACATGTTTGCATTTGAATCTATAGTAGATAGCATAGAAAAGGAATCAGTAATACAGGTAGACAGATATAAAGTTCCTACCTTCTTTCCTCTTGCCACAACAAGAGATCCCTTGGTAACTTTCCAAGAGTCGGTTATGAATGTAACCACACATCTAGATTCACCAAGTTTCCCTACAGATATTAGATTTATTTTGAGGCTTGGCACATGCCTCACATATTTCAATATCCATGGATTTCCATTCTGCAACTTTAGACAAACATCACCTTTACCAGTAATATTGCATGGTTCATCATCACCTAAATAAACATGTCCAAAATCACCTTGAACATAATTTATGAAATAACCCTTATTAGGGGTAGCGTGGAAAGAGGCTCCAGAATCTAACACCCAAGATTCTAATCTATTATCCAAGGAGAGAATAAGGGCATCTTGTTTTACCTCACTTGCAATGTTTGCCTCTTTACCTTTTTCTTTGTCTGATATATTCTCTTTGTTTTCCTTGGACCAACACTCCTTTTTACGTGTCCTCTCTTTCCACAATTCCAGCAAAGTAAATCTCTAAACTTGGATCTAGATCTGCCATGTCTTGACTTTGATCTCCCATTCTTCTTGCTCTTGGATGATCTCTCCTTAGATCTTCCCCGCTTTCTATGGTTAAAGTGTTTCTAGATGATGATTCTCCTGAGATTTTCCTACGTATTTCCTCATTAAGGATTACACTAACCACATCATCAAATTTCAAACCTTTAGAAGTAGTTTTGTATTACTAACAACCATTACCAAGTTATCCCAACTATCTGGAAAAGAGCATAAGAATAAAAGTTCTTTCACTTCATCATCAAACGGAATTTCTACCAATTTTAATTGATTAACAATAGACCGGAAATTATTCAAAGGATTAGACATAGATCCACCTTCTTGCATCTTAGAATTAATTTTTTTTTCATCAAATATACCTTATTTGAAGCACTAGGAGTTTCATACAAATTTTCTAAAGATTTCATTAACTCTATCATGGTTTTAGCATCTATAAAATTCAAAGCCACCGATGTTGTCAAGCTCAATCTTATAGATCCCAGAGCCTTTTTGTCAAGAAATTTCCATTCTTCATCTGTCATCGTGCTTGGCTTTCCTTGCTCATTCAATGGTAAGTATAGATCTTTTTGATACAAATAATCCTCCACCTACATTCTCCATAGTTGATAATTACGACCGTAAAATTTCTCTACTTGGTATCTACTATCTTCTGCCATTTCTCTGCTCCCACTCAATCAGAAAACCCTCTATGAGTAAATCCTCAAAACACACAAACCTACAAACAATTCTCTCGATACCGCTTGTTGGGTTAAACCATATAACAGTGTTTGCACATATCTATAATCAGATAAAGCATACAAGCAATCAAAGCAGAAATAACTAGAAGATGAAAATAAACAAGAGAAATATTACACCAGATATAATGTGGTTCACCCAATGTGGGCTACGTCCACCAAGAAATGACCAATATTATTATTCAGTGCTTTACAGAGGAAATACAATGAAGATCTGTTGTCTTCCAACACCTCTCTAGATGTTCAATGTTCTTTCCTCACTCAGCTACACAATCTCTCACACCAAGGAAACTTACATGCAAACTAATTGCAATCTCTTCTACAACTTGCTTTACTTGCCTTACACTCCAACTATGCATACATGCACATGTGTCTATATTTGGCAACTTAACTTTTCTTTTTACAAACAATAAATCATATTTAAAACAATAGATTTATTCTATTTCTGACAAAAAATAAAAGTGTCGTTACATATGTAACCGCCGACGCTATACCCCGACCTAATTTTCCCGACTGACCGGTGCCTGCTATACCCTAACCGACACCGATTATCACAAAATAGTAATACTCCAAAAACAAGTCCTTAGTGAAGCAATTTAGCTCCACACTCAACAATTAATAGATTTTGGTAGATGTTTTGTTAGATGTTGAAGTGGAGGGGTTGACAATTGTTAAAGTTATGTTTTAGGTATGATGTGCATTTGACATTGATGTTAAAGTGACTTAATTTTTTTTATCAAAACCATGGTCAAGGATGAAATGTGGATTCATTTATTTGTATTGGATTTGATACATATAGGATGGGAAATAACAACGTGATTGCACTTTTGGCTTTTACAGTGAATGTTAACAAATGACTAACAATGGGTAGTCACATTTAGGATCTTGGATATGAAGATGAAGTGAAAAGATGTGCCTTCCTACGATATGGGAATGGCTTTCATATGTAGGTTGCATGGGAAAAGAGGGTTCTCCTTTTAACAATTTCATAGGGAAATGCCCTAGCTTTATGTTTTTTTATTTTGATACAAACCATTAATGCGGGAATTTTGCTATAATGGGAAAGCTTATCAATGCAAGAAGTTTTCCTAGGATGCTTTGACTTTTGACTTTTTGAAGGTTGATCAATGCGGGAAGCATTTTACATGGGTAGCCATCCTTCGAGGGTATGGTATACATTTTTATATTTTTCACTTTTGATATTTACGATATGGTCATCCTTGGATGGATCGGTCCATAAGTTTGACTAGTAGGCTTCCTTCAAGGGATCACCTACTTTTATCTTTGATAATATGAAGTTTGAATAGATATCCTTTGAGGGATCAATCTATTGCTTTTGAATTTGATAAGAAGCATCCATAGATATTTTTGACTTTATTTTGAGCTGAGGGAAAGACCCTAATAGATTTTTTTCAAGGAGGGGAGAAGAAATGTGTACACGCACTACACATGTGTGCCCTAAGACATGTCTTTGGTCAGTAGACAAGGTGGATGGATGTAATGATTGTGGGGGTTCTTGCAGAGGAGGAACTTGTCCATGGTGAAAGATGCGATGAACAAAGTTGTGGTGCTCATCTTTAAGGTATATTAAGGATAGTAATGGATAACCGCATGTTTTCAAATCATTACGATGATAAAATGGTTGATTGATAATGGGATAAGTTATTTTATGTGACTATTGCCATGACGATCGATGTGTTAATAGTAGAAAGGACGTATTTTCAAGACATTCAAAGGTTTCCCATGTTATATGGACCGATCCAATTAAGGGAGATCATTCCACATTTACTCAAGTAATGACATTTTGATTATATTGATAGGATAGGTTTGGTGATGACGTGTAAAAGGGAAGGTATGTAAAGTAATACTTTCAAAGTCTCAGTAGATAGGAGTATTACCAACATAATATTGTGGATAGAAATGACATGTGTTAAAAGGAATGATGTTCTAAGGATGATAGAATTTTTGGTCTTGATTAAGCAATTGTATGGTAAATAAAGGAGCCCTTGACAAAGGAGTTGTGGGAAATTTGGATGGGGTATGAGAGGACAATTGATAAAGAGGGGTAGATGATGAAGCTTTGGTTTTTCCTTTTCTTCATGTATGTTGATTTTGGGTTCGTATAGGTGGGTGAATTATATTGGTTTGAGATAAGGGACCTTCTCTAGAAGGTGATGGGAAAATGCATGAGAAAGGTTGTCAATACTTGTTTGAGGATGAACCTTTACAAATTTTGGTGAAGAAATTATGAGTGGCTTAGGAATATATGTTGATGAGGTTGACATACCTTCAAGGGAAGGTGTATACATTGATGGGGTCGAGAGAATTTCAATAGATGATGCTAATGAAAGTGAGGGACATTCAAGGGAAGGTGCTAGCGAGGATAAAGGTCCTTCAAAGGAAGTAGCTAACAAGATTGATGGACCTTCAAAGGAAGGTTTGAATGAAGTTGATGACCTTCAAGGGAAGGTGTTAATGAAATTGGTGGACCTTCAAGGGAAGGTGCTAATGAGGATAATGGTCCTTCAAGGGAAGGTGCTAACGAGGTTGATGGAACTTCAAGGGAAGGTAATAACAAGGTTGATGGACCTTCAAGGGAAGTGCTAACGGTTTATGGACCTTCATAGGAAGGTGCTAACGAGATTGATGGACCTTCAAGGGAAGGTGCTAATGAATTTGATGGACCTTCAAGGGAAGGTGCTAACAATTTGATGGACCTACAAGGGAAGGTGCTAACGAATTGATAGACCTTCAAGGGAAGGTGCTAACAAAGTTGATGGACCTTCAATGGAAGGTGCTAACAAGGTTGATGAACCTTCAAGGGAAGATGTTAATGAGATTAATGGACCTTCAAATGAAGGTGCTAATCAGGCTGATGGACGCTTCAAGGAAGGTGCTAATGAATTTGATGGACCTTTAAGGGAAGGTACTAATGAGGATAATGGTCCTTCAAAGGAAGGAGCTATGATATTAATGGACCTTCAAGGGAAGGTGTGATTTAAGTTGATGGACCTTCAAGGGAAGGTGTTAACGGTTAATGGACCTTTAAGGGAAGGTGCTAATGAAATTTATGGACCTTCAAGGAAGGTGCTAACGAAGTTGTGGACCATCAAGGGAAGGTGCTAACAAATTTGCTCGATCTTCAAGGTAAGGTACTAATGAGGATAATGGTGATTCAAAGGAAGGTGCTAACAAGATATTTGATGAAGGATGGTTGATGATAGAATAAGGATGTTTTCCTTGTCCTACAGATGTCGGTGAGGACATTGACAAGGGTGATGATATTGATGATGGATTAGGATGTTCCTTTTTTAAGGAATATCATCGATAAGGAAGAGTCATTGGATTATGGCTTTAAGTGTTTTACAACTTTCCGTGTTATGCCCTGAGCATCTATGGTAGGAATAGGTTTTGTCTTGATCATACCAAGAAGGTTTCCGAGTATGTGGATGGGGTGTTTTTATTGGTGGTAATGTGATAAGAGAGGCTTACATGAGTCTATCGAGGATATCAACGTAAGTCCCTTTTGGGGGATTTGGATTAATATATTTTGATATACAAGAGCGCTTGGTAGGATATGTCTTATTTTTGGATGGGGGTGGATTCATGGATGTCATATGGTGTTGGAACATCATAGGAATGTTGTGAGGTTGATAAGAGGGAGAATATGACCTAGAAAGGGATAACATGTGTGATTGATAAGATTAGATGATGGATGAGGTCCCAAAATAGAGGAGGAGGGATGGTTGATGGATGAGATAGGGTTTGATTGTGTGCCATGATATTGAGCTAAAGGATGGGGTCCCAAAATTGATGGTAAGGGTAGACCCGTAGATTTGATAGACTTAGATTGTGATAAAGGATGAGGTCCCAAAATGGATGGTAAAGTTGAGACCTTAGATGGCGTGTGCTTAGATTTTGTAGTATTGATTTTAGGTAAAGGAGGGTGTTTTATGATGGATGATGAGGATGAGGTAGTGAATGTGATTGGTTTTGATTTCAGTAACATCACGTTAGATAAAGGTAAATATCCCACACCAAATGATGAGGATGTGGTTTTGGATGTGATTGTATTTGATTTTTAATGTTTGTGTTAGATAGAGAAGAGGGACTCATGTCAAATGACAAGGGAGAGGTTATGAGTGTGATGATATTTGATTGTGTAGTGTTTGATTCAAGGAAATGTTCCAGGCTGGAAGGTAAGTGAGTATCTGGGGATATGATTGGATCGTCCTGGTTTGGTTGAGGGAGGTGTTATTTCTAGACATGATTGAGGTGGATTATGTGAGTTTTCTAGTTTGTTGATTAATTCAATAAGTGGTTGAATATTGAGATCTTCAATTACAAAGGATTCTTTAGTAACAACATCCAAAGTGGAATCTAAGGGTTGTGTGGAGGTAATGGATGACTGGACAGTGGACATGGGTGATATCAATGTGTGAGAATCATCGAAAAGAGGATCCAGTGATTCTAAGTTTTCAAGAGAAAGCATCAATGATGAACAAGTCTTCTTATAGGGAAGATCACATGTAATGTTGTTAATGACGTAGCTCGAGGGATGCACATTATCTATATGGAATGATTCTATCGAGGGTGTTGGGTCAGGAAGATAAGTAATGTCATCATGTGTGTAGTTTCATCTAGAATCATGGGAAGACCTAGGGGAATCAGATGAAATGTATGTAGTTTCATCTGAATCGTAGGAAGACTTGGGGGAATCAGATGAAATGTATGGAGTTTCGTCTCGCATCGTAGAAATACCTAGGGGAATCAGATGGATCATGTGTGGATTGAGGATCGAGATGGAATTATTTGAGGGCTTGGATTTCTAATTTCCTAGCCATGGCGAAGGCTTCATCGAAGGTGCAGAATGTATGGATTTGAAGGGTGGATGATATGTGATGGGAACATGATCGAGTAAACAACTCATTAATTCGACTCACGGAAGTGGAAAAGATAATTGATTGATATTACTCTGCCATCTAGTGACAAAGTCTCTAAGGGATTCATTTTTGGATTGTTTGATGGTAGCAAGGTCAGAAATGGTGATTTTACAAGTGACATTTATAATGAAGTGATTGAGAAACAACAGGGATAACTATGTGAAAGAGAGCAAAGAGTGTCGAGGGAGGGAAGGCAAGTCCTACTAGTGACATAAGAAAGGTTCTAAGAAGGATATCTTGATCATGGATGATGAGGTAACACAAATGTATAAAGGATAAGATGTGTTGTTGTGGATCCTCCTGGCATGGAACATGGTAAATTTAGGCAATTCCCAATGTGGAGGATAGGGATTATATGGTACTAATAGATGGATGGGTTCATTACAAACCTGATCATAAGTGAGGACTTGTTTGGATCCTTTGGTAGTGGTTTCTAAATTATCTAATTTGTTTGACAAATCTTGTATGGAATCATTTGTAAGATTAAATGTGAAGGAATTGACGAGAGGATGCGATTGATTTGATTGATGAAAATGTGAAGTAGGATGGTTTTGTTGTAAATAAGCTTGATGCGTAGATTGATGAGGTTTAGACCGAGAGGATATTGTTTGTGAAGTGGTTTGTGATAAAGGGATCAGGGAGATGTGGAAAATTGTTGAGTATGTTGTGTTGGATGAAAGGAGTTGATTAGGCTTGAGTAAAGATATGTGTATAATTTTGAGATGTCTAGACATTAAGAGAGGTATTGAAGCTGAAATAGGTTGATTAGATGAGGGTTGGGAAATATTAAAATTTTGACAAGATTGTGATGAAGGAAAGGATGTGGAAGAGACTAGCCTGATGTAGTGCACTTGACATGGGATGAGAAGCAATAGTTTGGAGGAAAGTAGGATGTGAAGGATATCCATAGGGTTGTTGAATGGTGTTGTTTTATATTTTTTCATTGGCTGACAAGTAGACGGTCTATAAGGGGTAGAAGATATTGTAGATAATTTTGGGGATATGCTAGAACTAAATGAGGTTAATCAAGGTGTGATAGGTTGATAGGTTTGATAAGAATTAGATCCTGGGTGAGGAATATTTTGAAAATTATTAGGATAAAAGGATGTTGAAGCATGTGAAGCTGATTGCAAATATGATGTATAAGGATATAATAACGAAGAATTTTGATCCATGATAATAATACAAGAAAATACCTACGAGATCTACAAATTTAACAAACAAGTCAAACAAAAGAATGTTTTAATTATCTTAAATTAATTAAGAAAAGGTGAAATGTGCAAGATGGATAATGAAGGTCCTAGGAAATGGTCATCTATGGATGGTTTCAGGAATGTTTTGGATGGATTCCTTGATATTCCCAAAGGTATGTGAGGCACAACTCGTACTATCATGCAGTATGGGCGTGTATATTAGGGCCTACCCCTCACTTCACGGTCCCACTGCAATAAGGGATTCATGTAATCGAGCCAATATATATCGACAAAAAGATGTTTATACTCAAGCCAAAACACTAAGTCGGCTTCCTTCCTTGGGTGATGAAATCCCAATCAGTTTCACCTAGGTGGGAGATTTTTTGAATGCATTTTTATTTATAAGTGGTTTGGTTGTGTGTGGTGAAGAATAAGTGAATGCAACAAAATTCCTCCTAATTAGACTATGTGAAACAAGAAGTATGTGTTTGTTCATTTTAAGCCCAAAATGAAAGATCACTTTCAATGAGTACAAACAAACAAAAATGCAAAATGGAAAGCAAAGAGGAAGGTGTTCAGGACTTACCATGAGAGTGCTCCCATTTTTTTTTTTAACAATTTCCAAGATGTTTTCTTAGCAACTCCCAAAAGCACAGCTTTTGTAGAGGAAAGGGACTTGAAATTTGATTTAAAATAGAGAAAACAAGAAACAAAAGACTCGTAGATTGATGATGGAATGTTAGAAAATAACCCAAAGAAATCACTAGCGATTCAGAAAATTATTAATGATTAAGGAAAATCGTAGTTACTAAGCCAATCGTTGGCAATTAACAAACAATGAAAAAAGTGAATATATATTATTAGTTAAAGTGAAATAAGAAATTAAGGGACAAAGGGGTGTCCTACCAGCGTACTCAAAATGTTCGAGAAAATCTTACCATTCTTCAACCTATGTGTGCAAGCAAGCTGATACGACCTTCCGAACCTCGATATGGCAGGGGGTTTCCGATAGCCAAGAATGTGGATTGTGTTTTATTGTGCTACGTGAATAAAGTGAACAAGGCTTCTTGGTTTCTGAAAGCAAGCCTACAATAAAAACACTCACACAAGATGGAGTTAGTAAAATATCCAACAACTCACTAAAAGGAGAAAATATTTGAAAGTTAGGAACATTTTGTAAGATATCCCCAATATAATATTTGAATTTGAATTTGAATTTTATTAGGATGGAATCGGGAATTTTTCATTAAATATTTGAGATGTCGATTGAAAACTCATAAAAATAATAAATTCACCCCCTAAATATTTTTTTGGGGGAGGGGGAGGGGAAGATTTCAAATCTATAAACGTTTTTAAAATTTCCATTTGTAGCTCTTGTATTTTCAGTCATATGATTTTTTTAAATATAATTACTCTCAAAATTACTTGGATCATGATATTTTTTAATGATTTCTTGACAACTTGATCTATCATTGGGTTAAATGGATATGAAATACTTGACCGTAAAATTCCAAAATTAGAATCTCAAAATCCTCTCAAATGTGCTAGCTAAGTAAATCTCCATCAAGCTTCAAAGTATTGGTATAACTAATATCAATCCTTTGGTATTATAATGGAACAATCGATCTACTTCTAGTTAACGACAATAAAATATTAGTGAATTACATATATAGTATTCTACTCTATATCGCATAGCATCATCCATATGATAGAAAAATCATACAACTAACGCATATATCTTAAATACATTTATATAACAAATACTAATTGATATCAACATGAATCATTTTCTTTGAAAATTTTATGTTGATTGGTGATAAGTATCCTCGATCTAGCTACATCACTACATCGAATCAAAAAAGGGGGAAAATAGGCTCCAAACTCCATTGTATGTATTATAATTCTTCGATTACCTTCTCTAAGAAAAATAAAATTTGTGTTATGACAAAAAAATGGATGTAAAATTAAAGGTCATCAACTTATTATTTATAAACAAACATTATATCATGGACCTCCCTCACCTACCATCAGTAAGACACCTATCAACGATAAAAAGAGAGAAATATTAGGGCAACCTAGAATGGATGGTGGCATCGAAAATAGGTTGTTAACTTGTGTTGTGGAATAAAACACAAACCCTCCTATACATAATTTGTCACATGTGGGATGAGTTTAGAGTAATAATTCCAACTCAAGGTGGTTCTTTTAATACTTAAAGGGACTCATTCTTTTGGAAGGGATTATTATCCCATCAAAATGCATTAATGCCCATCCATTATACATTTGCATCCTCTTATGTGGCCCACACATTCCAATGAAACAAATCACTTTAAAAAAAACTTTTGAAAAATGTAGTGTGCATTTCAAACACTCATTAAAAATACATTGTGTTTTTCAATAAATCGTGTGAAATTTCACTTGCGATTCAAACACTTGACCTCCCTTTCAGAACTACATAACTTTACTAATACACATGAAGAGTGATACATCTAATCAATTTTTATTGTAGATATTGAAAATAAATCACTTTTTGACTAATGTGACCTCTCAAAGATTGTCGATGTTACGAACGATATGTATCAACATATTGTGTTTTGTTATGAGAATAAATTTTTCCCATACTTTTAAAACAAACCATATTCACACATCCTCCAATCACCACCCCATACCCTAATATCCACATGAGAAATTTTGAAACATGAATTAAATGCAATCATGACAACCTTAGATTACCCATAGTGACACTTCTACAAAGAATATTCACTTCCCCTTCAAAATAACTATTTTCACTAGTTCAACATTTTAAAATGACTATCTATGGAATCCTAACTTACTCTCACATTTATAAAGGGAAAATCATATATGAGTTTAGATCTTACTTGAATGTTTTCTTTTGCTTCATTTAAATATTTGAAGAGTGGTTTGATTCAAAATCATTTTGGTTACACATGGGGTCTTAGGTTGGTTTACGTACGTGCAAGTGAAAGTGTCACTCCTCCACCCATAATCAAACCCCACCAAGAGTACAAGGCCTTTATCTCAAATCCTTCAAATCAAATAGAGTTTGCATGACCCACCATAGAGGTAGGGTATGTGTGTGTGATGTATGAATAGAGATTCACTTGGGTTGAATATGGACCCTAAAATTGATAAAGTACGGAGGTAGTCCTCTCCTTAAAAATTAAAAAGAAACATAAGGGCACATGAATTTTATACTACAAATCTCGTCATTACATATTAATATTTTGACTGTGCTAAGTATTGTATAATGTATAGTATATGCTCCCGTAGACACCTAATTTTGGTACAAGTGCATTCCTTAGTTGTAAAAATGTATTATTCTAGGGTATTTATGTCTTTGCTAACTATTGGTTCATATTAGGTTCTTATTTGCATGTTTCTTTATTTTTTTAGTGTTCCTTATTATGTTCCTTTGTTTTCCATCTCATATTTATCTCTCTTTCCCCTTTTTATGGTGTTCAAAGTGTTTCAACAAAACCATACCATATAGTCTCGGGGCCCCAAAAATCATATATGTGAAATTTTGGGGTCTTTCATTGTGTTTTTCCTTCCAACCCTTCTTTGAGTCTTGTGGTTTTTTTGGGCCTTCTTAATCAATGTTTCCACCCATTGTGTTTCATATTGCATGCAAGTATGGTCTTAATTTGAAGTTAATAAGTTTATAAATACATAGGTGCATGAGTACATTTAGGACATCATGTGATCGAGTAATCAAGAGATAAAGCCTCATTGTGAACTCAAAGAATTTAGAGCTAGACCGTATATAAAGAATTTATATATTTAATAAGCATTCATTATAGTACCAAAAATTATATAGAATAGGCATTGCATATATTGACTCGCATGGTTGAATTGCATAATAATTGTTATTTCATTTTTGATATTGTGAACCATTGAGGGTGTTGATAAATAGTCGGTGCTAAAATCCTCGCTACCAATGAGGTTTTACATGCTTTGAAATTTTCTCAACTATTTTACATTAACTATGACTCTTCCATGTCATATGTCCCTAAAACAAGGATTTCCTCATGTCTAAAACTCCTAGTTTAGAGATTCAAACTTCAAAGTAAGATAAGTCCATGGTGTAACAAGTAGTTCTTTTTTTGTGGTCATAATTTGACATCTTGTGTAATGCCTCTCCCATTACATAGCTCTTCTTTTGTCCCTTCTGAACTCCTCACTACTTTAAATCCTTATTCAACCTTATGTTGTATTTTATTTCTCCATGTATGTCCTTATTTGTCATTTGCAAAAATGTTCTTAATTGGTCTTTGTATGGCGTGTTGACCTTTCTCCTTATTCAAAGTCTTCCTCTTATGTGTGTTAAGTTAGGTTCTTTTTAGAGTTGTGTGATGTTCGCTTCCGTAAGGGTGTGGTGTTGGCATGATATAGTATCACACAAGATGCACCAACTATAATGAACTATTTATGAAAAATTATGGTCACTAAAAAAAAATTCGATAGGCATAGGTGGCCATCAAATTTAACCCCTAGATGGATCTCTCTCTCCTATTAACGATGTTATTATGCTTTCATTCCAAATTTTTCATGAAATCTTAACGACTTGAAAATCACTAACGTACTTTGCCGATATGTTCGGCGTATTAACGCCAACATGGTAGTTGAACTAACTGCTCCTATGTTATTTTCATTATAATATTTTCCTCTTTCTCGTAGCTTAAGTTGTTGTTACCTCATGCAGATCATTGTGTCATTAACATCACTACCAAATGCACAGAGTGTTTGTGTCATTGACATCCATGTTTGTGTGATGTTTTTGAGAAAATGAAAAATGAGAAAAGTTCTCATGGAATATGGTTTTGCAGCCCTACGTAAGATATAGGATACCCTCACTGGGCAGTCCCATTGTTTCATCTTTTACAACAAACATGTCTCCAACCCGATCAATCAATTATTTTACATTTGTTACATACTACTAGCCTAGGAAAATGGGATCTTTGGAAAATCATAGAGGATAGAGAAAGTATATCGATGTTGTAGTTGTAATACCTTGGTAGAGTGATTGATTGACTACAATTATTGTTGGACATGTACAAAAAAAGGCACGTGAATTGTTTTATAGAATTCCTCACAGAAATGTGTTTGAGCACGAAATGCCATGATTGCAGGATATGCACAAAATGGATTTGTTGAAAAGGATTTAGAAACTTTCAAGAAACTGTAATAGGCAGGTGTAAAGCCTAATCCCACAACCTTTTCTAAGATCCTCTTAGCCTGTGCCAAAATGGGAGGTTTAGAACAGGGCATGGACATTCATAAAAGTATATAGGATAAAGGAATTTCTTCAAATATTTAGTTACATTTATATAAAATTACATACCGTTCGAACGATTCAAATATTGTAGTGGGATGTACCGTATTTAATACCATTCGAATGATTCATGACTTAATCACACATGATTTAAGTCATTAGTACCTATTACACTTGTGTGACCTTGGTCTATCCTTACTATCAACATCCAAGAACAATCGTATCTTAGAGATCCAATCACTTAATCACACATCTTAATTAACTTGTGGTGAATACCCTTGGGTGCATCTTATGAAACTCTAGCCAATGTCATCACCACACTCATCTCCATCCCCCATCAAGCCACTTGTGATTCTTAACCCCTAGAGGTCTTAAGAGAGTGGATCAAAAATATCAAATATCAAAAAGAAAAAGATCAAAAAAATCATATAAAAATAAAAAATATCAAATAAAATCCACCTCAAGACTCTCTCTAGGGGTGTTTCAAACTCTACCAGGGCTATGGATGCCTAGCTGGCAGTAGAGAAATGTTGTGACAAGAATCAGATGTATCTCTGTCCAGCTATGACGCTGATCGCGGCGAAGCAATGTACAACTTAATATTCCATTCACCTTCCATCAACCTACTTAACTTAATCACTCCCTATACATTGGCTAGTTTGTTTTTACATCCTACCCATTGAGTCTTCACTTCAAGTGGTAATTAACTATCACTTTTTCACACACTTTGATCTCGAAGAGACATTGTGCTTGTATGTTACCAAGTATGACCTAGACCTTGGTCACACTCTTGTTTTAGTCCTACTTTTATTTTACAATATGTGCTTTTAAGATCATATTTTGTTCATCATCCATTACTAACCATTCATACTTTGCATCCACATCCTTTTTCATCCATCATCCATGGGAAATCGATGATCATATTACTTTATCCTATCCCCTTTTGCTCCCTTTAACCCGTCATCATTATGACTGGGGAAACTTTATAATCTGCTAGGGGCACCATCCCTTACTTTTTATTCTTCCTTACACTTGGGGGCACACCAAACTACACTATCATCCATCAACTCACCAATCATCTCACATCCTACCTTATCCAATCAAATCTCCTTTATCCTATCCAAAATCATCCCTCTATCCCACATCCCTTATCCTATCCAAAACCATCCCTTTAGCCCTAATCCCTATCCACATCTCCCTTGGGAATTATAGGAGAAAGTCACCTCCTTTCAACCCCCCATCCCTATCACATATTCATCCCACCACATCTAAACTATCTTAAAAATCTAACAAAAAAATAAAATCAAAAAAATCTTAAAAATCCATAAAAATTTAACAACGTATATACAAATCTAAAACACTTTGTATGCATTGTGTATTTTTTTTTGTGTGTGTTTTCTTTCTTGTCTACATTTACATTTTGGCTGATGATATGAGGCCACTTTTGTTTCTTTTTATTTACATGGTCCAATGATATGAGGACCATCATAATATTAATCTATCCAATGATATGAGGACAAGG
The DNA here is from genome assembly GCA_018340775.1 of Taxus wallichiana var. yunnanensis. Taxonomy (NCBI): domain Eukaryota; kingdom Viridiplantae; phylum Streptophyta; class Pinopsida; order Cupressales; family Taxaceae; genus Taxus; species Taxus wallichiana. The sequence goes on from CM031235.1 coordinate 841,601,251, forward strand.
CATCTAACAATCAAAACATCATGGTATTTATACCATTGGTGCATCTTGCTCTATGCCACATCTTAATAAAATTGCTAATGATGATAATTGTGGGCACTTTATGATAGCACCACCCCTTTACATCATCACTTAGCCTAATCATCATCACCTTATTCAACCAACCTTTCATCAATCATCTAACATCCAATCATCAAATCTTATTCATCCAATCAATCTATCCAACATTTTCAATCAATCCTATCAAGTCCTATCATCCAAACATCTTCACATCCAACATCCAACATCCAAAATCAAAATCCTTACCCCTTGACTGGGGCATCCAAAATCCAAATTATCAAAATCCAACATCCAACATCAACAACATCATCAATCCAAAATCCCCAACAACATCCAATATCCAAACATCCAAAACATCAACCCCTTTACTAGGGCATCCAAAATCAAAACATCATGCACCCTTGTCATATATCGATGACTAGGGCCTCCTATAGTTAACATCCTCTCATCTTCTCATCCTCTCACCCACAACCCTTCATCTTCTCACTGGGGCATCTCCTCTCTTTTCGAGTGGCTACCCACCTCGTTCCTCCCCACCTACCCACTCGAGGGGGCATCATATTACCATCCTATCATCTTCTACTTATTTTAATGATCATTTCTACGCAATAATCCTTCAAAGAGGGGCAAAATGTAGACATCTAAAATTTCGACATGGTTAAATATAATTAACATGTCCCGTAAATACCCCTACATCATCCATATAATAATTAATCATAAGATTAATTATTATTATTAATCCATTTTATCATTTTACCATCATTCATCATTTATCATTTATCATTAATCCTTTTTTATTTTATATCCTATTTCATCCTTAATCTCTTTTATTTCATTATTATATCACATTATCTTATTTTAATCCCACTTAACATTTATAGGAATTTAATATTCCTATGCCTCACCTACCCTAGTCTACACCTACACCTATCACTAGCTATTCCATGTAATCCCTATCATTAATTATCCTAATCACATCATTAACCTAAACTAATCATGTGCACATCACCTCTAAATCTAGAGGCTTCTAAATCTATAAGCTTCTCTATTTCTCCCTCTCATTTTCAAATATTCAAATACATCTACAACATTCCATTGAATTTTTAATTCAATGAAAATCCCTCACAAATTCTAGAAATTTCTACTCTAGAATCCTCCATCCTCTCATCCAATTCCAACCCTTGGATTCAATCCACCATGACAAGATCTCAACCATTCAATTTGACACTCAAACTATAAATCAAGCTCTCATCCTCCATGAGAGACATCTTCTAAATCCATAACAAAATTCTGCTCTTTTGTTCTTCAACCAATCAATCCATTCTATCAATCCATCTACAATCAAGCAATCCTTCATCATTCTTCATCAACAAAAAGCAATCATCAAAGGGGAAGTGTTGTCCAAGTGCATCCACATCCAAATTTGAAGCAATCAATCATCTTCCAAGCACATCCACCATCAAGGAAGGATAATTACATGCTAGATGGTAAGTGCATGTATAATTATCCCTCTTTCCATCCTTTCTTGATCTGAGGTAGTTGATTTGTTGAGTTTGCATGTTGCATTTGAATTAGTTTCATATTCATTTTATTTGTGCATGCTAACTTGATTTTTCATCTACACATATTGATGGAAATATTATACCAAGGTGGATTTATTGTGAATAAAGTATTGGTTGATCAATTACAGGGTCATAGTGCATTATATTTATTTACCAAGGTCATATATGGTTCCCTTTATGAGGGTTGGAAACTATAAAGTTGTTTGGCAAATAAAAGGGCATTTCCCGTATGATTGGTCTCTTTTGCAGATTATGAGGATTGATTATTTAAAATATGATTGGCTCTTGACCTTAACTCCATGTTGAGGGATTAACGATGTAATGGTTCTTACTTACTGACATTTGAATATCTTTAGGATTGATTCTAGTAATCCTACTTGATAGCAAGCTAACTAGATAACCGACTCATTGGATGGTCTAAGACCATGACAAAAGTCGTATTTATATTTGAGACTTGTGTAGTTTCTATCATTTATTTCTGACCCTCGTGGGCTATGAAAACATGGTCTGTGACCATACTAGGTGCTTAAGAAAGTGATATAGTTATCAATTACAATGGTCTAAGACCATAGTAAAGGAATTAATATTATTGTACAAATTATAAGGCTAAGATGACTCTTATGGATAGATATCATGGCAATTTGTTAAATGAAAAGATTATAATCATTATGATTTTTGCAAGAGTAGATTGAAGGGTTAAACATTATGGTCATAGACCATATGCATTGACTTTGATAATGTTGCAATTATCACCCACCATACTCTTAGTTATGTTTTGTTATAAATTATATCAACTTGACCTAAGTCAATGACATAATTTGATTTTCTTAATTATTTGTTAAATGGTCAATCGACCCTATGAAATTTTTAGTGGTTTAAACATTAAGGTTATTTTGTATTGTATAATCAAACTCACCTATGCAAAGATTAGGAATTAGAAATTAGTCCGTTATAATCTTGGACCACTGATAAATATCCGCCGCCACACCCGGAGAAAAGTAAATACAAGCTTAAAGTCACTACATGGCACTAAATAAATTTAATGCACTTCCAACCTCTCGAGAAACTTGAAGCTTCTCGAGGAAGTCAAGAGCATGCCATACTTGGATATACATTTTGTATTTTTTAGGTTTCCTTCTCTCTCGTGAGACCACTCGATGAACTCTGCATGAGATCGATGGGCTATTTTCGGTTGAGAAAATTTGTAAGCTAAACTTCATGTAATTTGAGTTATTATTTATATATGTCTTTGGGGTAGTTCGAGCATGGATGGATGGTGCATGAGGGTTTTTGTAATATTTGTTGTCACTTTGAAATGCACCCTTTGGAGAATGGTGTGATAAATATCCTTTCAATTGAAAAATGGAAACACTCCTAGGTTGTGGGTGACTTGTATGTTGGAGTGAATCTCTAGAGAGGGTTGGTTCCCCTAGTGCAACACCTAAACTAATTCTACCTCCTAAAACTGACCAGGAAAAGGGAGAAGGAAAGGAAAGAAAAAGAACTAAAAAGGGAGGTGATACACCAAAATGTTTTGAGAACTTCAGACTTATTTGGATCACATAGATGAAGCAAAGAAGCCACACACACCATACAAAAACTACAAGTAATTGAGTCAAATTGAAGGTGATTCACAAAAGGTTTTGGAATGAATTGTCACAAGATAAGAAGGGGCAACAGATGGCTCCACAAAAAAATCCTACAAACAACCTGTTAAACACAATCTATGACCTACAAATTAACACAAAACTGCATAAAGGCATGAAATATTTAACTGATAAAACAAGGATAGACAAGTATCACAAAATAAAATCAGTTAAAATAGAGTATGCACTAAATACAAACTATAGAAGGTAAAACACAACTCCTTTATTGCTCCAAGAGGTGGAATAAGCACAAAAAGTCACTCATGACCCTTGCTTTCTCACTCAAAAGACTGAATTGCTCCGAAAATATGAATGAAGAAGTCAGAATGATTTTTCAATGTTTTCTAAAGTTTTTATAGAATTATGAGAGAGAAAAGATAATAGAGAAAAGCCTAGACATGTAAGTTGACTTAAAAATAAAATAAAAGCAATCTATTTGATTTCTTTCCTTGAAAGCAACTCCTTATGTGTGAAAGCATGTGTTTATTTTAATATTTTTCTCAAAAATAAGTTCTGCATGGCTCAAAATAACTTTTCCTTTGCTTTTGCATGCTTTTATCTACTTTATTTAACTTTTAGATGACAAAACGAGCTTTCTTGTATGCTTTGATCTATTTTTAAGTCTCTGCATGATTCTCCTCTTCCTTTTACATGGATTCTCCTAAAAATCATCAACTCCTAAAATAAATGATACCAAATTGTAGATCTTGGCGAGAGCTTTCCAACAAGACCAATTTTGCTAAATTTGGAGTTGTAGATCAAAAGTTATGGCCTTCCAAAGTTTTGTCTGTCGTAATGCACAAGAAAATGACACATCTCATCTTTTAATTGGCTCGGGGTTGAGATTTCTCAAGTGTCTACAACCTCTGACAGGCTGCCAAGTGTCCTCTTTGATTTTCTCACAAAATCAGCCTTTTCTTTCCCTTAAAATGTGATCCAATAAAAATATGCCACATATGCGCAGTGTTGAGGTTTATAAAAGCTTAATTGTGAAGTACGAACCATTCAGAGCACTCCACACACTTCAAAGTGATGTAAGTCCTTTGAATGGTTTTGACTATGCTCTGTGAAAGCTTAAACCAATAAAAACTCCATGAATCTTGCAAATTAGACCTCTTGCTAAACTTAGACCAATAAACGACTCCATGCGTCTGGTGTCAATCCTAGACTGACAACTGTGAAAGCCGAGCCAATAGGAACAACCACGAATCCTCTGTTAGCCTCGACTGGTATCACTGAAAATTTTAAAAGCTTGACCAATCAAATAGTACCATGTATCCTTCACCTTTCACTTAACTGGCCATTACGAACTGCGAACGAGTTAGAAAGCTCCACACATTTGCTAATTAGCTCAACCGAGTTCTGCGAAATGCAAACCAATAGGAAAATTCCATGCCTTTCGCAAACTAGAAATTTGATTATCAAGTGTGAAGCTCCAACCAATAAAATAGATCCAAGCCCATCATAAATCATTTCCTTGACTGAAACATGTGAAATTCAGACAAATCAAAACATCCCATGAATCCTCAATGTCAGCCTTAATTAAGATACCATGTCGGATTGTGAAACACGAGCTAATAGAAAAGCTCCATGTTTCCTTCAAATTTTGGATGTGTGATCAAGATTATGCGAAACACTAACTAATAAAAGGGTTCCACAAACCTTATGGTGTCAGTTTTTCCTTTCATTGCTTGGGTCAGATAGGGTGATGACACGTAGCGTTAACCTCGCTGACCATAGCTCTCGAAACCAATTTTTTTAAAAATTACGGCTTATTCCTCGAGCTTTTGGCTACTGGAGTTAGAAAATGAAGAGAGCCCCAAAATGGTGCCACGTAGCCCTTGTCTTCTGGAGTAAAATTTGATGGCCAAATGAATGTCACACAACTTTTATAAAATCCGCAAACGATTTAAACTTGGTCCACGTGGATTTTTGAATGCTAATGGCCGGTGCTTTTAAGACATTTAAATTGACAGTCATTTGGATGTATTTTGCTCTTAAAAATGGTTAAGTCCATTTTTAAAGACTGATATGTACTCTTTCATTCTGATGCTTCTTCTCGATGTTTTCAACAGAACCTTTGCAATTATAGTCCTCAGTGCAAAAAATTCATAAGTCATTCCCAGGAACTTGTCTTTCTCAAATGGCTAAGTGTAAGTTATCTGAATTTAACCCAAGGAAAAATTGGGATAACAATTGACACCTCGTGGGGAATTTACCTACTACATTAAATGATTATTAGCCTTCTGCTTAACATCTATTGGGCGTGGAGTCATATAATAAAAGCCGCAACCTATTTGGAACTGTGAGAAAACTTAAAATACCTTCTAACGAAAGGGAAAACACGTGCCTACAAGTACTTATTAGACAACCACAAAATAAAGTGCACAAGGAACACAAGGAAAAGAAACCTACAAACAACAATGTGCATGAAACACTTATTGAAAAGTAAACACAACACTCTACTACAAAGGAAGAAAACCCCTAGTAACAAGGCTTAAGATACATCCCACTACAATATTTGAATCATTCGACAATTGTATTTTTGTGCAAAAATGTGTATTTTTATTTCACTCGTTAGATATTAACTCATGTCTGCTTTTTTCAATTTAATTTTATTACAATTTTAACTTTTCATTTAATTGGTATTAATATTGTTTTTCCTCATTTAGGTTTGTCATATTTCCCTTGATGTGGAGTGTTTTTGGTTGTTGTGAATGAAGTGACAATAGTGACAGAAGCTTATAAGAATCTATGAGATCAAAGACCACCATATCCAGTGGATCAAGTTGTCAATCCATGGAGAGTTTAGCTTTCTTCTTTTAAAATCCAAATCTCAAACTCTTCCCTGCAATTGTATGTCTCTTTATATCTTTTATCATTTTTGATAATTTGTCGATTACACTATCCCTATATCTTTACCTTTTGGTTGCCTATTAAATTTGATCGACACTTTTAATATTAGTTCACTTTCTCAAAAAAGTACATGTTTTTGTGTAAGAAACAGATCACATCCAAAAACACGAGATCTACTCAAAGTTGGAAAAATGGCTTTAGAGATGAAGGAAGCAGGGTATTTTTCAGATGCAAGACAATTATTAAATGATGTGGAAGAGGAGGAAAAAGATTTATTCCTCTGCCACCATAGTGAAAAGTTGGCGATTTCATTTGGTTTGTTAAACATGCCTTCTGGAACAACCATTACTTTTGTTAAGAACCTTTGGGTATGTGTTGATTGCCACATTGTAACAAATTTATCTCTAAGATTATTGCAAGAAAAATTGTAGTGAGAGATGTAAATTGTTTCCATCATTTTAAACAGGGAGAATGTTCTTATGGAGATTGTTCTTATGGAGATTATTGATGATGCTAAATATAGCAATATGAAAAACACAATTACACTATATAATATGCCTTCTATCAAACCCGCACTAATAATGAAGGGCAAAAATTTTATTTTCAATTTCTAGAAAAAAAAATTAATATTTGGCAATCTAGACCATGTTGTTGGCTTCATAAAATTAGATGCATAGAGAGCAATGCAAATCACTACTTATATACATTGTTGGGGTATCTGTCATAGACCTATTTTATGGTAACATGGATGTTTCATTGAATTGTTTTCACAAAACATGCATATGTATGTAATGAAAAGATAAAGGAGAAGGTGGAGAGACTAGAAAACAGAAGGTGAGGAACACTTCAAGTAAATGGAAAGATGCTTGACAAATACGAAGAGGGAGAGGAGGGCTCACAATTACCCTCAAGCCATTTTATATAATTTTTTTACTTTGATTAATTGTACCATCTTTTTCCCATGTCAATGTAATTATTTGAAATTAAATACACATCCCAGATTTGGAATGTAATTTTATATAAATGTATGCATATTTTTTGTCATTCATGTTAGATATTTCTAATGTTGTTTCACATCCCTTTGTTTGGTGAGATAGCTAATAAATTTGAGAATTTAGAGATATTTTTTAATTTAATTTGATTTCAATATGTGAATTCTTTTTATGAGGCTTGGTTTCTTAAGGACATGGTGGGGGCACATGGCATTTTCTCATTGGTAGTGCATGAAAAGTCGTTGTGTCACATAGATTGGACTGGTATTAAGATCATACCTTAGTATTTTAGGAAGTACAAACATAGTATGGATGCGGTTTATTCTAGGGAAGTTGAGTGGGAGGTATAAAATGGGAAATGTAGAAGGAGAGGAATATTATTGAAGAAAATGGATAAATTCTTAGTAATTAGGAAATGTGAGTAAAAATTGGAGTGATAGTGAAATTCAAAATTGGCGGTCTACCACATGTTATATTGTCAGTTAAATAGCTCCTTATTGATATGACAACACCCAAAAAGTAAAGGACGTTCAAACAAGGAAGCCAACATTTAAACTATGAATTAGTGGTTCACCACTTGGCATGTTTACAATTGACACAACTCATTTCACAACAAAATTCAAGCCATTCAAACTTTATTCTCAGAAGTGAAAGAAAATTAAACATTGACATCCTTTCTGACATACATTTGAACTCACATGAAATTGCTAGTTTTAAAGTGTGAACTAATACTTTTTATTACACTTGGATTGTGCATGAGAGGTACTTAAGTACTTCAACTGTGTCCTTTCATATGAGTGTGAATATTAATATTCAAATATAAGAGCACAAGAAGTATGAGTTAATAAAATAATTGTGTGGTGGGGGTGCATGATTTTGGAAAACCCATACAACTAAATTCCTTTGCTTCTCATGTGACCACCTACGACAACATTATATTACTATTTTTATAACATCACTTATTTGAACAAAGAATTCATTTCACCCCTACTCACACCATCACTAAATAGGAGCTTTAATTTTACATCCATTTGGTCATACACAAAAATATAATTCATAATTTCTATCTCGATCGTGGCACTTTGGAGTGGTGAATCTATCGGCACCACACGCACAATAACGGTGGCATACAACTTTAGACCTAATGGACCGACTTGAATCTTTCAAAATGGGGGATTGTTACTCAACATTTAGGTTTTCAAGTTGGTTGAGTGGAAAGACATACAAATATGGGAAAACATTAAGTAGAATCAGACCATTTCTTGCATGGAACATTATATTTTAGTTTTTATAAGAATTTGTTGAAGGATAATCCCTTTAATCTATCAAGAAGAATAGTTGGATAGAAAAATGCAAGTTATGTAATGTTCCATTTTTTTCCCTAAGATTTCCTAATTTATCTATCACAAATGTTATTTTTTAAATTTAGATTAAATTTTAGAAAGAATTTTCATGTCATACAATGTTACATTTATTTTCAAAAACTAGAAGTCTAATGCTTGAAATTCACACTCACATCACACAAACAACAAATTTTAAAATGTGTTTGATGTAGTTTTCTATACCTAGCATGAGTGTGAATATTATAGGTTGTAATTTTTAAAACTAGCAATTGCACATGATTTGCAAAGTACGCCAAAAAGGAATGTTAATGTTGAATTCTCTTACTTTGTTTTTATACATTAATTTTTATATGTTACGATATTTTTTCAAACAATTTAGGTTCTTGCGTATACTTCCATATTTCACATACATGTCATCATCACATTCCATGAGACGATCGTTGCAAATTTGGTAAATAATTCACGTGCTTGTGTATGCTTCCACAGATTTGCATACATGCCTATCGAGATGTTCATAACTATAACATTTGACAAACATCCAGCTTTGAACTATGTTTTTATGGATGTCATGTCCTATTCTAAAACTCCAATTTTGGCACGTGTTGGGAGGACATTAGAAAAGGTTGATGGATTTGATTTTAAGTATTTTAATTGAATAGCTATAATGTTTCCAAGGTATTTTCAATAAACTTTTTTTTTTTAATATATTCCTTGTAACCACAAAGACTTTCTTACCGATGATATTCGGTTAAGGCATTTCTTTGAAAATCCTTAAAGCCTTGTCAAGAACACCATTTTTCGCATATTGTGTAATCTTCGCATTCCAAGAGCCCATATTTATTTGAGGCATTTTGTCAAATAGATCATGTGAACTATAATAGCTAACAAAAACCTCATTTTCATTATGTTTCCATGGATGTGCATAACCTATTCCAAAGATCTTATTTTAGCACAAGTTGGGAGTATGGACACAATTGTGAATTGGTCGTGTTAGAAATATGATTTTTGCATTTGGTGAAATAACAACAATGCTTTGTGAGGATGCATGTGTCTTCTATAAGCTGCTTCATTAGACAATATTTTTCGTAAAGACTAGTAAGAAACCTACAAAATATAAACACTAAATATCCCATTAACTCCCCTACCAACATTGAAAAGTGCAATTCTTTAACGATAATAACTTCGTTTTTAATAAATATATTAAAATTTACTTTTCTTTTAATAAAAGCATTTAAAAAAATCATATAAAAGTCCAATTAATTTTCTATTTAATCAAATCATTACATTACAAAATTGAGATTAAATACATTATATTACAAAATTGAGTTACATTTTTATGCAATCAAACATTACAAAACGTATTCAAAATCCACATATTGAGACCTTATGCCTTGCACACAATTTTATTTGATGAGGTGTTTTTGCATGGTGAAAAAGGCTTAGAATTAAAAATCGTGTAAGTTTGTTGGTTGAAAACAGACATGAGTGCGATTAATTGTACATAGAAAAAGTAAAGATATAATTGTACATAGAAACTAAGGGATTACCATATGATGTATTGGGAGCGAGGTTGTCTTTCCTTTTATGATGCATGACATTTTTTCCTTGTCTGAAAATTTAATCCAAATATAATATATATCAATAAATGAACACTCTAACAACTCGGCGTAATAAACCAGCAATCGCACGCGAAGTGTGCGATGAAAACGTCAAGGAGATGCATCGGAAAAGCTAAATTGGAGGGAGTGAAAAATCGAGGGAGGAGGATGTCTGTTCAAAAAGGGTATTAAGGGAGGATAAGTGAAAGTGTGGGGAAAATGCTAGGGGTAGCAAATAAAAACTCTTCTTTCTTACACCATGCACATATGAAACATATGTCATATGTGTCAAATATTTAAAGGAGAAAATGGAGAGTTGTGTAGTTGGTCAAAACATGGTGCAGAACAAAAGATTGGCCTACATGGTGTTTCTACCGATAGTTCTCACAACTACATCTACAAAATATTATTTCCATTAAGCGTCAATGTTTTCCTATGTCTCACTCTAAACTCCTATTATGGCGCAATCTTGATTTGTGTCCCCTGTGAGGAGTATATACCATGTTTTCACTTGTGCTTACATTTTTCTTTGTTTGCCTTCCAATGACTAGTAATACATTGCAGTGAGAAAACATAAAAAATTCCTTCATATATTTGTTTGCACTGTCTTATTCCCAATGCATAGTGCACCAGTTACTTGAAGAATGCGGGTTCATGATTTCCCTATGGAAAGAATAGGGACCAAAAAAATAGTATGGGAAAAATTATATAATAACCCGAGTAAACTTTCTCATTAGATGCCAAATCTCCACTAAATAAACATAGGGAAAGACATGGCATAATCACAAGCACAAAAAAATATGCACCAACATATATGATTGTGCAGAGAAATTTAAAAAATCGTGTTAGTTTTGGTAAGGGCATTCACTGCAGATTGAAATACACATCATGCTCTTCCCTTCCCATTGCATATGACTATACTTAGGTGGTGGTGGTTGTCTTTTATTGTTTACTTCGACATGGGCTCTACGTCGTGTCCCATTTTCATTTAGTGTTTTGTTTTTTTGCATCAACTTGTGGTAAGATTCACCATCACCATGTTGTTACAACACAAATAATCATAAACATCATACCTCATATCACCATTTTTTTAGAAATTAGTGTTTACTCCTGACCAGAGAGACTACACTATAAATAATTGACATCACATCAATAAATGGTTGCATACGTCCCCATCGACGTCGACCACGCGGTGCCAATTGTGGGCTCTACGGATCCGAGAGGGGTGAGGACTACTGGATTGTAAGAAACCCTTGGGGCACAAACTGGGGAATAAACGAATATTTTTACCTCAAAAGAAAAACAGAGCTACCATATGGTATCTGCGCTATCATAATGTGAAGTTTTTCTTTTTATTCCTTTAATGAGACATGTTGTTTCATATTTGAGATGACAAGACGTTTGTCTTATTTATGGATGTTGTGAGCTAGAGAATTTTGTGTGTTGTACTGGCACCCTTTTAACTCTGGATTAATATTTAATTATAACGAGTGATAATGTTATTAAATCGAGATACTAAATATTTCAAGGGTTTCATTTGACGATCAAAGATACCACCACACATTTTAGTTGCAGTTTTGTTAATGGTCAAGGCAAGTTTTTTTAACATCGAAATTATGATATACAAAAGATTATTCTATATATATTTAACTATTTTTAATATCTATTAGTATAATTCACCTGTTAATCTATATAAAAATAACAACTATACTTAAAATTTGCAAATCACATGTGACGGTTAGTTCAAATATTTGTAAGTATTTTACTATTAAAATCTTGGAAAAAGTCTAAACGACTATCAAATTTAACCCTTGTTGAGAGGGTTTAAGCTAACCTTCTATTCCAAATAAACAAAAAATAATGGCAAATATCAAGGCAGTGTGCATAGATTTTGTGGTCTCGAGCCCCCTAAGCGTAACCCTAGGGTCCACCATATGACCTCCTTCGGAGTTACTCTATAGTGACAACCACAAGGCCTGTGTTTTGTTTTCTGGGAAAAAAGCTAGCGATTTTGCAATGCTTGGTTCCTTCTCCAGCATGAGCTATATTTTTCGATGACTCGGAAGAGTGTCTTTTCGACTTGGAGAGTATTAAGTCTAGCGCAGATGGAAATCCTGACGTGGATAACGGCCATTCCTCTAAGTGGAGAGCACCAGGTGGTGAAGTAGATGGTGAGAGGTTGTGATCGAATATGGTGTTGAGCATGAAGGTGTTGTGTGATGAACGATTTAGAATGTCGTGTGCTATACTAGTACCCTTTTAACGGCAGATTAATATTTAGCTATACCAAGTGATAATGTTGTTAAATTGAGATACCAAATATTTCAAGGGTTTCATTTGACATCAAAGATATTGCCATGTATTTTACTTGCACTTTTGGTGATGCTGACGTCAAGCTTTTTACGCCAAAATTATACAATATATATATATATATATATATATATATATATATTTATATATATATTAGTAGAATGTATTTATTAATCTATATAGAAAATAGCAGTTATGCTTAAAAGTTGTAAATCACATGTGGCGAGTATTTCAAATATTTGCAAGTCTTTTAAAATCATGAAAAAACTCTAAACACATCAAATTTAACTCCTCCTAAAAGGGTTTAAGCCAACCTATCGCTCCCCCAAAAATACATATAAACGGAAAAAGGGAAAAATTAGTTTAGTGTGCAAAGATTCTTCCGTCTTGAGCCCTAGAGAGTACACTATGGGCCCACAATGTGACCGCCGCATGAGTCACTCTACAGCACAACCACTAGGCCCATGTTTCTTTTTGGGGAAAGAAGCTAATGAGCTTCGAGCGGATTTCCAAGGTTGAGAGCACTTCGAGTCTAGCCACTTGAAGGGATAGGTGGACAATTCCAATTATGGTCTGCAAATCAAATAAATGAGAATGCCTCGTCTTCCCTCACAAGTGGCCAATGCTCGAGATGTTGCTTATATAATTGTTTTAAATACTCAAAATTTCTGATTTTTTTGTTCTCAACGATTATAGTTAATTGCAAAAGAATAATTAGCCTACAATATCATTACGCGTAGAATGGGCAACATTTTGCGACGATCTTTGAAATGGGAGGTTATGAAAGTCGATGGAAGGGAGACGAAACTACAGAGGTGTTCATATGTGAAGGATGTGCCCTGCTATTATCCAAATCATGAAGCATATTTTGTTCCTCGTTTGGGCAACTTCAACCGGCCTCTCCCACGCACTACAAAGCTCCAAGCCGGTGACGTATGCTTGTCAAAAATGTTTCCCACAACCTTTAACGAACGAAGAAACAAACGACGAATAAACTATATATAACAAAGGATCATTGACAATTATTTTAGCGTCTGATAACGATCGACGATGCATCTCAGACTCACCAAGGAAGAGCTTGCTTCACTTCCGTGCAGTCGACAACAATAATTGGAGGGATTTTCGGTTCTTAAGTGGTCATCAAACCGTGGAGAAGAAAAAGCAGAAACTATGCGTATGTATTGAGCACAAAAAAGAGGAACGATTTAAAATGCTTTCATCAACATCCATATGTACAACCGAGCCTCCAACCGTTGATTTCATTGTTCCTTGTCAAAAGCCCCAAAGGTTTCCCACTATAACAACGCCTTCGGCTTACAAATATTAATATACATAAGTCTATGCATCAAATATAAGCTCTAACACGGAATAAATCCTTTCTTTAGGTAGCGAAGGGTCGGGTCACCTAGTGTCAACACGTCAACACGTCATATTTGTTGCACGTACACGCTCTGAGACTTTATTTTGCCACGTGTAGGGTTTCATGAACTCCCAAGAGAAGGGTGGTGAAAAATATTTAGCGCTTCCGTCCTTCTGTCTCAAATTAACCCCTCTGCAAGTTGTTCTGCCTCTTTGATTTTCTAATCCTTGTCCTTCAAATTTGTTGTTTTCTACTGAACCAATATTTTGGGTTCCTTCTCCTTTTTCACTGTTTTCAAACGACATTATATCTAGACTGCAACATAAATTTTCATGGAGAAGAGGAACGTTTCTCTGAGCATGAGTTTTGGGTATGCAGCGACCATGACGGGGAACAATGTTTTCGAAGGAATTGCACCGCAGGCATCTCTGCCATCATCAAATCTAACAAACAAGGTGCCCTATAATGTGTTTATTAATCATCGCGGCTGTGATGTTCAACAAAAATTAGCCAACACTATCTATCATACACTTGATCTGGTTGGATTGACGGCTTTTCTTGATGTGATTCCATAACAGTGGAAATATTTTCAGAAAACTATGCACAATCCCCCTGGTGTTTGGCCGAGCTATCCTTTATGCTCAAAACTGGAACTCCAATTCTTTGTGTTCTATCATGTTAACTCTAATGATCTTCGATGGGTGACTCAAGGGAAAGGCATATATGCACACGCTCTTTCCTAGCATGTAGAGAAGGCTAGGTACTCCTCAAGTAAGCTCGAGGAGTGGAAAACGACACTGCAGAGCGTATCATATCTTTCTGGGTACATGTTGAATGATAATAGTGAGTAAATATTTGAATACCCAATCTCTCGCATTCATTAAATATTATCTGGAATGCTCATGTCTACAGATGTCTGATTCAATCTGTTTTTTCAATTGTTTAGCAATGAAGGGAAGATGTTGAAGGGCATAGTGAAGTCTGTTTTGAATGGAATTAAAAAAGTGCCTTTAGAGGTAGCTAAATATCCAGTTGCAATGGACAAAACCGTAGAGGACTTCGAACGTCATACAATTGAATATTTTGAGAGTGAGCAGCATGTCCAAATTGTGGGGATCGTTGGCATTGGCAGCTCTGGTAAAACCACCCTTATAACAAAATTATACAACAGGAAATGTTCTTTCTTCGATGGCTCCAGTTTTCTGTGTGACGTGCAAGAAAAAATGTTTTGCATACGAAGCAGAAAAAATTCCTCGACGACCAGGACCTACCTGTCAAAGATTGGTGCCACATTTAAAGTTAGACCTACGTTGCGGATTG
This sequence comes from Taxus wallichiana var. yunnanensis, assembly GCA_018340775.1. Taxonomy (NCBI): domain Eukaryota; kingdom Viridiplantae; phylum Streptophyta; class Pinopsida; order Cupressales; family Taxaceae; genus Taxus; species Taxus wallichiana. Next base: position 841,616,295 of record CM031235.1, read on the forward strand.
AAGGGATGGGTTAAAATGATGCATGTGGTCTCACGTTAGGGCATTGATTATTTCTCTTTCACCACGTGGCACGATCGTGCTTTTCCGTACATCGTCGACCATTAAATCCCACGCGTTGATGTCATTTTCAGTGTCAGAGACCCCAAGGGTCTTCCCCATTGTAGCAAACGCCTTCGGACAGGATAAACTGAAAGTTCATTTCTAACAGACCAATGTAATGAATAAATTGACGAAATTAAATGTCGTTAGCATGTGAAAGATTGACTACAGAGGGGCCCACCTTGCCACGTCTGCAAAAGCCGGAACGTACAGGTAAGGTAAGGCACTCCCTTGAAAACAACCTTGTAGAAGTTATGAATTCAATTGGAATCATCTTATTTTAATTTATCATGGGTCAAGAAACTAACATCTACCAACTTTTAACATGTTTAATTTTGCATTAGGATTGGAATCCCACATCTAGTTTTCACTATAATTGTTGGGGAGGTTTTTTCTACACGAATTTTGGAGGTACTTTGGTTTACAGGGTCGAGAGCGTAAACTTGCAATTTTTGGTTTTTTTCCTTAGGAATGGTACTTCTAAAATGAGTACCACTTGTAAGATTTTAGCTCCGTCAATTTTCTTGTGTTCTTTCCATATACAAGAGTGGGTTGGAAATTACAAAATCTCTGTAAGGATGCTTGACTACTCCTTTCCAAGGCCATTTTGACGTTGTTTGAGCTACTTTAAATTATAGTGTGATAATGTCTCGTTGAACCAATTTTGTGTTACTGAAAATCATTTTAGAATCACTCTACAAAAATGTTTGCAGATTGAGAAATAATGTTCTACCACCTCAAACCCCTTCTAACTTGCATTGAGAGTTGTGAGTCATCATTAGTTTCAATGTATCTCCTTTGAAATCACATTTACTATGCTACTTTCATGGCCACTTTGGCTTACATTGTCCAGCGTGAATTGTCAAACTTCACCAAATCGTTCCGAGAATGATGCCTCTAAAATGAGTTTCGCTCAACTCTTTGGTGATTTCGTCATATAGGACAAGAGGTTAGAAGTGATTGTCTTAACTAATTTAAACTATAACATTATTGATACCTTTGACTTAACGTTTGACTCTATTAGATAAATCTTTCATGATAAGATGGAAAGTGTTGTTAACATTGAGCTATCCCTTTGAACTATGTTCTATAAATTTGAATTGTGGGAAGATAATAAATTCTTTCTTTCTCTCTCTTCTCTCTAAAACTCGAAATATAAAAGAAATGAGAAGTGTAAGTGTGGAAATATTTCTCTATGTGGAAAATTGAATTGTATAATCACATTGTTAAATAGACAAGTGATATTTCTGCCACCATTTGCGTTAACATGGGTTTCTACACGTGACACGTGTTGAGGTGAAAATGCAAATGTTTGACGTTATTCAAATATTGTACTAACCATAGCTCTCCCATTTGTTTTTTTACTTGTAATTCGAAATCCTACTTCTCTTTCTTATATCCATGACGTTATGACATCCTACTTTTCTTCCTTGCATTTGATGGCCTCTGTTTTCAATAGATTTGGAAGACCTTCCTCCTTTATTGAACCAACTTTACTCACCATTTTCACTTTTTTTTTCACTCAACTACTCAACTTTAAATCCATTCATGTATACTTCATCTACTTACAATTTCCCAAAAGCCATCTCATACCAAAGACTAAAAATATAACCTTTTAAAATATGAAACCACCCTTGTAAATATCGTTTTGAACGCTTTGTATATTCTTGCAAATGAACAACCCTTTAATCTCAAATGCTCGAGACTCCTAAAAGTTTTACTAGTAATCAAATAGCACAATTATTCCTCTCATGTGCCCTATCATCTTCAACCGAAATTTTTCATTGCCTTTTACCTTCTAACAGCATCAGAATTATCCCACCAAATGGTAGGGTGGGATTTTATTTTTCCTACACCTTCACCCGCATAGGTCATCCTCAATATTCTCCATCTCCAACTACCTTCCCACCTCCCAAACCAATTTGGAAATAAATAAGATTTAGTTTTCATTTAAATTATGAAACTTATGCCTTCATCTTGCTTCCTTTCTCTGCATCTGCTTATATTAACCTCTCCATTTTAACGCTTAAAATCTAAATCTTCAAATTTTTACTTAGGTTCAATGGATCCAATCTTCTCTCTCTAGCCCCACATTTCTTCACTCTTTTCTAACACAATTCATTTGAACCACCCTCTCACAATTTGGTAGCGATTTCTTTTTTTTAATGAATTTTTTCCTTCAACAATACACTTCTTACCATTATCTCAATTTCCAATGAGAGTCATACACTGATACTTAACTAATGCATAGCCTACACTTTACTTCTCCAACTTTACAATTTACCACAATATGGTATTAACCAACCCTCCAAACATACATCTCAAGACATGTGTGCATTTAAATTAGAATTACACAACTACGAAATAATCAAACACAAATACAACATGTGAAAGAAAAATAAATCTAGGCCACCTATTAAGAATCTATTTACACATAACTCTTCATCTATTCATTAACATCACTTGAGACGCATAATCTAGAACTACTAGCCTCTCCTATTTTCAATCAATAATTTCCCTCTACCCACTACACATACAATTTGATGGTAACTACCCATTGCCTAAAATGCAAGTACTAGTTTTTGCATGAGGAATGTTAGGGTCTCCATGCTCTAAGTTTAATAATAACTCATCCCCTTGTATGTCATGTGTCCTTAAATGAACTACTTTCCCAACTAGACTTAAAATTCACATCCCGACACAACGAAATGGTAGATTATAAATGTTTGTCCTAACACAATGAGATGGTAGGCTCCAAATTCCCATCTTGCCACAACTAGATGGGATACCCAAAAGAACCCTATTCCAACATAAGTAATGGAGACTAAAAAAGTAGCTAAAAACAAGCACCCCACCAACTAGACTCCTAATGCCCATCTTGCCACAAAGTGATGAATTACCCAAATAGGCCTATTCCAACAAAAGCGGGAAGTTTAAAAACTATCTTCCCAAAGTTAAAAAAGAGGAAGAAGAATAAGCACTAATATCTCATCTAAAAAAGAAAAGCGAGATATCAATATGGCTTCCCAAGTAAAACAAGTAGGTCCAAGTAAGATGAAGCAGACTTCCCATATTAAGAGGCAACATCCCAAGCACCAACTTCAAATGCTATCCAAGCAATTTCTAGGCCTCAATTTTTAGTAAAACAAATTGTAATGAAATTACTTGTGTAAATCAGATTATGAGAAGCAATAGAACATCAAATAACACAATATTTCAGATGAATGATCTCAATATGCAAGAAGAATATATTACCCACTTCGAGGGGGAAACCTACAAAGCACACAATAAAACTTAAATGCTCAATATGATGATCCACTACTACCTACTAACCCTTATTTATACTATTCCTATGTTATGGCCATCCCCAAGGCCGACCCACCCATGATAATATAACATATATAAAAGAGATACATAATGATAAAAAGTTATGATAGCCACAAGTCGGCTATATACATCAAATGTAAGATATATGATTAAGGGCATAGTATGCCCTTCCCCTTCAAAGCAACATTGTCCCCAATGTTGAGAAGCTCAAGTTGTTCTTTGTAGGAATGTCATATCCTCCCATGTTGCATCTTCATTGTTTGTATTCTTCCACTTGATCGGTACTCGATAATAACCCATGTCCTCAATATTTTAGTGTGTGTTTGAAGGATGCATTCAGGTTCCAAGATGACTCTCCCCTCCTCATCGATCTCATGTAACATTGTTTGGGTTGATACTCTCTGTCCAATTACTTTCTTTAGGAAAGAAACATGAAAGACTGGATGTATTACGTTTAATGCGGGAAGTTCTAATTTGTATCTTCTGATACAATCTTCTACAATACTTGATAGGGGCCATAATACTTAGGTGAAAGTTTGTTATCCTTTTGTTGTTGTTTCAAGACATTTTCTTATATGGTTGTAAACGCACAAAAACCCAATCACCGACTTCAAAATGTCTTTCCATGTGATGTTGATCAGCCTGTTGCTTCATGTGGTTTTGTGTCATGGCCAAGTTCTCCTTGAGACTAGAGAGGACCTCTTGTTGATGTTGAATGTGTTCTTCTACTACTCTAACCCTTGGTTTTCCTCTCAACAATGATGTGATGGATGGTGGATGGTACCCATAGAGTGCCAAAAAAGGAGACATTTTGGATGAAGTATGGAAGGAAGTGTTATACCACCATTTTGCAAGTGGCAACCATTGGACCCATCTCGCTTGTTTATCTAAGGTGAAGCAATGAAGATATCCCTCCAAACACTTATTTACAACTTATGTTTGCCCATCGTAGGCAGGGGATAATTTTAGCGGCGAATATTCGTAATATGGCGAAAATTTCATTTTAGGAAAATTTGAAAAGGTGAATTATTCGGAGTGGGTCGGTGTCCTGTTCGCCTAAAATATATAGTATATTTTTTTTGGGGGGTTGGCTTCGCCTTCATTTGAAAACATCTCCTATAAAAACCTATGTGATTCGTCGGGTAGTATACCTCAAGTAGCTTACAAATTACCTTATGTGAAATTTGAACTCACATACCCTTGAGCACCGAGAGATTCATATTACTTTGTTAGCTTTGTGATTGTTGACACGCGACAAATGCATTGTTGACGGCGAAAGGGCATTATTGACACGAGAAAAGAGCCGCATCTTGTGCCACGACAAGACTCAAGAGTGTCTTGTGGCACAAGAGTCTTGATGACGCGCGACAAGTCTTTGTACTAACGCGCGACAAGAGCTGTATTGACGCGCGACAAGAACTTTATTGACGCGCGACTTGGGCTAGGAAGTGACGCGCGCGACGAAGAGGGTTGGCCGACGGCTTGACGACGGCCGGCAGAGTTGGCGCGACCTCGGGCGATTCACGTGTGATAAGACCTCGAGAGGCTTTGGACAGAGTCGCTTCTTGGTTCTTTTGCTGACGCAGGACTCTTTTCAGAATAATGGAAGGTGCCAGCTCAAAGAATACGAATAACCTAAAAGTAAGTAAGAAATCTCAGAAATCACTCTTCAAGTATTTTGGAAACTCTGCGGATACAGATATTGTAAATACCAATCATATAGATGCCACCAAAAAGAATCAGAATACTGACTGTGTGGAAGGTATTATTGAGGTGGACATGCATTCTGCATAGTATCACAGTCAAACAAATGAAACCTACGATAATATGCCAGATCTTGAAGATATTGTTCTGTTGGGGTGCGGCGACCGTGTAGCTAGATATCACGAGATATAAACACTCAAAAAATGGAAGACAAAATCAAAATCAAACTCGGTCCAAGACGGGAGGAAACCAGGTGATTGTGATATTGCTCAAAATTCTACTCAAAAAAGTAAAGCATTGAAAACGAACAAGAATATGTGGACCATTGGCAGAACATACAAGTTTGATTGGGCAGCTAAATTTCCATTTATTGAACACCGTATAAATCCTCTAATTCTGAAGAAATCCCATGTGAATGTACATGTACAATATGTACGTGGAAATTGGGAAAGCAACAAAAAATGCAACTGAAGCTGGACACTATAGAAAAACATTGTGGAAAACAATATTTAACTGTAACGGGGGCGGATGGCCAGAAAATCAAAACACATAGGTGGAAAACTGAAAAGGAGTGCATGCATGTTAGATACACAGCGGAATATGAGGCAGAGCAGAAAAAACACAGACATCTGTTGGAAAAGGGAGGAACGATCACATCACATATTGGTAAGATGAAAGAAACAAATCTACATGCAAAATTCATACAATTCTCTACTCTTTTTCAAATACTTAAAAAAGGAAGAGCGATGTCGGATTTCCTCGATTTCAAAGTTTTGTATCAATTTAACGGAATGCTGAATGTACCTCAGTCTCATTGGTCTGAGAGTAGTGGATGGGAAATGGCAAAATGCCTCTCGATGATAGAGAAGGAAGATTTGAAAGAGAATGTAAAAAAAGCAAACTTTATCTCTCTTTCAATTGATGAAGTGACAGAATCGACAACACCGCATGGGTATGTATCCACATCTATACATTAGAAAATCATATAAGGACACCTCATCTGTTGGGTGTTATGAAAATGGTTGAAAACTGCAATGCTGAAAACCTATATAAAATAGTTGTTTCTCATTTGAAAGATGTTTCAGTATGACCGATTATGAAATTGCTACGAAGTTGGTATGCGTTGGAGCAGATGGTGCATCTGTCATGCAGGGTCACCGAACAGGGCTATGTGTTAGATTACAAACAACAGTGGCCCCATATATGCTACCAATTCACTGTATGGCTCACAGAATGAATTTGGCGTATAAAATGGTAAGCAACCACGAAAATGTTGCTAAATTAGAAGACCTCATAAGAGAACTTCATGCCTATATGTCAAGCAGCCCAAAGCGTTTTCTCGAGTTCCAAAAATTTGCAATTGGAATTACAGATGGCAAAAAACTTCTGAAGGATGTGGAGACTAGATGGATATCTTTGTATGAACTTTGCATGCGAGTTCGTGAGGAGTATCCTTCATTGGTTGGTTTCATGCACAAATACCGTCATGATGTTGATAGGGCAAGGGACATGTTGTTCCGCTTAACCGATTTGAGACATTGCTTACATTGGTTGGTATTCTTCCAATGTTAAAGGAGATCAATACATGATGAAGCATGCAAAGTGCGATTAATCTATATTGTGGATTTTATACGGATGAGGAAAATGGTATGTCAAAGTCTTGATATATTGTCTTGTTCCCGGATAGTTTTGATGCACTGTTTTTGAAAATTGGAGAGATTTATTAGATCTTAAAAATCCTAACACCTTTTTGAGATTTAATATCCACGATCACCTATGCATCTCTGTTAATGGGAGGGAAATACCAATGCACATTTTGCAAAAGCGTCAAGATATTACGGGATCGGAGCGAGAAGATGTTCACCTGACACGTAATTTGTTTGAGTCTGTGATAATTGAAACCAGAATAAAGCTTAAAAAAATTTCAGAAACCTTGTCATCGGAAATTAGGAAGCGTTTCAGAAAGATAAAATTCGGAAGCCATGGGTGTGATGAATCGAATTTTTGGAATACGAAAGATGGCCGTCTGGAGACTTTGTCAGTAAGCATTTCCAGAAATCAATGGGTACAATAATGGAACAATTTACAAAGACGTCAGAGCTGAAGGGTACAGAAATCACAGGTATACTGAATGCCGATTTATTAAAGTCTCAGTCAACAAATTTTGCAACAACAATGAGGAACCAATATAGGAATTTAGATCAACCTTCTGAAAGTGGAGCTATTACAAGGCTGTGGCGAGGAATCTATCAAAGTTCTATCTTACAAGAAGATATCAGTGAATACTTCAGACTATATGAGTTATGCCAGACAATGATTTTGGGGTCTGTGGAGGATGAAAGGGTTTTCAGTGCATTGTCATTTATAAAATCAAAGCGAGAAACAAAGTTGGATAAAAATGCGAAAGTTGCATGAGGTGTTACGTTTCTCGATACTCCCTTGAAACCTTTCCGTTTGACAGCAATTGTGCCTGGAATTCCTTTGCGAAAGAAGAGGTGTAAATAATACAAAAGCTACAAGTACAAATACTCCCAACCTTGAGAGTGTAAATGGCTCTTCGTCACATTCTAGGAAGACAACATCGACTTTGATGAAGCTATTGATAATGGATTGTTTCAACTTTAAGTAGGTATCTTCTTTATCTATCTTTTATGTTTATCATTAAAGATGTTACGAGTCTATATACTAAAAATGTCGGGCAATTAACCCATCTATCTACTAATCCATTTCTCGTGTTGGATTTTTTTAAACAAAGATCTAGTTCATTACCGGTGGCAAAGTGATGATTTCAACTTTAAGCGGTATCTTTTTCCCCTTAATCTTCTTATTTGTTACTATTCATTTTTTCAGCTATGGTTATATTTAAAGATGTTATAGGTGTATGTATTTACATTTAGTTAAATACAATTTTTTTTTTTTGAAAACGTGGGTTGACATCCGTCCGAGGAAGTCACTTTCTGGGACCGATGAATGTCGAGCAACTCACCCATCTATCTACTAATCCATTTTTTGTGTTGAATTTTTTAAGACAAAGATATAGCACATTACCGGTGATGATTTCAATTTTAAATAGGTATCTTCTTCAACATAATCTTATTGTTTGTTACTTTACATTTTTTCAGCTCTTGTTATCATTAAAGACGTTACAGGTCTAATTCTTTATATTTACATTTATTTAAAGATATTGTTGGTCTATATATTTAAAGATGTTGCTGGCACTTCTCAGGACTGATAATGTCAGGCAACTCACCCCTCCATCTACAATGTCATGTTACCCTTGATGATTGCAATACTCAAGAGGTAAGTTAACCCGTAGCATATTTGCAATTATGTTTAATTTCTTACCAGTGATGATTCTTTCTTGATTTCATAGAATTATATTTAATTTATTTTTAAATACAAGTCCACATAAAATTCCGAATAAAATTCACATAAAATTCGGGATAAACAATACATCATCCTCATTATCATCATCTATCATTAATTATCAATTATCATCATTCATCATCTACGTCCACATACAATTCATGACAATGCAAGTAAACAAGAAACATACATATAATTCATGATAATCAACATCTAATGCAATTAAAATTAAAGATTGTATGTAAATCCATATAATTAAATTCAAAGACCATAGTACATACACAATAGACAATAGTAGAAGTTTTCAAATTCATTATTTAAAGTTTCCACAATAATAAAAGTTTCTAGTTTTCAAAACCCTCTTTTTCTTTATCCAATTCTACTCCTCTGCACTATTCCCCTACAGCAAATTTGGATCAGCTGCAGCGTATAAACTATCCCGTTGCCAATAATTTTCGTAACGACTAATAATCTCATTGATAAGAACCTTAGCCCTTCTGTCCCATTCTATAAGCTGATTGATATGAGGAAGCATCTCCATCTTTCTCATCAACCCACACAAAATCTTTTTTATGCTTGTCCAGATCTATGAAATACTCCTTGCCCTCTTTAGAAGTAATTGTGCCCAAACCGGGAACCCTGTATGGTCCAAGCAACAAGTGATACATAATCAGCAAGTGAACAAAACCATAACTTGAAAACATATAAAGAGAGAACAAACTAGCATTACTTTGTTGTACTATATGGTCCAGCCGGTTATCGATCCACTCAATGATTCTCTCCAAGCTTCATACTCAGGAATTGTGTAGAAAGATAACACATTTCCATTTTTGTGAGTTGCCTACATCAACATGTGCCGACATTAGACATGGAGATACATAACATCTGGAGGCTTAGAAAACAAATATAAAAAGTCTCGAAACACAACCAAATATACAGGGGGAACATTTACAGAAACTAAACTGCGCTATACAAAGATCATGTACCTGGTCTGTCATTATCATCAGATGGCCATATCTTAAAGATTTAATGTTGTCATATATTTTATCTTCCTCAGACCAAGTATTTTTTTCTATTTACTATCTCTTTATTCTCCATTTGTTGGTGAGTGGTAGCTTCCCAAAAATAGATATTCTATTACTGATAGGATAAAGATAACTAAAATAACAAAAATTAAATTGGAAAGTGATGTCGAAACATGTCACATTACTACCAAATTCAGTATTCACATTTCCCTGATTAAAGGCACAAACACTTACAGCGACTGCAAGAGCCTTGGCTGAGTCACCCTCCGTTAATATTAAAGTACATTGATCAGAATTCTTCCCCCCTGCTTGATTTGCTTCATCAGGTTTGGGAACATCAATTAATTTCCTCTTCTTGGTTCCATCAGTTTTCTTAAGATCTTTTTTTTGTTTAAACTTTTCCACTGCACTCATCAGGTAAAACAAACTTACAAAGCTCATCTTAGACACTAGCATTGCAAAAATTACATGTACTCAGAAATGCTACATATTAGACACCACGCCTGGATATATGGACATGGGCTAAAAATGCGAAACAGAATAAAAAATATGAATTAAAACGAGTTATACTTACAATCAACATGGAAACCAAACGTTGATTCGAGAAATTTCTTTTCTTCCACGAGTGTTGCCTTGGTTGTAACAATTGGTAAATTCTTTTCTTCCATGAGTGTTGCCTTGGTTTACATAAAAATGCCGTCCTCTGATTGTAGGATGACGAAAGTAATTCAAAATATCCGGATCTGCTTTGAAATGGGGCATATTAACGATATGAATGTGAGGGCATAAGGGACATCGATTGAATTGGATTCTCTTGATTTTTGTTACTGAACTTGCAGTTGGGAAGCATTGAGACTCAAAATTCAAGAGCCGGAAGATGAAAACGAGAAAATGACAGGTTGAAGGGTATTTATAGGCTAAATAGGGCGTCAATGGCTTCACATGACGCGCGTCAATAGATGCCACTGACGCACGTCAATAGATGCCACTGACGCGCGTCAATAGACGCCATTGGCGCTTAAGCGCCGATAGATGTTACGACATGACGCTCGATAGATGCGAATGACGCGGCGTCGATAGATGCCAATGACGACATCAATAGATGCTTTAGTGACGACGTGTCAATAGGGTCGATTAATCGTGCGTCAATAGGGGACATTGACGCGCGTCAATAGGGGCCAGTATTAAAAATTTAATGGAATTCGAAGTTTTCACCTCTTTTGCAGTAGAGGAAATTCCCTTCATGTTTGCAATGCAGCCAATTGAGATGAAGATTTCAAATTTATCCCCAGACCAAAGAAACAAACAGTGATTGGTGTGTACTTGATGATGATAGGGTCTTGTTTAATAAGTTCATAAAGAAACTTGTTTGAGATGAGGTACCAGTAAGGCACTCTTGACAAAATTCACACAATGTTATCTTTTTAAGATGATCCAACCTTGCACTCTTGACAAAATTTACACAATGTTACATTTTTAAAATGATCCAACCTTGCACAGAGAACGTTATGTTGAGCTGTAAATTTTTTTTCAATATTTTAGACACTTGATTTTATAGATTGTACTTCAAGAAGATCATGATTAATCAATTCAAGGCATAGAAATGGGGGAGCTTCAAGAAAATTGTCTTCAAACATACACTTGAACATTGTATCTTCAGCAATGGAAAACAAAACAAGGTGGTAGCAGGAATTTTATACTTTGATACTCATTGCACGGGTCAACCAAGTATTTCATCAGCTCAACAATGATAATTAGAAGAAAGTAAAAACAACTTTCCGTTACACAACAATTTTGATCACTTTACCCTTATTGTATCTTTCAAACCTTCTTGTAACTAATACGATATGTAAACAACCTTATTGATCTATGATCGTATGCACCACCTTACAAATTTGAAAAAAAAGAGATTTTTTAATTCAACAACTGCAAGAATCAGTCCCGAAGAGAGAATCTCAATATGTGAATCCTATACAACATATTTTACTATGATCATGTTTGCAAAATTCAATATTTTCTTATAGACTCAAAATTATTCCAACTTATAGCCTCCCAGTTCTAATCCACAGTTATTCTTCACCCTTATCAAATATAAAAAAATGATCCAGTTCTTCAACCTATGAACTTCATATATACAGACTTTGGTTAATTCACATGGTTATTCCAACTTTGGTTAATCTAGCCTCCATAGCCTCCATAATCTACTCTACACAAAACAATATCCATGATTAAAAAACCATATTTTTAAACCATGCTCTTGATTATTTCCCAAGCTCTGTAAAAAGAGATTACGCACTAAATAGTAAAGATCTGTTTACCAATGTTCTTTTTCCCCAAAGACAATTTTCAAGATAATTAAAGTCCCACATTAAATTGATCATCGTCTTTCATCATCATCTATCATTGATTATCAATTGTCATCATTCATCTACGTCCACATACAATTCATGACAATGCAAGTAAACAAGAAACATACATATAAATCATGATAATCACCATCTAATCACAATATAATTAAATTCAAATACCATAGTACATACTCAATAGTAGAAGTTTTCAAATTCAATATTTAAAGTTTCCTCAATAATAAAAGTTTCTAATTTTCAAAACCCTCTTTTTCTTTAGACAATTCTACTCCTCTCTCTTCCCCAACGGCTTCTTCCATTGTGGCTGTACCTCTTTCCCCAACACCAGAAATAACCCCTGAACTTATAAGATCTTCAGCAGCGCTGTCCAGATTTTTTAAAATTCTTTCTTCTTGATTTGTTGCATCTCCATGCGACAGCAAATTTGGATCAGCAGCTGCTTTGGCTTTGAACAATATGTCAGGGTCGAGACCATGCTCTTTAATTATCCGCTTTAGTGTATTGTTTTGTTTGTTAACCAAAACAATACTTTGCTTCAAATTTTTTGCTGCGGATAAGCTGTTCTTTGCTGTTTCCAAGTGAACTTGTAAAACCTTTGCCTGACTCTTCAAATTTTCATATTTCAACTGCACAAAAAGAGTAATGTCAATTCAAAATATTAATGTAAATTCAAATTTTCAAATTAAAAAAAAATGATTGTTTGAATGTAATAGTACTTACAACCGCTCTATCTCTTTCGGCATTTGCGATTGATACCAAATCCTTGTCCTTGGACCATTTGTTAAAATATGCCTGGGCCTCGGCACTAATATTTTCCAATTTGTTTAGTGCCTTATCTAAAATGTCGTCTTTGTAGTTGTTGTTAAACGTGACAGTCCCACATTTTACTTGGGTAAGTAAGGAATCCATCTTCGCAGGTTGATTACGACTGGATTTGCAGGCGTATAAACTATCCCGCTGCCAATAATTTTCATGACGACTAATAATCTCATTGATAAGAACTTTAGCCCTTCTCTCCCATTCTATCATTGTTGGATATGAGGAATAATAAACTCACCGACATGGATTGACAATCATTACCTATTAAGTTCTCCAAAGGAAAAGGTGGGAACTCTTCACTATCTCGAATCGATGCGACGATCTTGCGGAGAAGAATGGGGGCTTTCACAAAGATCAACTGCTAATTGTTTCGCCTTTGGGTGGGCTGATCTGTTTTTGAAAAAATAAATCAAGATTTTGTTAAATAAATTTAAATCAGAATGTAATTCAAAATTGTAAAGCATATTAAAATTGAAATTTGAAGTATACCTTCCGGCCTTGAATCATCTCGCGGTATCGAAAAAAACCAAGTTGGGTCATTGCTATCATCAATGCCCAAATAATCTTCATCTAAATTTATATTGTTCAAAACAGATATGCCCGTTGCACTGGGCAAGCCACCAAGTGAGAGAGTTGGAATTCGAAACGAGGAGGCAAGGTTTAGTGTCCCACTAGGGGCCGGAGCAAAAGGCATGCGTTTACCAATGTTCTTTTTCACTGAAGCTCTGGTTGGCATTTTAAAAATTAATGGTTGAGTGGGAGTCGGTGCCGTGGTTTGATCATGACTGACATGTGCTGAAAAGTATAAGAAAAAAATGAAACATATTAAAACAATTCATAAAGTGAAAACTACGAAATTAAACGTACTATAGAAAAGTTGTACCTTGTTGTCGAGGGGTTGATTTTTTTGGTGCTACGGGTGGCCTTGTAGGAGTTGAACTCGGTGGGTCATTCGTAAAGATATGAATGCATGCGCGATCGTATGGAGTGAGTTGGGGAAGAAGGTTCCAAATTCCCTGCAATTCATCAATATTAAATGTTGTCAATTCATTTGGTTAAAATTTAAATTGAAAAATAAATATGCAACTTTGGAATTTGTAAATAATATATGAGAATGTATTACTTCTCTGGCGTTTAACGAGTTCAAACGCTTGAGGGTTTGGAGAGTGAGCTTCCATTTCAGATTGGGATTCCCCCGAAGCCTCCGCGTGTTGTTGGCCTCTTCCTCTCGATTGCTTCTTTTTTCGGGGAAGGGCTTCAAGATATCTTCTCTGCAAAACATTAAAATTTAAGATTTAATAACTGTGCAATGTAATGACGAAAATTGTAATACAATTACAAACTAAATAGTTTATACCTGTTGTTCATCAAATGGAATTGAGAATTTCTTCAAAGCCTCATCAGAGCAAGTAGGAATTTCTTTATGTTTTAAATTTAAAAGTGCCTCATAGTAGAAGCCAAGGAGATAGTTTGTTGAATAAATGAAAGGTTTATCTGACAGTTTTGAATTTGTTATGTCAGTTCTTATTTTTTTGGATAGATATGTGCACCAATCGAATTTATGTTTTGAGATAGTGGCACAAATATATGCAATGGCCCAATTTGGTATATCCGTTTGGAGACCTGCAAAACAATTCTCGCTTGAAAAAGCGAAATAAGTGCAAAGCAAGAAAGTGGTGTGCAATCGATTATGTATCTACACCACGCTGGATTTATTGACATGGGCCACTGAAATGCCAAACAAAGAAAATTACTTTAAATTTATAACAAAGAAATTGTATCGAGAATAAAATACGATTAAAAAAATAAGAATTAAAAGGAATTATACTTACAATCAACATGGAAACCGTACGTTGACTCGAGAAATTTCTTGTCTTCTTCCACGAGTGTTGCCTTTGTTGTAACAATTGGCAAATTTCCGATAGGAAGGCCAGTAAACCGATGTATGTCATTTGCTTCAATAGTGAATTGGAACATTTGGCCATCGGTCAGAGTCACATAAAATATACCGTCCTCTGAATTGTAGCATGACAGAAGGTAATTCAAAATATCCGGATCTGTTTCGAAATGGGGCATATTAATGAGCCCTGTAAATTCACACTCTTCCATTATAGCTTGATATTCTGAAGACATCTTTAAGGCCGTATGGATGTGAGGGCATAAGGGATTCCTGTAGTTGATCTTGGAAATCGATGGAGTTGGATTCTCTTGATTTTCTTGCTGAACTTGCAATTGGGAAGCATGTGAAGTCGACATTGTAGTTGTTATTGCGTCTTTGTCGAAGATTTAGACCTGCAAAAATTCATGAACGGGAAAACGAAAACGAGAAAATGAGCGGCACAAGGGTATTTATAACCTAAATAGGGCGTCACTAACCCCTATTGACGCTGCGCGTCAACAGGTTTAAATTGACGCGCGTCATTTGATTTCACTGTCGCGCGTCAATAGAATTGAGTGTCGCACGTCAATTGAAGATAATGTCGCGCGTCAATAGAAAACAATGTCGCGCATCAATAAAGATAATGTCGCGTAGCGTCGAGTGAGGGATAATGTCGCGCGTCAATAAGAGATAATGTCGCGGCAATCCGATGATGCGATTGTCGCGGCGTCAATATACGATAGTGTCGCTGGCGTCAATAGGTGATAGTGTCGCGCGCGTCGATAAGATAAGTGTCGCGTCGATAATAGAGATAGTGTCGTGCGTCGAATAGACTATATGTGTCGCGTCCAATTTAGGATAGTGTTGCGCGTCGATAAAGATGGTGTCCACGCGAATAGAAGATGGTGTCACGCGTCCATAAGAAGATAGTGTCGCGCATCTGTGGTAAAGCAAGTTACTCGGTCGAAGATGCAAATGACGCGCGTCGTCGGGTTCTAGAGACGCTCGCGTGTCGCTGCCGTCATTGCTATCTAGTGTCTAAAGTGTCGCGCGTCATTACGAAACAAGTGTCGCGCTTGACGGCGTGCGTCATTACAAACTAGTGTTGTCGGACGTCCACCGATGGAGCCTTGAAAAAAAGCGAAAATTTTATTTTTTATCTTTATCAAATTCACCTTTCGCTTGAATCAAGTTACGGGATATTCGCTGTATTTTCCACCTTCAATTTTATAGGGGTGTCTTAAAATGAACCCCTGCAGACCGGGATGATAAGAAGAGCTACGAGCTGAGTACCCAAATATGAGAATAAATCAGTCAAAAATAATAGTAAATATAGGGTCCTGATCACTTACTATAATTTGCGGTGTTCCATGTAGCTTTTGTATTGTGTCCATGAAGGTCATTGCACTTGTGCTTGCAGTAAATGGGTGTGACAAGGCACAAAAATGAGCATATTTGGTTATCTATCCACCACAACCTTAATGACATTTTTTGCTTTAGATTTTGGAAATCCTATGATGAAATCCATGGAAACCTCTTCCCACTATTGGCTAGGAATAGATAGAGTTTGTAAAAGACCTGGGGACCGAATTGTTTCACCCTTATTTTGGCAAACCATACATTCTTCCACAAATTTTTGGACATCCCCTTTGAGCCCTTCCCAAAAGAAATTTTGTTTGATTCCATGGAAAGTCTTCAAGAATCCAGAGTTCCCCCTACTAGAGAAGCGTGAAGCTCAGATAGAACCCTATTTTTAAGGGTGGAGTTCTTACATAGGTATAATCTATCTTTATACCATAAAGCATCCCCTTTCCATACAAATTTTTCAAACATGCTTGGATCATTATGGAGATTATGAATGAGGTTTTGTGTAGTTGGGTCATTTCTCCATTCAGACCTTACCTCCTCTACCCAATCTTCCTATAAGATGGATATGGCACATAACAATGTTGCAGCTTACTTCATCTTTCCTAGATAGAGCATCCGAACTACATTCTCCTTCCCTTTCTTGTAAATAATCTCAAAATCATATCCCAACATCTTTGAGACCCATTTTTTTTTCTTCAGATGATAAACATTGCTCCAAGAAGTATTTTAGACTATCATGATCTTTCTTCACTTTAAAGTGTCTTCCTATGAGATATGGTCGTCATTGCTTTACTACATGAAGTATGGTTAGCATTTCCTTCTCATAAGTTGGCTTTGACAAATTCTTAACTTTGAATTAATGGATCCAAAAGGAAGTAGGGCAGCCTTCTTGCATGATAACTTCCCCCATACTAGACTCGATGCATCACATTCAACAATGAATGTTTTGGAAAAATCTAGAGTAGCCAAGACTGGAGTGGTGCACATGGCCTCTTTTAACTGCTCAAATGCTTTGGTAGCGTCCTCATTCTAATGGAACTAGTACTTCTTTAATAAATTTGTGAGAGGTGATGTTATACTTCCATAATGCCTTACGAATCTATGATAATAACCTGTAAGCCCCAAAAATTATCGAAGGTTCTTTAGGGTTTTGGAACCTTCCACTCCATCATGGCCTTGATCTTATTAGGATCCACTTTAACACCTTCATGAGAGACAATGTGACCCAAATATTCAACCTCCTCGACTCCAAAAGAAAACTTAGAGGGCTTTGCATAAATTTTATGTTTCTCAAGGGTTTCCAAAACCTTATTGACATGATGCAAGTGTTCCTCCCATGTTTTTCTATTAATTAATATATCATCAAATAACACTAAAACAAACTTTTGCAGGAATGGCTTTAAAACAAAATTCATCAAACTTTTAAATGTAAAACATGCATTTGTGAGTCCAAAAGGCATTACTAGGAATTCATAATGGCCTTCATGTGTCCGAAAGGCGGTTTTATGAACATCCTCCTCCTTTATTCTAATTTGGTGGTATCCCGAACGAAGATCGAGCTTTGTAAAGTAAACAACACCATGTAACTCATCAAGAAAACCACAAATTACAAGAATAGGAAACTTATCTTTGATTGTGTACTTATTAAGTTCCCTATAATTGGGACACATGCACCACATGTCATATTTCTTACGCACCATCACTACTAGAGAAGAATAAGCACTTTGACTGTGACGGATGATTCCTGCTTCCAACATCTCTTATACAATCTTCTCAATCTCACTATTTTACACATATGGGTACCTATAAGGTCTAATGTTGGGTGGTTGGCTCCCTGGTACTAACTGAATAGCATGATCATGATATCTCTTTGGAGGTAAACCCTTTGGCATATTCTCAAACACAACAGAGTGTGCATCCAACATTGCTTGCATATTTGATGGTATAATGTCCTTAGACTGATGTGCCTCCAATGAAAATAGTTGTGCCACAAATCCCTCTGCACCCTTTTTTAGCATTTTGTGCATCTAATGAGAGCTCACTAGCTGTGGAGACTTTTCTCTTAAGCCTCTTATCTCAAAAATCCTTCCTTCAGACTAAAAGCGCATGAAAAATTCTTATAAGTTCATCTCAATAATTCCCAAGGTGGTAAGCCATTGAACTCCTAACACAATGTCTACTCCTCCCATAAAAATGCCATGCATGGGGCTATTTAGTATGTAATCTCCCATAGAAAGCTTAATGTTATGGAATTTTCTAGAACAAGTAATAGTACCTCCATCAGCAATGATTAGTTGACATTCGTGAGCTCGATAAACAAAGCACTTCAGCGACCGCTAACTTATGATTGATGAAGTTGTGAGTACTTCTTGAGTTAATCAACATTATGACCCTCTCTTTTTTAAGAATCCAACCACCTTGAGGGTTTGGGGGTGCTAATGCCTGAAATTTCATGGCATGAGATTGTTGGCTAGGGATCTCCTGATTCCTCCTCTGGCTCGACCATGACCTCTGACTCTTCATCTTCACTAGGCCCATCAATGTAGAACAATTTCTTTTCAGCACATTTATCTCCTGGTCCATATTTACTGTCACACTTAAAACATAACCCTTTTGCTCTCTTTTCTTCAATTTGTTGAGGTGTCAATCTGACTAGCCGAGGGAGTGCTGACGGAAGGTGTTGCGCTCTCTAATATTAGTGAAATTTTGTCTCCTGCTTGAAACAAATTTTTCATCTACCCTTCATGCCATAATCATAGAATCAGAAACCTTATGAGGATTAAACATATGTACCTCATGCTCAATGTGATCCTTAAGACCCCTAAGAAATAAGTCATTCAGATTCTCTTCAGTAATATTTTCCACCCATAGAGAAAGGTTTTGGAATTGATGAATGTAATCTTTAACGGATCATGTCTGTCTCAACTTTTCTAATTGGCTAAAGTAATTCTCTAACACACTAGAACTATAGTGTAATTACAACTCTTCAGTGAAGACTGTCCATGTAACATTGAGACCACTCTTTTTCCTTTGAACACATAACCATCAATACCAGATGAATTGGTCAGGTTCGAGATACAAAGATGTCATGGTCACCTTTTGTCCTGAGGGAATCTGATGTAGATCAAATAAATTCTCTATCATGTTAATCCAATTGAGTGGATCCTTTCCATTAAACTTACGCATCTCCACTTTCGAAAACATGTTACGAGCCTGCAGAGTGTTTGTATTTGGATTGGGCATGCTCGAAGGTCCACCCTAGCTCATTTTTCTATTACTTTGACCTGAAGATCCACCTTGGTTGATAGAAGTATGATTACCCATTATATGTGTACTGAATTTCTGCATGAACTCCTCCAATATTTGTCCAATCCTTTCTACATCGTCTTTACTTGGCCACCCTAGACTCGAGGTCTCACAGGTTAAACTCAAGTTGGCTTACCTTATGATCCATCAAGTAAACCCTAACCCTAAGGAATCTGTAGTTATCTCTTCTGACTCCAACTCCTCAACTATTATCTCATCCTTTTCTAGAGTTTTACCTGGAGTGATGGGATTCTTTTTTCCTCTTGTGGAAGGCCTGCCATGATGCCCCAAAATAGTAGGATTTAGGGATCAAGGTCAAATTTTAGGGTTTGGAATTTCGATAAGAGTTCGGCCAAATATAAACAAAATTAAAGAAAAAAATATTACTAATTTTTATCCTCTTTCCGAAAATGTAAAGAACTTGGAAAATTTTCACAATTTGCAACCTAGAGAGCGATTTTATGAAAAAACCTAAATTTGCAATAACTTTTGCAAAATAAAGCAAAAAAGTCTGAAATATTTAGGAATCTTACTTGGAATTGTTCACAACTCGGTAAAAATAACTCGACAAATTTTCTCCGGTTCACAAGATATAGTAGGAAACAAAATATTTGGGTTTTTTCCCTAATTTTGGGCCCGGATCGTAGCTCGATACCACTTATAATGAAATTACTTCTGTAAATCAGATTATGAGAATCAATAGAACACCAAATAACACAATATTTCAGATGAATGATCTCAATATGCAAGAAGAATATATTAGCCACTTCGAGGGGGCAACCTCCAAACCATACAATAAGACTCAAATGCTCAATATGATGATCCACTACTACCTACTAACCCCTATTTATACTATTCCTATGCTATGGCCATCCCCAAGGCCAACCCACCCATGATAATATAACATATATGAAAGAGATACATAATGATAAGAAGTTATGATAGCCACAAGTCAACTATATACATCAAATGTAAGATATATAATTAAGGGCGTAACACAAATGTTGCATTAAAACACTCCTTAAAATAAAATCCAATAGAAATGACTCACTTATATATTGTAATTCAATTCAATATCCCATTAATAATTATCAAGAATTTGAGATCTTAGAACATTAGTCCTTGGCTATTGCCAAGTGAAAATAAAAATTTGTTTGCACAACCAATTGTAGGAAAGGTAAGCAAAGAAAGACAAAGAATCTTAGGAAGGGAATCATTGGTAGAGAAACCAAAATATTCTTCAAGATATTTTACCAGAAAGACCCATAAATACTTTCTCTTGGAATATTAAGGGCATAAATTCCCCTAACAAACATAGGTTTCTTAAACAACACTCTCATGCATAGAGGTTGAGACTGTTAAGTAAAACTATAGGTAAAAGTAATTTTCATTGTAATTAGATATTTTCTTTTAGCTTTGTTACTAAGTGGTTCATTAGTAATATGGTTAGATTATTTTAATCATATTTATTTGTACTTAAGATATATTATGGTGTTAAAATAAATTCGTAAGTGTTGTTGTGCTTCCTAGATGTATTTAAGAAGTTGGTCTAATCTGTGTTGGTTGTTGTCTGATGTATATAAGCATTCATGAACACTTCATAGCTTGTAATATGATTTTTCACATTAATAAAATATCACAAGGTTCCTCCATGTTTCAAAACTACATTTGGTATTAGAGCAGTGTGCTTGAGAAATCCAAAGAGGAATGAAAGAGTTTGTAGAAAAAAATTGGAGGATTAGAAGAAGATTGAGCAATAAAAAAGAGACACAAAGCCTACTTTTCCCTTCCTGACCCATTCCCAACTTTCTTCACCCTATGGAAGCCCTTTAGAGCAATTTCAAGCAATTTTCAAGTTGTTATAGCTGGGAAAGGAGTCACCTAGGCACCACCTCTTGCGCACCAAGATGCATTCTAAAAATCAGAATCGAAATAAATAAAAAATCCCCATCAAGGGTTTTGTCTCTAAATTTGGAGATAAGTTTAGTGTCCTCCAACTTTAGACCTACCTCCAAATTTTGAGGCATCTCAAACCGGGTGAGTTGTTTTCTAAGCGAGGTGAGCAGGTCATTACATAGAGATTGATTTATATATACATAAGATCTAAGGGTAGGTTTAAGAGTTTGAAGGCCAAACTAATCCATTCAAGAAAAAAGAAAGCGATCGAGCCGCATATACCTTCACCACTCCAAAGAAGAGCTCCAAAAATAAAAAGAGGGTGAGTCACATTGACCGCATCCACCAAACAAAACCTACTTTGATTGGCTCGAGTGAGATAAGAGATCCATCCCACAAACATTACAAGCAGCCGCTCCAAGGCCAACTCAAAACTCTACAATGAAAAACAAGCGACAAAACGAAGTGTGTAAAATACAAGCGCTTTCAAACAAATACAAACAATGAAATGAGATCGACAATAAAGTGATGACCAAAAGAATCATTCCAAAACCCTAGCCAACTTGAACAAGCTAAACCTAAAGGTAGGCGTGTCTATTTTGGGAAACATGGAGGAAGCCTTTGAGAATTTTATAAATGTGAAAACGCATACTACAAGCTATGAAGTGAGATCTACGACTAAAGCGGTGAGCAAAATAATTTGTCCAAAACCTTATCTCAAAACAACTATTGAAACCAAGAGTGGTAATAAAATCATCTCTCTCTCGCTTAGATGAAGAGGGGGAATACACTAGCAACGAGGTCAAAGCCTTCTTGAAACTCATGGAATTCATCAACAGATGCCTCCTCCAAATTCATCACAACAAAATGGTGTCGTTGAGAGAAGGAATCGTTCTATTATGGAGATTGTACGATGTATGATTAATGATTCAAGAATCACGAGGACACTTTGGGCCATAACAACTAAAAGAAAAGTATATCTATTGAAAAAAATCCAATATTGTTATTGATGGAATAACACGACATGAAGCATGATCAGGATGGAAACCATCTATTACACATCTCATATTATTTGGATGTCAAGCGAGCATGCACATTCCCAAAAAGAAGAGAATGAATCTTGACATGAAATTTGAGGGATACATCTTCATTAGGTATAGTGAAGAAGCTCTTGCATATAGGCTGAAGGATCTGAAGACTGGAGAAGCATACACAAGCAAGGATGTAGAGTTTTTTTAGAAGAAAGAAGTTGATTCTCCTTTCATGAACTCATTAGATTTTCAAAACAGTCATGTTATGAAGACATAAGAAGATGTTCCCACTGATGATGATAATGATGATGGGGATGATGGTGAAGATTTGTCAAGACCACAACCCACGAGAATAGTTCAACGTATGCCTAAATGGTATACTAACATGATTCAAGATGCCAAATTGGATGGTCTTCTAAACACATCCACTCTTGGACCAAGGACTCGTAGCAAAGCTCATGAAAAGATAAATTTTTCCCTAATGAGAAACTTTTTTGAATCTATTGAGCCCTCTACATTTCAATAAGCCCTATAGTCCAAAGCTTGGAATGATGTCATGCATGTTGAGTATCAATTAGTGATGAAAAAAACACATGGCAACTTGTCGATCTTACACCAGGGAAGAGTTTAGATACAAATAATTTTTCAAAACAAAGTACAAAGAAAATGGGACCATTGACAAGTACAAGGAGAGACTAGTAGCAAAAGGGTATGCTCAAAAGGAAGACATAGACTACGAGGAGATATTTTCTCCCACAACTATGATCAAAATTATCGAATGATCTTTGCTCTAGCTACACAAATTGATGGAAAGTTCACCAAACGGACCGAAAATTACACTTCTCAATGGAGACTTACAAGAAGAGGTCTACATGGCTTAGCTAGAAGATTTTGTCATATCCGGAAAACAAGAAAACGTATCTAGACTCATCAAATCATTATATGGTCTCAAACAGGATCCTCGGGCATGGTATATCAAAATTAATGAATATCTCATTCAAGATGGATTCCAAATGAATCCTTATGACCCCAATCTCTACCTCAAAAAAAGGAAGGAGATTGTAATTTTTGATGCCTATGTCGACAATATTATCATCGAGGTAAAGACAAAGTGAAGATGATCGAAACAACGAAGAATGATCTTAATTGATCATTCGACGTGGCGATCTTGAGCTAATGTACTATTGTCTTGGCTTGGAAGTATGACAGAAAGAGAACCACATATTTGTTTCATAATTGAAATATGTCAAGACCCATCTCGATAAATTTTGGATGCATTGCATACCCATTGCCACACCTATGGAGATAATACTTCAATTGTCTCGCATAAATCCATGTAATGTCCCTAATTCTAAGCAGTTGGCCTAGGAGCTTTTTCATTAGTCTTAGCCTTGGTCATACCCGAGGGACTAAAGACTTTAGAGGCTATTGGGTATTCCACATTACTTATTTGTTATATTCTTGCGTTGGCATGGGTGTTAAGTGACTTGGTGGGGGCAAATGTTATGTTTAAACATTAGGAGGGTGACTAATAACACTTTAATGTTATATTATTTCGGTGGGGTCACTTATGTCCCTGAGGCAACTTGGGGGAGAAAAGCAACTTAAGTTGCTTTATTTTTTAAAGGTTGACTTAGGTTTCTTGGGCCACAAGTTTTGGGGGAAATTATAAAATGAGATTGGGAGGAGAAAAAGAGATTAATTATTGCATACCCACTTATGATTTCCTTTGAGCAAGTGTTTGCTTTTTTAGCTTGTGGATTAAAATCCCATGGGAACCCTAGCTTCGGTGGTGGGAGATCCATTCTTAGCTAACAAGGCATTCTTCGGTGGTGGAAGATCTACCTAGCTTGTCAATTTTGGAACTAATCCAGGCTAATTTTCAGAGATTAATTTAAGGGTTTTTAGAAAAGGGTTTTGGTAGAATTTTGGGCTTTTTGGTGGAGAAAAATCAAGGGTTTCCAAATGTATTTTATTGCAACAATTAGGGCAGGTTTGACACATCTTCTAGAGGAATTTTGGAGGGTTTGTGGTCTCATTCCATGTGGAGCGACCCATTTTGGGATTTTATAGTGCTTTTTGGAGGGTTTTCAGTGTGTTTTTTCGAGGACTGCAATTGGGTTTTCATTCATATTATTTATAGATGTTATTTCCAAAATTTTAGAATTTTATCATATGTATTTGAGAAGATATGGATTTTTAAGGTTTTCTAGTTGTCTAGGGTTTTCTGTAATTTTCTGGCAGTCATATATGATCCGAAAAAATTCCAAAAATATTGTTCTAGGGTTCTTTATTATCATAGCAAGCTTCCTACAAATTTTCATATGTTTTGGGCAAATATTTTGAGAAAAATAAATAAAAATAGTTCGCTACCCTAGCTGAGTATTTACGGAAAAAATCAGATCTTCTATTTGTTGCAATTTATCTTTAATTTGTGTGTTTTTTAGTGATATCCCACAGGGGATATTTCAGTGGTATCAAAGCGGTTTTTTCTCTATCCTGTTGGGTTGAAAAGATGAGTGACAGTGAAGACCATGAAGTGGATTTGATGAAGCAGTTATTCACCAACATGGTGAAGCAACAGAAACCACTAATCTCTATTTGAGCCAGCGCACTGAGAGATTAGCACAGGGAAAGGATTGATACTCATACAGAAAGGGGAGAAACTAGTAACATGGGACATGCGTCTAAAAGTGGGGAAATGAAAATTCAAGGCAGCAATCTCCTCACTCTACTACCAAGCCTTTGGGACTCCATGAACCTTCCTTTTTGAAGGATCCAAAGTTTCACAAGTAAGGCAGCCAACAACTAATTTGGTTGAGGAGTCTTGTTGGGAAAGATATCAACCATTGAGCGAGGGCTTCAAGGATAATATGTCTTTCAAAAAATACTACAGAATGAAGATTGGTAGCAAACCCAAGAGGGATCATCAGCTACAGGTACCTGAGTTATAGATGATATTAGGACAATTTTTCATTCCACACTTTGATGGTTCTAAGAAGTGTACCACACATTCCTGGATTCAAAAGTTGAAGACCTACTTTGACTTAAATCCCATGCACAAGGGGGATGCAATTAAGTTTGCCATCTTACATCTTGAGGGAGATGCACATGATTGGTGGCATCATGGGCTGATTACATAGGGGCACATACATATTGATACTTATGCAGAATTCCCACAGAGTCTTGTGAGCAAATTTGACAGGAGGGACCCTAACAGTATTTTAGAGAGTTGACTCACTTGAGACAGACAAGTTCCTTAGATCAATACATTGCATATTTTTAGAGATTATCAGTCATGGTACCCGATGTTTCAAGATGAGGTTGACCTCACTTTTCACATCAGTTTTGATGGATGCTCTAGCTAGATTTGTGAAGGCATTTGAGCCTTCTTCTTTGCATGAGGCTATTAGGAGAGCACGTGATTTGGAGTTAGCCACTCCAAAATCGAGGTTTCCACCTCAAGTTCAGCAAAAGGAACCTCCATCTGGATCAAATGAACTTTAGTAGAAGGAGCCTCCACCGAGGCAAGAGGTGGTTAAGAAGCCAATCATTTCCAGAGATCTTAGGGATGAGTTGAGGGAAAAAAACTATGTTTATATTGTCATACACCTTGGGCTCCAGGGCATGATTGCACAGGAAAAGGGAGGGCCCAATTCATTGAGGTCTTCGAAGAGAGTGAGGGTGACAGAGGTGAAGAGTTAGAGACCCACGAGATGGATGATGGAGATGGAGTTGCGTTGGATAGTGCTGATGTGGAGCAGGAGGGGACTTTTCCTCAGGAGATTATAGCCACATTGTCTAGTAATCTGATGTACGAGGCATTCAGGATTAGAGGATTTATGCGAGTGGTCGGCGAGTTATGGTACTCATTGATAGTGGGGTTACCCACAACTTTATTGATGCATCATTGGTTGAGAGACATGAGGTTTGTAGACGGAGGACTTTGAGGTCTTCAACATTGTTGTAGCCAATGGGGAGTATATGAGATGCACACAAAGAGTTCCACAGTTGAGCATCACCATGGGTAACTACACAATTATCGATGATTTCCACGTTGTTAGTATGGGAGTGACCAACATAGTGTTGGGAGTGTAGTGGCTTCACTCTCTTGGTGAGTTTTGGACTAACTTTCAGACGATGGAGTTGAAGTTTAGGTCCGAGGGAAGGAATGTGATCTTGAGGGGATTATCTACAGGAGCACCTAGAGTGGTTGCAGTTAAGGGGATGGAGATGATTTTTCAGCATGATGAGGGGTTTTATTATCTGCGGGCCGATGTGGAGTTTGATGGATGTGGGCGCAACCATTAGTAGTGCATGTGAGACAGTTACAGAGATTGGGGTCACAGGTTCAGATCATCTAAGTTTATCATTATGTTGGTTATCTGAGGTTTCGGTAGACTGGAGATCTCATTTGCTTGTTGAGTACTCCAAGAACCGAAACACTTGTGAGATTCTCGGATGGTCATATACATGACAGCTTATAGTTTGAGGATGAGATGATCTTCTATCGTGACAGATTGTACCTTGTGTCAGACTCATGGTTGAGGATGGAGATATTGCGACATGTGCATTGTTCTTCCTTGATTGGAAACTTGAATTTCGATGAGACTGCAGATTCATATCGGAGGGTTCAGATGGCATGGGTTGAGGAGGATATCCTCAACTTCATACAGGGATGTACGGTTTGTCGTCATGACAAATCGGAGCTTACAAGTTCATCATTTTCTGAGTCGATAGGGATATCACTCCTATATATTTTATTACTTCTAGGTGCGGTGGGCGGTTCACCCATGTGTTAGTCAGTGGAGGGACGGAGTTGACTCTGTTACCTGGTTATGCAGTAGGTTCACACTCATCACAGGAGGTGAACTATGTAGAGTTGACATTGTTGATTGACCATTTATTGGAGTCTTGGGATTTTTCCCCATGGGACAAATTGAGATACATTATGGGGAGCCTTACTCTCACATGAGTGTGGGTCATGTGGGAGAGTTAACACACTTTGTGCATATACAGATTATTTCACAGGTTGATCCAGGGGATTCTACAAGATTCAGAGTGGACTTTCGTACCCAAGAGTTGATTGGAGAGGTAGTGAGTGGTCACATGATGATGGTATCAGATTGGCAGGGATTGGACAGATTGGCAGTCCCAATGTGGGTATCAGTGGAGAATTGGTTTGGGCATCATTCTACTTCACGGACAACATTGTTCTTTATACGACATGGAGGTCATGATGACTACATGGGGTTTCTTGGTTACTTTGGATCACACCGATCTTTGGTTGACTGTAGGGTGAGGTGGAGAAACTTACTTTGTGGTATTCAACTTCTGCAGCATGACAGGATAATGCTTGGGGTCAAGCATTTCTCGAGAGGGGAGGATTGTAATGTCCCCAATTCCGAGTAGTTGGCCTAGGAGGTTTTTCATTAGTCTTAGCCTTGGTCATACCTGAGGGGCTAAAGACTTTAGAGGCTATTGGGTATTCCACCTTGCTTATTTGTTATATTCTTGCATTGGCATGGATGTTAAGTGACTTGGTGGGGGCAAACATTATGTTTTAACATTAGGAGGGTGACTAATAACACTTTAATGTCCTTATGGCGATTTAGGGGAGAAAAGAAACATAAGTTGCTTTATTTTTTAAAGGTCGACTTAGGTTTCTTGGGCCACAAGTTTTGGGGGAAATTATAAAAGGAGATTGGGAGGAGAAAAAGAGATTATTATTGCATACACACTTATGATTTCCTTTGAGCAACTGTTGTTTGCTTTTTCTAGCTTGTGGAGTAAAATCCCATAGGAACCCTAGCTTCGGTGGTGAGAGATCTATTCCTAGCTAGCAGGGCATTTTTCGGTGGTGGAAGATCCACCCTATCTTGTCAATTTTGGAACTAATTCAGGGTTAATTTTCAGAGATTAATTTCAGGGTTTTCAGATAAGGTTTTTGGCAGAATTTTGGGCTTTTTGGTGGAGAAAAATCAAGGGTTTCATAAATGTTTTACTTTGCAGCGATTAGGCAGTTTGACGCCACTTTCTGAGGAATTTTGGAGGGTTTGTGGTCTCTTTCTAGGTGGAGCGACTCATTTTGGGATTTTACGGTTGCTTTTAAAAGGTTTTTAGTGTGTTTTTCAAGAACTGACAATTGGGTTTTCATTCATATTATTTATAGATGTTATTTCCAAAATTTCATAATTTTATCATATATATTTGAGAAGATATGGATTTTTAAGGTTTTCTAGTTGTCTAGGGTTTTTCTGTAATTTTCTGGTAGTCTTATATGATCTGAAAAATTCCAAATATATTGTTTTAGGGTTCTTTATTATCATAGCAAGCTTCCTACAAATTTTCATATGTTTTGGGCAAATATTTTGAGAAAAATAAATAAAAACAGTTCGTTGCCCTAGTTGAGTATTTACGGCAAAAATCAAATCTTCTATTTGTTGCAATTTATCTTTAATTGGTGTGTTTTTGAGTGATATCCCACAAGGGATATTGTAATCCATCTCCATATGTAAATGTAACTCTTTACCAACAGTTGATTCGGAAGTCTCATTTACCTAACTTATACTAGCCCGAATATTAATTTTACGATCAACTATCTTTCATATTTCAAGCAAGAACCTAGATTTTGTCACTAAAAAGCAAAGCAAGGTAGATCTTGAGATACATCAATGGTACTATGGATTTTAACCTATTGACAGGATATTCGAGTCGGATAATGCATGTAACATTAATGATAGGAAATCCACTTCTAGATTTGTTTTCTTTTTTCGAATTTGGTCCAAAATATCATGGGAAAACAAGAAACAAAATTTTGTTTCGCGATCTTTCACGAAGTCGAACATCGTGCTTTCTGGTAGAGAGTGGTCTATGAAACAATATGGCTACGTCACATACTTGAGGGACTTGGACTACCACAAAAAAAAATTTACCACCTTGCATGTTGACAACGAAAGTTTTATTAAACTTGTTCGCAATCCAATGTTTCACGAGAGGACGAAGCACGTCGAAGTACAAGTACATTTCATTTGCAAGCATGTTTTACGACACAATATTCAGCTCTAATTTTCCTCAACATCTGAACAACATGCAAATATTTTCACTAAGTCACTTGCATATAACAAATTTGAAATGTTCAAATAATTCTTGTCCTCTTCACTTGAGACAATGCAAAATTAAGGGTAAAATGTTAGGTAAAACTATAGGTATAAGTAATTGTTCATTGTAATTAGTGATTTACTTCTACCTTTGTTACTTGGTGGTTAATTAAATATATGATTAGATTATTTTAATTATATTTATTTGTATGTAGAATATAGTATAGTTTATAACGAATAGTTGTTGAGTTCTATTGTGCTTTTCATATGTATTTAAGAAGTTGATATAACTAGTTGGTTGTTGTACAATGTATATTTGAGCATTGCACGCTTCATAGCTTGTAATCGATTTTCACATTAATAAAATTCTCACATGCTTCCCTCCTGTTCCCCAAACTAAAGAGACAACTTCCAATTCAATAGATAAAATAGATTGATTTTGAGGAGGATAGAGATACAATCCAATTCAAGAAACAAAATAGACTAACTTTTAGTTTCAATGCTCGACTTCAAAATGTTTGAACCATTGATGTTGGCCTTCAAATGTAGGGGGTAATCGTGAAGCATTGCATATTTGGAACTAGATGAGTAATATCCATTATCCTTGGCTTCTTTTTTTTATCAATGTGTATAAATCAACTAGTTTTATATGCTCAAACACAATTACCATACTAATGTGTGTAATCTCATTGACAACTTGAGGCAAGTTGTAGCGCCCCACTTCGCGCGAGATCCAAAACACATTAAAAGATAACCAAATATCTCAATCGAAGATGGGAAAGGTAATAAAGTGGTGATAATTTTTTTAATAAATAGTTATACGACAGTTAAAAATACTCATTATGAAAGCAGCGTGACTAAGTCGCAGAATACGAAGAAGCAGAACCAATACACAATCGTGAATGACTTGGAGGATTTTAAACAATTTACGCTTCGTTAAAACAACATCGTAATAATGGCATGAAGGATAAAAAGTCAACTTAACGCTACATTCGCTAGTCATACGAATTACAATTATTTTTAAATGCATCAACGATTATTATTGTAACGACGGTACGGAAACACTCCACTTGCAATATAACATATTGTGTGGGAGGATGGTGAGGTGAGATAAAATGTTTGTGGAAAGACAAATTAACACCATGGCGGTCATGGGTCCCATTTTGCCTCCAAAATGGACCCATGCCCTCGAGGACAAAAATGTAGGTTAAAACAATTTTTAATTATTTTAATTATCCCACTAAATTCCACAACATGGGTTAGGTTAATTATATAAATTTAAACCATTTAAATTTAATTAACTCATTATGCTAACTTACCCAAAAATAACTAAATTTAATTTAATTATTTTAATTATCCCACTAAGGGAATCCCCAAATTATAAGCTAAGTCAAATAAATAACATTAAACCCTTTAAATTTAATTAACTCATTAATATTAAGATTTACCCGTGGCACTTAAGATGTTACGATTATGCTTCATATTCAATCTACAATAGCAAGGCACTGGAATCCGCATTTTTTTTAGATTTCATTTTGGACTCCATAGCCGGCATATTCGAGTAGCCTTATTCTTTTTTTTTCTTAAAGATGAATATTATCAAGAGTTTCACTTTTCTAAAATGAATATTATCATAAGGGTTTCACTTATTGAAGATTTCAAATGATTTTTATAAATACATTTACAGCCAATAAGATATTCGGGTGTTGGGAAAGTACATAAGGCATTGCAAATTTCACACATACTTTTACTACCAATATACAAGTTGCATCTAATACAAAAGGTTGTTGAGAAGACATTAAAGCTTGTACAAGCCAAGTATCACAAAATCTAAATCAACATCCATATAAGCCACACTAAGCTAGAAGTATATTGACAACATGAATCATCTACCAAATGAAACAATATAATCATCATCATACATCAAATATGGATCAAATATCAATACCAAAACATGTCAATAATAACACATGATATCATCATCACAACATAATATCTATAAATGCACAGTAGCATCGTGTGCCCATAGTCAACATGTGATCAAGTGTTAGCATCCTAATGCTAGCAATACGATATCATGAATAATGTCATATCATAACAATGTATCAAAGCAATAAAACCACAAACAACAATGTCATGTGATAATGTCCCATCAAAATAATAAAACAAGTAATATTGTCCCTGTCATCACAATAGTATAGATACAATGTGTCGCACGCGACAAAAAATGAGAGCACTGAAAAAGGGTGGGCACTACACAAGTGTTGTTTTTAAGAGGCATGAATCCCCTTGAAAACTTGAGGCTAGTGTTGTTTCAAATAGGCATACCCACAATACCAATAACGGGCACACCATTTTACCAATGTGTATGAATCAACTAGTTTTATATGCTCAAACATCATTACCATACTAATGTGTGTAATCTCATTAAAAACTTGGGGCAAGTGTTGTTTTTAAGGGGCATGAATCTCCTTCAAAACTCGTCGTTTCAAAGAGGCATACCCACAATACTAATAATGGGTATACCATTTTACGATGTGATTAGATGTCCCAAATAGAACAGCTTCAATAAGATGCAATTGGTCACTTACCAACAGAATTCAGTTGTTCTTCAACCCTTTTCTCCTAATATCAACACAAATCGACACTAGCAGTCCAAATGTTTTCAAGCTTACAAGCACTTGATCCCAATTTATGGCATGCACAAATTCTGGGCATTTTGCTTATGTTCTAAGACAACGTTGGGGCTTTGACAAAGCATGGAAACTAGATATATTAGGGTTTTGAAAAGGTTGAGCTCTAGGATTTTCCCAAAGGTTTACAGCTTTGGCTACGAGTCTTTCTAAATGCCACTAAAACGAGTAGTTTGATCTCCTCTAGGTACACCAGTTATATGCTTCTACAAATCTCAGTGTTTATAGCATCAGTTTTGCCTTTAAGACGAAGATCACTAGTAGCTTAACTCTAGTTATAGGAGCAGATATGTCCCAATTTTAGTTGGATACTAATTCTCTGTACCAAGCTCTCACTACAGAAGAAAGATGATGTTGCACCCTGCAATGCCATGGCTGAGATTTTGTAATTTTCTGAACTCTATTTTGCACTTCATTCTCTAATGCACTTACAGATTCTCCATGGAAAAATAAAAAAGCTTGCAGACTAACAAGCTAGAATATCAATTAAAACAAAGAGTAAAAAGTGAACTCCAAGCTAACGGAGTGCTTGAAAGCAAGAAATAACACTCAGGCCTGTATTCATCGAATGATTAAAAACATTTTGAGCATTTTCAAAGTTTCAAGAGGCCAGCTACCTAAACAATAAAAACATCAATCTTGGCCATAACCATTTTAACGTCTTTCCATTATTCATTAAAACTAACATATTCCCATCTGACAGGTACTATTCCCAACATATTTCATGGCAGCGAAATCAACATGTAACACAATAGTGGACATCCAACTTCAAAACATTAGGCAATGCAAAAAGAAAGAGTGGGAACCATTCATGGACAAAACCTAATGATAGTAAGGCTCAAAATTTGAGCCCTCTTGTCCCTTAAAGATCTAATATCTTTTGTATCTTGTATCAAGCTCCTAGTAGAAAAATAATCCAATTTCACTAGTTGAAAATCCCAAATGAGTTTTTCCAAGGCCAATGAAAACTTTGGCTGCCAGAAAGATATGAGAAATTGCAAATCACACATGTGCCGTTTATAACCAGCATGTAAGCCTCGGCTCATGGTTCTCATGCAATTACAGATATTTGGGGGTGCTGGAAAAGTAAGATTTTGCGCATATACTTCTTACAACCAGCATACAAGCCCTCACCTAATACAAAGGATTCTTGAGAAATGACACCAAGCCGGGATGAGCCAAGTATCACAAGATCTTATTGGCTTGGGCATCTTTGACATTTAAAAATACTAATTCTAGACAAGCCAAGTATCACAAGATTTTATTGGCTTGGCCTTATATGATATTCAACGACATCAGATCTACAAAGCAGGCATAGCAGCATGTGTATATATCTAGTGAGAAACCCAAGCCATACATTTTGAATGCTAGGGAATTACGAAGACACATCCCACACCACCTACTGCAGCACCCAACACTGTTTATGGGTGTGTTAAAAGTATAATGTCATATATAACCAGTACGTAAACCTTGGCTGGTATGGAGCATTCTCAAGACAGTCATTTTCACTTATTGAAGATCCCAAATGATTTTTATAAATACATTTACAGCCAATAAGATATTCGGGTGCTGGAAAAGTACATTAGGCATTGCAAATTTCACACATACTTTTACTACCAATATACAAGTCGCATCTAATACGAAAGGTTGTTGAGAAGACATTAAAGCCTGTACAAGCCAAGTATCACAAGATCTTATTGGCTTGGGCATATTTGACATTTAAAAACCCAAACACAAAGCCTGGACGAGCCAAGTATCGCAAGATCTTATTGGCTTGGGCTTCTTTGACATTCAAATACATCAAATCTACAAAGCAATTATAGCAGCATATCTATATATCTAGTAAGAAACCCAGACCATACATTTTAAATGTTAGGGAATTAGGAAGATACACAACGTCATGCCTGAATACATATCCCACACCACCTACTACAGCTCCCAACACTATTTATGGGCATGTTGATGAAATAAGAATGCACATAAAGGAGCTTCAAGTCCACAGCAAATATTTCTAACATACATTAGCGTTAGAGATCAAAATTAAATGAGTACCTTCAACATGCACATCCTTGAAATTTAGCGGAGTCAACAAATACAAATATATCTTAATCGAAAGTACTTTATTCCATAATGTACTTTATTCCAAGAGTAGTCTCATCACATTAATCCTCTTAAACAGCAAATTTATGCTAAAAATGTCAATTTGAAATTTTAATGTATAACTACAAGGCCCGGAGGCAATTTTCTTGCCATAGCCAACATTTCCATTTCCATTCTACGATTAATATGCAAATTCTACCCTAAACAAGCAGCTAAGTTATATTTAAACCTACTCCAATACCAGCAAACTCTCTGCTCAATAATACATTCATTGATAAATAAGTGGTAATAGAAAAATCAGCAGTGCTAACACTCCTGTCAACCTTGTTTACAATTTTCCAGCCCCTGCAGTAACCACAGTACCATGAATCTAAATGATACTACATCTAAAACTCACTTCTTGGAATCAGTAATCTGGAACCACTCAAAACATGAACAAGTCCAGGAGCAAAGCTGCCTGGAATAAATAAAACGAACCTCTTTATCATCCAGTCCAGAAAAAACTTTCTATGTCTACTGTTCTATTGTTCCCCTCATTTTTATTACAGCCAAGTTAGCCTCTACTACACAAAATGACAAACAAAACACTGAAATTGCAAGCATACCAAATGTACAGCACAAAACAAAACAATGCATACAAGCGAGGAGTTGAAATACAAGTTTACTTTGACAAAAAATGAATGATATCTCTGTATGTCTATTGCAATAGATTTATAAAAGGTTATTCCTCTACTCCATATAAACTCAAAGATAATTTATGTCCAATTAATTGCCACCCAAAACACTGAGATTGCTAGCATGCCAAATTCACAGCAAAACAAAACAATGACAATGAGCAAGGAGTTGAAATACATGAACAGGTCCTAGAACAAAGCAGCGCGGAAGAAAAGAAACCAGCCTATCTTTATAATCCAGTCCATAAAAAAAACATTCATCTATGTCTCTTGCTCTTTTGCTCTCAGAGGCTGGCTTAAGTCCCTAAAGCTAACTAGCAAGTTACCAACTTTCAAAACATGTGATTAGGGACTAAAAATCAGCATGTATAACTTCTTAACAAAACACATGAACTTGCTCAAGGAAAAAATGGAGTCTATCAAAAGTACACAGCTTCTACGATAAAAATGCCAAATCTCCTAAAACACTGCAGAGTGTGCCTGCCACTTCAGTCCACATCTTTGCCCCATTTTTACTGTTCTTGAAAGAGGAAACGAAGAACCTTACACTTCCTCCCATTTTTATTGCAGCCAACTTGGTAGCCACTATTACACAAACGATAAATAAAACACTGAAATTGCTAGGCATACAAAATTAACAGCAAAACAAAACAATAAAAAATGAGCAACAATTTGAGATACAAATTTACTGTGACCATAAATGGCAGCTCCGAATGTCTATTGCAATAGATTTATAAAAAGGGTATTTTATAAAAAAACTATTCCTCTACCGTAATAGAATGAAGACAATTTGGGTATGATCAATTGCCACCCAAAACACTGATATTGCTAGGATGCCAAATTAACAACACAAAACAAACCAATGAAAATGGCAAGGAATTTAAATACTAGTTTACTTTGACCAAATATAAATTGTATCTCTGAATGTCTATTGCAATAGATTTATAAATAGGGTATTACTATTCCTCGATTGTATATAAACTCGAGACAACTTGGGTACAACTATTTGCCACCCACAGATGCCACCTGCCCAGAGATGAGCTGGATGTGTAAGATGCATATAAGAATGCAGTGTGCACACATCTGCAAATATAATTGTAATGCCACCTCCACAAGTAGTGAAACTTTTAGCAGCATATTACCATAGCAGCATATTACCACCTAGACTGCCCGGAAACGCCAAGTACCCCCGTACCAGGCCTGATACGTACCAGGTCCGGGTACGCGTACGCTGTGGGTATGTACCCACAGGCCCTGGGTACGTCCTGGGTATGGAAATTCATACCCAAGACGTACACAGGGGACTGTGGGTACGTAGCCACAGCATACCCACATGGTTTTTTTTTAAATGCAAAAATAAAATAAAACTTGAGGGCTTTGACTGGAATTCAACCTTGGAAAGTTCGTGTGAGATTCAATATTGCCAATAGGTTCCAAAGGGTCAAGAGAGATGAAAAGGACTTCATTTGGTTGACTTACTATTTGGGGGTTTTCTTGTTGCTCCTCATGGATCATTTATTTTTCACTCAATTTGGAAGGCATGGGAACAAGTGAATCACTTGGTGGTTGGGCAGCCTATCATCTCTTCCTTTGACACTAGGTGCCAAGCCTACAAATCGACTTTGTCAAATCTGAAGTATAATGACACGATCCTTGCCTTGACAAGAGGCTGCTCTGCTCTCCTTTGGTTTGAGAAAGGAATTAAAATATTTCATGACTTGTACAAATTTGGGAAGTGAATGGAATGGACAGACCTTAAACCTTTTTATAAGCTTCCTCAATCTCAGTTCAGAATGTATACAATGCTCAGATATGCCTTCACAGCTCCCTCTACTGGACTAATTATGGAGGATGAGAACAGCTTTTGGGATACTATGAGGTGCCTCAAAGGCCCCTTCTCCAAGAGGCTACCTCCAAACAACTCTATGAAAAGATTGCCTTCTCCCCAAACCGTTCCCTGGGCCTTAACAATAAGTGGAATGTTTGTGAGCCCATTAGTAGATAAACTCATAGATTTAATGTTTTATGGTCTTCTTGTATTCAGTCAAAGAAATCTTGCTTTAGATAGCTTCTGATTCATAATAAGCTTGTTGTTGGCATCTAATATTTTATAGTTTGTTGAGACTATAAACTTGTTGTTTTCTTTAAATTTTTAAATATATTTATATTTTTAATTTTTTAATAATATATTGTACGAACATACCCACAGCGTACCGTACCCAAGGTTTTTAAAAATTTGCTGTTTCAGCATACCATATCCATACCCATACCAAAACAGTTTAGATTACCACACACTTTCTACAAGGGGTTGTATCATATAAACTGCAAATAATTTATATTAAGGCACACTTTTGAAAATAAATGCTAGTAACTTCAAATGCAAGCCTTCAACAGTTTCATTTCCAAATCTCCCTTACATAAAAACATAACGAAAAATAAAAACATAGCAGCAGAAGCCCATTGTTAAAATTCTATAGATGGAATGAATCAAGACATACTATATTAATCATGCCAAATCATTAAAACCCTCGGGCCTCACGGAACAGAACATCGGTTATAAATCCACCCAACATAAAAAGGGATATTGCTTTTGCCACTCAGCTGAAAAAACACGAGGCATACATCTGGAATAAAGTTGAAAATCAAGATTCTAAGAACTCAAACCAAATAGGAAGAAATAAGAAAAGAACTCCCAACACATCCCTCCCTAAAGAAATCAATTCTTTGCTAAAGTTTAAGAATCTAGTATGACATCAAGAAGATCTTCAGATACCTGTAGAAGATAGCAAGCATTTTCAATATGCAACTTCTTCTAAGAGCTGATATATAAAATTTAATAATGTCCCAAGGATTGCACAATTTCAAGTACTTCAATAGTTTCGGCAGATTGTCCTATGATAAAAGAAACATTGAAATTTATACACACGACTAAAATAATATACTAGTTCCTTGCAGGAAGAATGTAAAATTTCAAGATTTAAGCGACAAGAACCCAAGTACCACTACACTTAAACTTCCACATAGGGCTTTATTTGGAAAAGAGTGAACTGAGTAAAATCCAAATATAGCAACCCTGGATTGATCAGGGTCCCCATAACGTCATTGTGAATAGCCAAAAAAGTAAAAATTACAGAAGACCAAGCAGTATCATCCTTTCATAGGTAATGGTCTGATTTACCCTCAAAGAAACCAAATAATGAAATTTCCCAAGAATTGCAAACAGTTACAATGCCTGTTCTTTCCAAGAAGCTCAATCACAGTTCAAAAGCAGAATTTAGGAACACCCTAACACCTAATGTGACACCCTAAACATTCATATGACACCGTAAACAACATGTAAATGTAAATGCTTTAAAATAAACTTATCAGCAGTTATCTGGATCACCATCTAGAGGAACCACCACTGCTAGAGGAACCACCGCTGCTAGAAGCGGTGGTACCACTGTTGCTAGAAGAGGATGAGGGATCACTGCTGCTAGAAGAGGATGAGGGATCACTGCTGCTAGAAGAGGACTCGAATTGGAATTGGATGATCGGAATGGCCACAGAAAAGACAGAGGACTAGTGCGCCTACTTTGACCTTGATTCTCTGCTCTGATACCCAAATCTGAAACAAACCCACCTCCTCTTATTACTACAGGGGATTTCTGGAGGTGCTAGCGTCGTTTGGGCTGGTACTGCCACGGGGGCTAGACCTAATGGCAAAACCACAGCTGGGAGGCCAAATATCAGATCCCCCGTGAGCTTCAGCACACGAGGTGTTGGAAATTTCACTATTCCCTCGGCCATATTCCTCCTCTGCTGGCAATTTGTGGTGACAAACAGGGCAAGAATTGTTCTGTGCGAGCCACGGGAGAATGCAGCCAGCAAGGTACATATGCACACATGGCATCTCCCTTGCTTCTCCTCCAAACACAAACAGATAAAGGCAGACCGAACATCGAGGATTAATGCTCAGGTGCTTCTGAAAAGGGTAGGATTTCAGTCCACATTAATCCCCTTGTAAAGTATTCTATTTCACAGTAATATTTAAAAACAACTAATGTCTGAAGAAAAATGAAAAGAAATAAAAACAGCATTTCTGAATTTACTTTTGGTAAGTTATTTCTGCATATATTTTGTTGGATTTTTTTGTCTGATGATTCAAGAGGGGTTACCTCACTCATCATATCTGTCAATATATCAAACTAATCACTTGGGCATAACTTCCAAGAAGAAAAAAGGATATGTGATTTTATCAATATTTGCAAGAAAAATAGAAGTTAGGCCCTGATGACAATAATGTGGGCCAAAGGTGGTTTTTTATTTTGAGCTGGTTAGGCTCAGGGCTCTCTTGAGGCATATTACCTTCTCCAGGTTCAACGTCTGGCTACCCTAAAAATGATCTATGTTCTACCACATTCCCAGCCAAACTCCACAAGGTGGATGTACACTTCTTCCCAGATGATTCTCTTATTGATGCATAGCGTACAATCTAACCTTTTATCAGTAAGTGTGAGACAAAGAAAAGTTAGGCACTGGTGACAATAATGTGGGCCAGAGAAGGTTTTTATTTTGAGGTGGTTAGGCTCAGGGCTTTCTTAAAGCATATTACCTTCCCCAGGTTCAAAGCCTGGCTACCGTAAAAATGATCTAGGTTCTACCACACTCCCAGCCAAACTCCACAAGGTGTACGGATACTTTTTCCCAAAAGATTCTCTTACTATTGCACTGCGTACAATGTAACCTTGCAAGCCATTTCAGTTTACCGGAGAGTGCTCCAAACCACAGAAAACAGAGAAGGGGGATAAGGTAATGACACGGCACTATAAGATAAAACTAGTTACACAGAGAAGGGTGATGGATCAAAGAGAAGGTTTCTAAATCAGTTGCTAGACAAGGTAGGCTTAAAAACCAGTAATATGAAAAATGTAAGGCAGAAAAGGCTGATAAGGCACTGCGTATTAGTAATGATAAAGATTGTAAGACAGAAGGTTTATAAATCAATAATTGTAAAACTATGAGAGGCTTACAAGACATTACCTGAGTAATTTTCACAGTGGATAATGGCATCAACGGCACTGTGTGCAGCGGGAGGAGGTCCACACCTGGTCATATCACTCTGGCCACCGCTACCACTGGCATTGTTCAGGTACTGAATCAGCTGACCAAGGCCGTAATCCTCCATGTGACCATGGCTGTGGGTTCTCCGGTGCAATCCAACTTCAGATATCGCATACTGAAATCCACGCACGAGCACCATTGGATCAGACGAGAAAGAGGGCGGAGGGCCATCATGCATCGTCTCCATCAAATGGGCTGCCGGAGTTGGGCTCATTTGATGGAGAGGAAGCTCACTAGTGTGAAAAATCTATTACAGTTACTGATTATTAACCTCCTATCTTGTAAGATTATTTGATCAACAAATATTGGAAAATAACACAACTGTAACTTCACAAATACAAACACATAAAAATACCCAACAAGGTGAACACAATATTTTCGGACAATTGTCCCTGGAAAAACCCCGTAGGGAAAACCAGTACTACATATGAGAAATATATTAAACTTCAGCAAATCAAGAGATACAAATACTGCTTGCCTCTTACTGGCAGAGCTCCGACAATCTCCTAATCCTCCTGCTGATATTCCTCCACTGCTATCTCCAACGCTATCACTGCGCCCTTGCTAACACTGCAAGACTACTTGCTAACACTGCAAGTTTCTCTAAAAACTTCCTTGTTACAAATGACCCAATGACCCCCTTATATACTACTCTCGTTGAAAATCAACGGCCGAGATTAATACAAATGAACGGCTGAGATTAAGACAACTCAATAACCATTAACAACCTTGGTTATGAGGTGTCACCTAAAAGGAGTCAATATTAAATAACAATTGTTTTTATCCTAACAATATTTGTTTGACAAAAACAACTATTTTTCTAAATTCTAGGCCAGAACGAATAGCTGTCCAAACTACCCATAACTAATGCTGCTATATTCGGGTGAGGACAAACAGCTGTCCAAGCTACTAAGATTAACACTCCCTCTTAGCGAGGAAGTTGTTCTGCATGACACCCAACATCTCTCTGAAGAAGATGAATTTTGCCTTCCCCAATGCCTTTGTCAGAATGTCTGCTACCTGCTGATCTGTAGGTACAAACTGTAGCTTAACAACCCCGCGTTGTACACAATCTCTGATGAAGTGATACTTGATGTCTATATGTTTTGACCTATCATGAAACACCGGATTCTCAGTCAACTTGATGCAACTCTGATTGTCGCAGTGTATCACCGTAGTCTCAACCTTCTGACCAAACAAAGCTACTAGCAACTTCCGAAGCCATATAGCTTCACATGTTGCCATGCTAGCTGCTATGTACTCTGACTCTGCTGAACTCAGAGCCACAGACTTCTGCTTCCTGCTGAACCAAGATACAACTCCTGATCCCAGACTGAAACAACACCCTGAAGTGCTCCTCTTGTCCATTGTACTACCTGCCCAATCTACATCAGTATAGCCCATCAACCTGATTCCTTCACCTCGAGCATATCTAATTCCATACTCGATTGTACCTCGCAAATAACGCAGCACATGCTTTGCCACAGTCCAATGCACTCTCTTTGGCTCAACCATGAACTGACTAAGAGAGTTAACTGCAAAAGCTATATCTGGCCTGGTATTGACCAAATACATGAGAGAACCAATCAACTTCCTGTATAAGGTGGGGTCTACATCCTTCTCCCTGGATGTGTCTACCTTCCTCCAATTCATGATCATGGGTGTAGACATGGCTTTGCAATCTTCCATCCTGAACCTTTTCAAGATTTCCATGCAATATTTCCCTTGCCCAAGGAAAATCTCTCCATCTTTCTGCCATACCTCCATGCCTAGAAAGTAGTGCATAAGTCCCAAATCCTTCATCTCGAACTCCGCTGCAAGATCCCTCTTGCATTCTTCTATGAGCCCCAGTGAACCTGTAAGAAACAAGTCATCTACATATAGGACAAGAATGAGAATCTCACCTCCAACTACCAAGTAGTAGAGATTAGCATCTGCCTCACTCTTCACAAAGCCCATTTCCTGCAAGTAACTATCAATGCGCTCATACCACGCTCTGGGAGCCTGCTTGAGTCCGTACAACGCTCTCTTCAATCTACACACGTGGGTCTCTTTGTTGTGTGCTACAAAGCCTTCTGGTTGTTCTATGTATACCTCCTCTTTCAACTCACCATTAAGAAACGTTGTCTTGACATCCATTTGATGGATCTGCCATCCCATCTGTGCTGAAATTGAGATTACAGCTCGTATAGAAGTATACCTGGCAACTAGAGCAAATGTCTCCTCGTAGTCTATTCCCTCTTTCTGAGAGAACCCCTTTGCCACGAACCTTGCCTTATATTTCTCGATGCTACCATCTGCACCGTGCTTGATCTTATAGATCCAGCGTGATCCAACCACTGCCCTATCTGTTGGTCTAGGCACTACCTCCCACACATCATTCTGCATAATTGAAGTATACTCCTCAACCATTGCTTCTTGCCACACTTGATGTTGTGCAGCCTCCTGATAGCTAGAAGGTTCACTATCTACCAACATACTAACTAATGCAACATAGTCATCATACCTGGCTGGTGGTTTCCGTTGTCTATTACTCCTCCTAGGAGTACCCACTAACTCCTGAGTATTCTTCTGTGTCTGTTGAACCTCACGGTTCTTGCTGCCAACTGTAGAGGATGAAATATCAACCTCCATGTCTTCTTGATGCATCTCTTCTTGCACCTGTTGCTCCATACTTTGAAAACTCTCTCCTCCTGAGTCTATGCTTGTACTAGTAACTGTACTCGAGCTTTGCTGCCCTTGACTCGATTGAGTGATCCTTGGAGCTTCTGTTGGCTGCTCACTCTGATCATCTACTGGCAAATCTCTAGACCTTCTAAATGCCTTGTCCTCCATGAACTTGACATCACGTCGAACAATAATCCTCCTGGTCCCTGGAATGAATATCCGATATGCCTTTGAGGTTTCACTGTACCCCACAAAGTACCCTCTCTCCATAGTCTGATCTAACTTGGTACGTGTATCCTTAGGAATGTGACAATATGCCAAACTCCCAAAGATCCTAAAGTGACTGACATCTGGCTTCTTCCCAGTGAATGCTTCCTCTAGTGTCATCTTCCCTAGTACCTTATGTGGAACTCTATTTTGTATGTATCTTTGTTATGTTTGCATGCCTCGCCCACAGATAACGGGGTATATCCTAATCATGCAACATAGCCCTTGATGCCTCCATTTATAGACCGATTCTTCCTCTCAAAGAACTCCATTCTGTTGCGGATTGTAAGAAACAATCCACTCTCTCTTGATTCCTTCTCTGGTACAAAACTCCTGGAACTCATTGCTTTTGTACTTGCCTCCATTGTCTGACCGAAGAACTTTTATCTTCCTTCCTGTCGAATTCTCCACAAGAGCTTTGAACTCTTGGAAGCGACTGAAAACCTCATCCTTGGTCTTCAAGAAGTATATCCATGTCTTCCTAGAGAAATCATCAATAAAAGTAACAAAGTACTCATACCCTCTGAGAGACTTCGTCGACATTGGTCCACATACATCTGAATGTACTAGATCAAGAACACCCTTGGATCTGGTGTCACTCCTTGGAAAAGATGCTTTAGCAAACTTCCCCAACACGCATCCCTTACATACATCATCGTGCTCTGTGCTCACCTCAGGAACACCTGTCACTGTCTCATGAAGTAATTTAAGGGCTCCATGATGGATATGGCCCATCCTTCTATGCCATAGCTCTCCCTGATCTCTAAGATTACTGTTGCTCATGAGTGCCTTAGGAATATCAAACTGCAGCCTATAAAGCCGACCGCTCCTAACTCCAATAGCTATGGGTGATTTCCAATCCTTGTGCTTGATCAACACATGTGCCCCTCTAAAGAGTACATTGTACCCTTTGTCCTGAAGGACAGATACAGAAATCAAATTCATCCCTAAGCCTGGAACATGCAACACATCATGAAGGGGAATCATCTTACCACTCTCCCTCTGAAACTGAACAGTCCCTTTCCCAACTGAGTTGAGTTTGGACATGTTCCCCATAGAGATCTGGATTCTGGTGCTCTCTTCCTTATAACTGGAGAAGTATTCTCTAACTCCTGTCATATGATATGACGCCCCACTATCTATGTACCAAACACTCTGTGAGGTTGAGCTAACCATACATGCTATGAGTGCAAACTCATCTTCCATTCTACTAGAGAGCTCATCTGCACTTGCTGAAGCCGCAACTTGCTTCTTGCCTTTCTTTTCATTCTTCTTCCTTTCTGGGCAATCACTGACATAGTGGCCAAACTCGTGACAGCCATAACACTTGATCTTCGAAGAATCTTTCTTCTTCTTTTCACCTTGTGAATTTGATCCTTTACTAGACCCCTTCTTTGCTTTCCCTTTACCCGCTAGGGCAACATTTTCCTGTTCCACCTCACTTTTCTGACTCTTATTGTTGGCTCCATTGACAAGACTTAGTCTAAGCTCCTCCTGAGTGAAATCACTCCATAGTCGATCCCAACTCGGTAAGGTGTCTCGTCCATTGATGACTTGAACAAAGACATCCCACTGCTTAGTAAACCCATTTAGGGCTATTCTCACTAGCTCGTCATCATTTGGTTTGTCTCCAACAACTGCCAATTCATCCTTGACAAGTCTAAGTCTGGTGAGGTAACTTGTGACGTCTTCTCCCTTATTCATCCGGGTATTCCTCAACTTTTCTCTGAGAATCAGCTTCCGGTTAGTGGTAGCATTCTGGTACAGATTCATAATGGCATCCCACATCATCTTCGTTGTATCTAACTCTGCAATATGCGGAACAATATGATCCTTGACACCGTCAAGAATCAACCTCCTCGCCTTGGCATCTTCCTTCTTATATGCTAAGAGTTGTGTTGCATCTGTAGGTACAGGTACAACAGTGGTCACATATTCCTTGATACCATTCTCTTCCAGCAATAGAGAAATTTT
Source organism: Taxus wallichiana var. yunnanensis (assembly GCA_018340775.1). Classification (NCBI taxonomy): domain Eukaryota; kingdom Viridiplantae; phylum Streptophyta; class Pinopsida; order Cupressales; family Taxaceae; genus Taxus; species Taxus wallichiana. Next base: position 841,661,059 of record CM031235.1, read on the forward strand.
GGCTTTCCAGACACCAAAATTCGAGGCTCCATCCAATCTGTCCTGATCTCTTAAACCTGTTGAGGCCATCTTAAAAGAAAATAATAATAATAATTTTGAAGAGGTTAAACTGGGTTTTATAAACCCTCACTTTCTTTCACCTAGGGTAAATCTCTTCTACCCGAACTTAGCTCTGATACCATGTGAAAAATCTATTACAGTTACTGATTATTAACCTCCTATCTTGTAAGATTATTTGATCAACAAATATTGGAAAATAACACAACTGTAACTTCACAAATACAAACACATAAAAATACCCAACAAGGTGAACACAATATTTTCGGACAATTGTCCCTGGAAAAACCCCGTAGGGAAAACCAATACTACAGATGAGAAATATATTAAACTTCAGCAAATCAAGAGATACAAATATTGCTTGCCTCTTACTGGCAGAGCTCCGACAATCTCCTAATCCTCCTGCTGATATTCCTCCACTGCTATCTCCAACGCTATCACTGCGCCCTTGCTAACACTACAAGACTACTTGCTAACACTGCAAGTTTCTCTAAAAACTTCCTTGTTACAAATGACCCAATGACCCCCTTATATACTACTCTCGTTGAAAATCAACGGCCGAGATTAATACAAATGAACGGCTGAGATTAAGACAACTCAATAACCATTAACAACCTTGGTTATGAGGTGTCACCTAAAAGGAGTCAATATTAAATAACAATTGTTTTTATCCTAACAATATTTGTTTGACAAAAACAACTATTTTTCTAAATTCTAGGCCAGAATGAATAGCTGTCCAAACTACCCATAACTAATGCTGCTATATTCGGGTGAGGACAAACAGCTGTCCAAGCTACTAAGATTAACAACCAGCACAACTATAATCATCCCCTTCTTTGCGCCCTAACTCTTTGAAGAAACGCTCATAGCAAATAGGGCACGCCATTCTTTCCTCATCCCTTCCGACTCCAATCCTAAACTCATAGTTACAGATGTGGCACCAGCACTGTACCACAGTCATATTCGCTAGCTTCTTCTTTCGAAATATTTAGCCGATTCGGGCCTTATTCCTTCCCTCCACCAAAATACTTTAAATTGATTCTGAGGGCAATAAATCCTCGAACAAAAAACTTAATAGTAGGGGAAACACAGGATGCAGTCAAACTGGCAGTCCACCTCGCTCCGTACGACGGAGAGAGGACATTCCGAGCTGACCTGTCGGAAACATTCTGTGCCATAAGACCCTCGCCCCCTTCATTTTCCACCTTTCGTTAATTTCTGCGGACAATTTTTTAACAGCTAACAATAATAATAATACTAATAACTTCATAATTTCAATTTTGTTTTAGTTGCTTTGTCACAAAGAATATCAAGTGCCACCATTTGACTGCAAAAGTAAGGCGCTGAAGACTTGAGAAGTCGTGTGAGGAAGTTTTGAAACTTCCAATGCGGATCTGTATTTTGCTTGTGAAACGTAGTAGCCATACATATAGTGTGTTTGGGTGCGGCCAAAAATAAGGTGTCATTTATTATGCCGGAATCCTTTGCCGGCCACTGAGTCTCGACAGGCCACGTCTTTTTCCAGCAGGTTTTTCAGATAGACATTGTCCAATAAAATTTATGGGCAGAAATGAAGAAGAGAACAGCACATGATTAGGGAAGAGGAATGGAAGCCCTCAAAATTAATCAGGATCAGATTGATGGTTTTCTATTCGCTGCAGTCAAAGGAGAGTTTTTAATGCAGCAATGGAGGTAGGAAAAGTCTGCAACAAACCCAAAATCAAAACACCATTAAGAAAAATTGCAATTTATCAGTAATTATAAACAGACGAGTGCTTTTATTTTTCTGTGTCACTAAAACTCACACTCATAGCCGGAAGATTAGAAGGGTGGGTAGCAAAGAATACATTCAAGAGGTGGTCTCTATTTACCATAAGGGCATAATTGTTGTGCAGGTAATGGCGAGCAATGAACAAGAAGTTGCTTCCCATCTCATGTTTTTATGTTCTCCGCATTTTTATGGTGGGCAGAACATGGAAAAAGTCTCTGAAACTGGCAAGCCATCTCAAACTGGCATCTGTCTCACGCTGCTCGAAGGAGAAACTGCACAGGGCAGCTAGGAGTAGGGTACCTGGCTCTCGTTCATTTTAGCCAACTGTTTTTACAAATTGATTTCCTGTTAAAGAAATCCCTCACGCCTCCATGCGTCATGGAGTGTGTGGGGTTATTAAAAAATCTTTTCATGAGCTGAAGAGCGCACAAATAGGTTCACTGCTTTCTCAAATGGCGTGGCCATCAATATATACCATATGCCCACTCTCACCCTGTCAGCATATGGCTCTTGAATCCGTTTCCATCTCATCACGATGCCAGAACACTTGTCTTCGTTTCCTCGGGTCCTGTTGTCCTCTCCGCCAAGCAGATAAAAGAGCTTGCAACGGGTCTCAAGCCTGCAAACATCCTTTCCTGTGGGTGCTTTTCTTTTTTACAGAGATTGCTAGGCGAGGCTCAATATTTATGTCTGAACTGTTGATGAATGGCTTTGAGAATTGAATCAACATTAAAAGTATGATCATTTCTTGCCCACATCCACAGGGGTATAGTCTTTCTCACCCTGGCAATTGGGGCTTTTTCCTCTCACAATTCCTCTCTGCAGAGCATTGTAAACAGCGTGCCCAACATCGCTTGAAATGAAATACGAAAAGGTAGTAGAAGAGTTTGGCGAGATGTTGTGAAGCGTTCATGGGAGGGGTTGTAGAAGAAATAAAAATAAGCCAGAGGCTATCCTGGCGACAGGATCGCGTGACCCCGCATGACCCTCATGCATATACACCATACATCCCACCCCAAATGCCAACCCGTCGCCTGCCCGCATGGCACCAAACAGCCCGAAACAAATTGTCGCACCAGTAATCGTCGCCGGGAAAGTGACACGGTTTGGGGTGAGCTCGCATGTTGCTGGAAAGTTGGACGGGACATGGCCGGACGGCTCGTCAACCCAGGAGGAAGCCGGAGTCCCATCATTTCAGTCCTTGTTTCTGTCATTTCCCTTCTGCCACCATCTCCCTCCCTCTCCATTGCATTTGATAGTATGTGGTTTGCATTTGCACAACCAGAGATAAAACTATTTATGGGCATGTTGATGAAGTAAGAATGCACATAAAGGAGCTTCAAGTCCACAGCAAATATTTCTAACATACATTAGCGTTAGAGTTCAAAATTAGATAAGAGCCTTCAACACACACATCCTTAAAATTTAGAGGAGTCAACAAACACAAATATATCTTAATCGAAGATTCGTACTTTATTCAATACTGTACTTTATTCCAAGAGTAGTCTCATCACATTACTCCTCTTAAACAGCCAATTTATTCTAAAAAGGTCAATTTAAAATTTTAATGTATAACTACAAGGCCCCTGGACAATTTTCTTGCCATAACCAACATTTCCATTTCCATTTCCATTCTAGGATTAATCTGCAAATTCTACCCTAAACAAGCAGCTAAGTTTTATTTAAATCTACTCCAATATCATCAAAACTCTCTACACAATAATACATCCAGGCAACGTTTCCACTACAAAGAATGTGACACATCCAGGAAGCAATGATAAAATTCAAATGCAGCAGTAAATACATTCATCGATAAATAAGTGGTTATAGAAAAATCAGCAGTGCTAACACTCCTGTAAACTTTGATTACAATTTTCCAGCCCCGCAGTAACCACAGCACCATGAATCTTAATGATCCTACATCTAAAACTCGCTTCTTGGAATCCGTAACCTGGAACCACTCAAAACATGAACAAGTCCAGGAGCAAAGCTGCCTGTAATAAATAAAACGAACCTCTTTATCATCCAGTCCAGGAAAAACTTTCTATGTCTACTGTTCTATTGTTCTCAGAGGCTCGAGTTCTAAAACTATCAAAATTTTACCAACTTTCAAAACATGTGCTTAGGACTATAGATCAGCCCACAAAATTCTCAACAAGATACATGACCTTGCTTAAGGAAAAAAAGGTAGTATATCACAAGTAGGCAGCTTCCACAATGAAATTGCCAAATCTCCCTGAAACTCTGCAGTGTGGGCCAACCAAATCAGCCCACATCTTTGCACCATATTTACTGCTCTTGGGTGATGAAATGAAGAACCTTACACTTCCGCTCATTCTTTATTACAGCCAAGTTAGCCTCTACTACACAAATGACAAACAAAACACTGAAATTGCTAGCATACCAAATATAGAGCACAAAACAAAACAATGCAAACGAACGAGGAGTTGAAATACAAGTTTACTTTGACAAAAAAATGAATGATATCTCTGTATGTCTATTGCAATAGATTTATAAAAGGTTATTCCTCTACTGCATATAAACTCAAGATAATTTATGTCCAATTAATTGCCCACCCAAAACACTGAGATTGCTAGCATGCCAAATTTACAGCAAAAACAAAACAATGAAAATGAGCAAGGAGTTGAAATACATGAACAGGTCCTAGAACAAAGCAGTGCGGAAGAAAATAAACCAACCTATCTTTATAATCCAGTCCAGAAAAACAATATTCATCTATGTCTCTTGTTCTTTTGTTCTCAGAGGCTGGCTTAAGTCCCTAAAGCTAACTAGCAAGTTACCAACTTTCAAAACACGTGATTAGGGACTAAAAATCAGCCCATATAACTTCTTAACAAAACACATGAACTTGCTCAAGGAAAAAATGGAGTATATCAAAAGTACACAGCTTCTACGATAAAAATGCCAAATCTCCTGAAGCTCTGCAGAGTGTGCCTGCCACATCAGCCCACATCTTTGCACCATTTTTACTGTTCTTGAGAGATGAAACGAAGAACCTTACACTTCCTCCCATTTTTTATTGCAGCCAAGTTGGTAGCCACTATTACACAAATGATAAATAGAACACTGAAATTGCTAGCATGCCAAATTCACAGCAAAACAAAACAATGAAAATGAGCAAGAATTTGAAATGCAAGTTTACATTAACCATAAATGGCAGCTCCGAATGTCTATTGCAATAGATTTATAAAAGAAAATTTTATAAAAAAGCTAGCGTATATAGACTGAAGACTATTTGGGTCTGATCAATAGCCACCCAAAACACTGATATCGCTAGCATGCCAAATTAACAACACAAAACAAACCAATGAAAATGGCAAGGAATTTGAATACAAGTTTACTATAACCAAAAATAAATTGCATCTCTGAATGTCTATTGCAATAGATTTATAAATAGGGTATACCTCACTCATCATTTCTGTCAATATGTCAAACTAAACTCTGACACAAATCACTTGGGCATAACTTGCAGGAAGAAAAAGAAGAAGAAAAAGTGTCAGGATATGTGATTTTATCAATAACTGTGAAACAAATAGAAGTTAAGCACTGGTAACAGTATGAATAATGTGAGCCAAACAAGGCTTTTTATTTTGAGGTGGTTAGGCTCAGGGCTTTCTTGAAGCTTATTAACTTCCCCAGGTTCAACGCCTGGCTACCGTAAAATGATCTAGGTTCTACCACACTCCCAGCCAACCACCACAAGGTGTGTAGAAACTTCTTTTACCAAAACATTCTCTTACTATTGCACTGCATACAATCCAACCTGGTAACCCATTTCAGTTTACCGGGAATGCTTCAAACCACAAAACAGAGAAGGGGGATAAGGTAATGACACGGCACTATAAGATAAAACTAGTTACACAGAGAAGGGTGATGGATCTAAGAGAAGGTTTGTAAATCAATTGTAAGACAAGGTAGGCTTAAAAAAACGGTGATGGAAAGGCACTACTTATTAGCAATGATAAAGATTGTAAGGCTGAAGGTTTATAAATCAATAATTGTGAAACTGTGAATGGCTTGCAAACATTACCTGAGTGATTTCACAGCGGGCATGTCATCAACGGCACTGTGTGGAGCAGGAGTTCCGCTAACACTGGTATTGTCCAGGTACTGAATCAGCTCACCAGCACGACTATAATAGGGCAGCTATTTGTTACGGGGATGAGTAAAGACCGACGTGCCCTATTTGCTACGGGGATTTCGTGTCTTATCTCTTGGATGAAATCCCCGTAGGAAACAGGGCGCGCCAGTCTTTCTTCATCCCTTCCGGAAAAATCATACTGACAGATGTAGCAACACAACCATATTCGCTAGCTTCTTCTTCCGAAATATTTAGATTTATTTCTTCCCTCCGCCAAAATACTTCAATCGATTTTGAAGGCCGTGATCGTTTATAGGGAAAGGACCCCATCTCCGAGCACCATAAGTTGCATATGTTATACAGCCACGTAGATTGATAACTAGGACTCCAAATCAGCACGCTGGATTCGTCAACGTTTTATGAATCTTAAAATGTATCATTGAAACCTGTTCACAATTTGTATGACACGTGGAAATAGAATTCCATGCATACTATTAGAAATGACCCAATATAAATATCAGACCCATCACCGCTACTTTTAAATTCGCCTGACAACACGTATTTTAGTGGGAAGCCGCGTGTTTGAGGTGGCAATAAATTTACAGTGGTTGGTATTAAAGCGCTAACAGGTGGATTAATATCTCCACCGACTCACCATAGTTTTCCATCGCCGTCCCATTAATCAGTGCATTCAAGCCCCATTAACTGTGCATGAACTCGTAATTTTCATTGCAATGCAGGCAGGTCCTTTCCCCTAGAGCGGTTATTTTCTTCAACTGCAGCCTCCATTTTTACAGAGCCATCTAAACTGGAACCCTTAGCTCTAGAGCGTAAATCCATGTGGCGCAGGGAAATTGGTTGGTTTCTCTGTAACATATCATATAGTAGAATTCGTGCCATCAACCGCTGGACCAACTCGATGGAAGCAATATGGAGGTTATAAGACTGCCCAATGTTTATTCCATGTCTAATCCTTACTTTTTTACTATCGAGTCTTTTTTATGGTAATAATTATGGCTACAGGAATCTAGTTCTTCATCTGACTGGTGCAAGGTTTAAAATTGTGTCTTTCAGATCATGGAGACAAAACTGCGCTCAGATCTTCATATGAATATCCCGGCACTCCGCAAATTGGATGCTATGTTCCTCTAGGAGGCGTCTCAAGGAATGCAAAGAAAATACTGCAGATTCAGAGGGAGTCTGTCAGTCAAATACTTAAGGCAACAATGGCAATCAATGCTCAGGCCTCGTCTAAAATGGAGATCCCAGATGTTTACCTAGAAGCCCTACCCAAGGTAGACTAATCTCAATGATTTATGTCACATAATTTTACTGAGATAGAAGGAATATTGGTCGGATGCATAGCTCATGCAGTGTTTTGATATTTTCATAAGTTATTTTGCAGACTGCAAAAACTAGTCTTGGAGATGCACTTTATCGCCATATAACATCAGACCAGTTCTCTCCAGAAGCCTTGTTGTCTTCGTTGGATGCATCATCTGAGCACAACATTCTAGACATAATGAACCGAGTAGAAGCCTCCATAGCCGTATGGAATCGAAAAATCACCAAGGACAACAAAAACTCTGGCATATCCTCATGGGGAGGTAGCACCAATGAGAAAAAGGAACTCTTCGGTGAAAGAGCCGAGTCTCTTCTGCTACTGCTGAAGCTGAGATTTCGTGGTCTTCCCCAGACAGCACTAGACATGAGTAAAATTCACTACAATAAGGTGATCCTACCAGCACTTTTTTAAATTGTAATACAAATTCTCATTGCATATTCAAGGATCTAAAACATGGTGCTAATTTAAATCGCAACTATTTTTTTTGGATTTCATTTGGAATCCACTTGTAATTGAAAAATGAGAACAACAGTTGCTCTGATAAGTTCTTGTTTTTCATGTAATGTTCTTGTTGCAGGGTAGAAAAGAATGACAATGCCAGTGATACGTGAATGAGAATGAAGACCACAATTTTATTGGACAGGTAAGGTCATCTGTGACCTTACTAAGGCAATGATCTGTTTATCTTAATCCAAAATCTTTTGTCTACAATTGTTTGTCTGTGAGATGATTGAGTTGTATTCCAGTTTTATATGGTATATTTTATTTGCATGCGTTAATTATGTTTACAAATGCTGGCAAGGACCCATAAAATGGGAGACAACATAAAAAATACATATATGGATAGTCCTGACTTCACACACAAGAAATAATATATTATTTTATATTCATTTCGATAGACTTACAAAAATTTACGTTAAATCCGACTTCCAAAGGATTAAAGTCGGTCTAACATTTATCAAAATCATATATACATATTCGACAAAATCAGCCAAAACTTACTAAATGGGTAGATTTTTAGAAATTCTTTCTAATATTGGACAAAATTTATAAAGCCAAACTCAACCGCTGGACCAAAATCCTGGAAATGCTTGAGACTGCTCTTCCTCGTGACTGTCTGATGTGCTAGCATTCATAGATTGGAGAACATGAGGTAGCATAGTAGCAGGCTTACCTGGAACATCTGTCAAAGTTCTTGAAAGTTGGCCAATTTGACCAAACAATGCTTGCTCTAATTTTCCTAAAATGTCTCTTTGTTTGAAGGAGAAGATGGGCAACTGGATTGGTTATTGATAATGGAAGAAAAAGCAGGCATGAATGTGTTATACATGTCCAACAAAATGTGATGCTGATCAGGAAGGGGATTAGAGGGACTACTCAAACGTCTATTTTGTCGATCAGGCTCCTTCTGTGCTTGTTGCCATTCCTTCATCCTTTTATCATGTTCTTTTGACAGTCTGGCTTGTTCCCTTTTCAACTCCTTCTCATTTTTTCGCTGCAACTTATCTTCTTCTTTTTTCTGCCTTTTCAATTCTCTTTCAATTTTAAGTTGCCCCTTCTTTTCTTTTTCTACCAACATGTGGGCTTTCCTTTCTTCTGCCTGCTCCCTTCTCTTTGCCTTCAAATCTTCAATTTCTCTTTTTCTTGCTTCTTGATCTTGAAGTAAATGCAAGTATTCATCAGAGGTAAGTATTTGGGATTGCCTACCAATTCTAATTGCACCATCACTTAGCCGCACAGGGTTGTTGTGAACCCTCTCAATTGGTAGCTTTAAGAATTTACTTACTGATTGGTTGTCATTTTGGGTGCAAACCACCTCTTCAGTGTCTTGTGTGGCTATGAAATCAGCAACTTCGAAGTTACCTTTATCCATATGTTGTGTGGATAAATTTGGGGCATCTAATTGGGATGTATCACGTGCCTCCCACTCCAAATTATCAGCATAATAGTGTACCACCTCACTTGGAAGAGGCGGGGGAGGGGATGGCATTGAAAGAGAAACTTCCTCATTGTTGAAATCAATTTGCATGTTGAGATTTATGGCCCCTTCTTTAACCCATTGAGGTGGGCTGAGCTGTGTTGGCAAAGTCAAGATATCATCAACATCTGTGGCTTCTTGTGTTTGGCTCACATGAGTTGTTGAACTAACGTGATCATCTTCTTCATTGATTGTATGTGGCTGATTTAAATCTTTAGGCATGCCAAAAAATTCTGCCTCAACATGCACTTCCTTTGTTTTTTGTGCATCCTCATTATCTGACACATTATTCCTAATTTCTTCTAAACATCGTTCTACATCTCCATCTTCTATTCCTGCCATCCTCAATATGTTTTCAACAGCTGCCACCTCGTCTTCTTCAACATGAAAGGCTTCACTTGGCCTCATATCATTAGAAACAACATTACGATCAAGTGGCCATATACCTGTCCTATGAAAACCTGCTTTGATGTTTTTAGGAGTAAGTGCGAGTTGGAAAGCTTGACTGCTAAGTGTTGCCAATTCTGTCCTCCTGATTTCAAGACCTGAGTTCTTTGCCATCCATTTGGACCTCATTGATTTGAAGTAGTTCTTGAATGGAGAGAAAACACTAACATCTAATGGCTGAAGTTTGTGACTGGTATGAGCTGGCAAAGTCACAAGGTCAATTCCTAGATTTCTAGCTTCTTGGATTGTGCCAAAAGCTACATGGCTGCCATGACCATCAAATATTAGAAGATGCCTATTTGTTGGTGAAACTCCGCCAGGCACAGATCTTGCAAAATGATGCAGCCAATTCAAAAACAACTCCTTTGTCATCCACGCATGTGGTTGCGCTGCCATGCATGCTCCAGGTTCACATCCAGCTATATAGTTTTTAAGTTGTCTCTTTGCCTTAAAAAGATAAAATCCAGGAATGCTTTGTCCTGCTGCATTAACACAACATAATACAGTAATCCATTCTCTACTTTTTGACATAATGTGTGGAACACTTCTACAACCTAATTTAGCAATCACACGCATGCCACAATTCCTTCCTGCTTGTACACCAGTTTCATCACAATTCCATATTTTATTGGGCCCATATTGATTTGTTGTATACATTTTTTGCAAGTTATCATAGAAAGCAACAACGATTCTTGGTCGTAACATGACTGCTCTATCTCTATCAAGGCCCTCCGCAGTTCTTATTGTCAAATCAGGATGGCGCCTACGGAACCCATACCACCATGATTTTCCTGGTAGACCATCATTGAATGGATTTGGTCTGCTTTGACATATATGAGCTACATAGGCCTTTAAGTGAATGACTTCAAGACCATGGCCAAGTTCAGCCATATCTTTGCACCATGTCACAATTTCCTGCTCTTCATTCTCTGTCAGAACTGTTGGAGGTCCCAGCCTCTTAGTGGTTCTTTTTCCATACAACCAATCAGTCACGTTTGTGGCAGGGATACCCCACTTAGATGTTGCTTTTCTTGTTGACATTCCATTCTCCTCCACGTCCCTCATGGCAGCCTTCATGTCTGCTTCTGTCCATTGTCCTCTTATGTATACTTTCTTTGTTATAGAAGACCCTCCAGTTACTTCAACATTTGGGTTCATACTAGTGTTGAATTCAGGTTCATCTGTAATTCTGATATTCTCATCCACAAATTGTTCTTTTCCTTTTGATGAATTGCTCCTTCGAGTGGAAGACATATTTTTCTGAGGTTGTAATTGAGCAGCGTTATCCATGCCTGAATCTTGTGATTTGGCTCTTGAAGGATTATTCTTTCTGTTGGAAGTTTTGGTTTTTTGAGCTTGTGTCCCAGCAATTTTATCTTCATCAAAAGACAGATTTGTAAACTTTGCCCTTCTTTGCAAGTTGCTTCTCAACCTTCTCACTGGTCCTTTGGATGTCCGCTTTGCACGTGCCATTGTGAAATACAAGGAACTTTGACAAAAATAACCGCTGTAGAAAACTGGACCTGCCTGCATTGCAATGAAAACTACGAGTGAATGCACAGTTAATGGGGATTGAATGCACAGTTTATGGGGGTTGAATGCACCATTACAGGGACGGTGATGGAAAACTATGGTGAGTCGGTGGAGATATTAATCCACCTGTTACCGCTTTAATAGCAACCACTGTACATTTACTGTCACCTCAAATGCGCGGCTTCCCACTAAAATACGTGTTGTCATACCATTTTAAAAACAACGGTGATGGGTCTGATATTTATATTGGGTCATTTCTAATAGTATGCATGTAATTCTATTTCCACGTGTCATACAAAATGTGAACAGGTTTCAATGATACATTTTAAGATTCATAAAACATTGACAAATCCAGCGTGCTGATTTGGAATCCTAGTTAGCAGTCTACGTGGCTGTGTAACATATGCAGGGGCCTTTGACCGAGACTATTTAGCAAATTTGGATGCACTATGTATATGGAGGTAAATTTAACACCGTATGAATGTGTACATCTAATACTATGCATGTAGAATTTTAGAGGCTGCGAAAGAAGTAGTGGCTAGTTCGGAAAATAAATAAATTTTTATTTTGAATATTGGAAAAGCAATATGGCTATTTCAGAAAATCAAAGAAATCGCTATTTCTGGATTTTATCTGTTTACGGCAAAGAGAAACACAAAAATCATTACTTCTACAGATTCCTATACATTTCTAAAAATGTGTTCAAAATTTAAGAAAATTATGATTTATTTAGCACAAAAAATCATATTTGGAGGAACAAGTGAACATTAAATTAATTATGCACACGAGTGAGTTTAAATTTGTAGATAGAGTATAAACAACATGAATTTGCAATAACGAAGTTGTTCATTCTTGCAAATTTAATGATGTTTGTAAACTATCTACATATTCAAACTTCCTAATGTTCATAACAAATTTAATGGTTTCTCTCAACATCAATAAGTGTATTTGAATTTTTTTCCCCGCTCCGCGCGATCGCTCCGCGGCCGCTCCGAGATTGCTCCGTGATCGCTCCGAGATTGCTCATGCGATGCCTGCCCGCATTGCCATGGGCGTTTCGCGATTGTTCCACGGGCACATTCTCTGCGACCATTCCGGTCCGATCCATGGTCGCTACCAGCGTACCTTTAATCGCGTCCCATGGTGGCGGCTCGCTCCCGGACGGGAAAACAATGTGGCATGGGTATGGGATCCACGGAGACACCGTGACTAGGGTGGGCAGCGGTCCTCCTTCCCCGAGATCAAGAGGGCTCGGCCCTTTCTTGGATTAATCTTGCTTTTGCATCCTCTAAGGAAAATGACACAATCACCGGTCAAGCTTCCCCGGTGGTGATGGAGCACTGTCTCCCGGGAGTTCACCATGCTCTTGCTCGGACCTGCAAAGGCGCATCTATTCACGCCCCACTGTAACCTCATTCAAAGATGCATTAAGGGGCAAGGATTCTCCTATGAAGCCTACAGATAGTACCCCATGCATTACATTTGGGGAGGAGGTCATTACAATCCGAAAATACTATCAAGAACATGCTCGATCTGCAGATTGGAGGACTCGCCCACCTTTCCGACCTACATGCATGGATTTCCCAAGAACTCGGACTCCTTTGCTCATTGGGAGGTTAGACTTATACCCGTGTGCTAAAGGTATCTTCATAGTAACTTTTTCTTCAATTGCTGACAAAAACTCCATTGCTTCCAAGCTTTGGGTTTTCCAATCCAAGTACCTGATCATTAAACCCTGGTTCCCCTCTTTCAACCCGCTCACACCGAGTCTTTTTCATGCAAACTCGCTTGATCCGATCGCCCATTTACCCTCCAATTTTGGAGCAAGTGAATGTTTGAAATCTATTGGAAACACCTTGGGAACTACACTTTTTATAGATTCTCAAACATCTGATTACACCCATACTACCTATGCTCGGATCTTGGTGGAACTAGACACGGCTAAAAACCTTCCTGCAACCATTGATCTTAGAGTGCAAAACAGAACTTGGTCACAACCTTTAGATTACGAAGGTCTTCCATTCCGATGCGTAAAGTGTTTCGCTTAGGTCATACGTCTATATTGCTTGTGGGTCGTAAAGGGCCGCATGAGAAACGCAGCTGGTGGAAAGATGCCCTCCCGGAACACTTGGTTTTCGGTGCAAAAGAGGACCTAGAATCAAATTCAAATGCTGAGGCTGAATCTGGTTTAGTCCCTGAAACCCCTTTATCGGAAAATCCTATTGCCGACAGCAAGGAAAATGCAACAAATTTATCTCATTTATCCGAAACTCAGATTGTTAGAAACATGGAAAATTCACAAGCTGCTGAGGGCAGCATGGAAAATGAAAAATATATCTCTCGGGAGAACAACTCGGGTTGTTCCAAATGGGACATTTCATGACTAAGGAAAATACTCCTCCTTTGTCTTCTTCTCCAACCGCGAAGGCTCCATCGTGGGTGGGTAACGTCGCAAAGAAAAAAAAAATCTACCACTCAAGGGTAACGCTTCGCCCGGTAAGGGTAATATGCATCGAGCTTCGCTTTCTTTTTTCTCTGTTGGGTTTGTCACATTTTTTTCTTTGTTGTTGTTTTGCCATTATGTCTCGCTTTGTGTAGTCAAGCTTTCGAGCTACTTTGAGCTTCATTGTAACACTTGGATCTTGATCCATTCTCTTTGTTTCTCACTCTTATTTCGGCTCTCGTGCCTTCTTTTCAGTATTCAAGGGTATAGTCCCTTTCAAAAACTATTTGCCAATAATAAAAAAAAAAAAACAAATTTAATGGTTAAATGTGAGATCTAAAAATGTTTGGAGAAAAAAAGAGACAATTTTTAAAAATAGTGCTTAATACAAAAGGTGAACAACTATTGCACCTGGAAATTTCAAATATTTTACTATTTTGTATTTGTGGAGCAAGAAAATCAGTCCTGGAAGTACTGCTCTTCTTACGTAGTCGTGCAGATCTATCTGCAACAAGAAATTTGATCTTTGGAAAATTGTTCTTCTCAGATTCAGGCTTGTATTTGTGTGCAGCAAGAAAATTGATGATGGTAGAGATGCTGATCTGTATCTGTGCAGTTGTATTTGTGCAGCAAGAAAAATGATGGTGGAAAAGAGTGAGTCTGTATCTGTGTAGCAAGAAAATTGAACATGGAAAAGGGCAGCAAGAAAGTAACAAAGATGCATACGACTCATCTCAATTTATAGATTTTATTGCTTTGAATTTATCTTTTGGTAATCTGGCATTGGTTTCTATTGGCTGAGAGGGGTTGGCACGGATTGATTGAGAAATAATGAAATTTGAGCCATTGGATTTAAAACTCTTGTTGATCAATGGATTTGTATTAAAGTGGATGTGAGAGATTTTGGTGGGAATTGGGAATTTGGGAGGGAAATGTATCATTTTTATTTTAAAAATTCGAATTACAGTTGTTTTATTGAATGTTGTTTTTTGAAATCTGCTAAAAATCTATAATAATGGTGACTTTTTCTTGTAAATGGTGAGCCTTAATGATTTTTTATGTTTGCAGGTACCCCTATTAATTGTAGAAAAGGCAGTGGAGGTTGGATAAATATAGATGAACAATGTTTGCTCAAGGATATGTGTATTGATAAGGAATGGATGTATAATTGTGCAAAAAATAATAATATTTGTACATGTTGAAGCCCATCAACAATGTAAATGGGGTCAGAATAGTAATGGAGATGATATTATTATATTCATGTGGGAGTTTCTAAACTTTAAATGTGACCCTCAAGTTGTAGGGAATGACATTTATTTATGTTTAAAAATTAGAACATTTGCACATCTTAAAATTGCCAAAGAATAAGGAAATCATGTACAGTTTTATGTACTTTTTTGGTTGAGTATTTGGTTAACTGTGTATAGACAATAATATTTATTTGTGCCAAAATAGTCTCGGTCAAAGGGCCCTGCTCGGAGATGGGGTCCTTTCCCCTAGCAGTAGGTAAAATACACAATGCAATCAAATTGGCAGTCCACCCTCACTCCGTACGATAGAGTGAGGACATTCCGAGCTGACCTGTCGGAAACATTTTCCACCTTTAGTTAATTTCTGTGGATAATTGTTTTACGCCGATTGGCCTTTTACAATGGGGAAAGCGTCTAGGGGCTCTGACACGGTCAGAATATCAACGGAGGAGCAGCACATGTCGACGAAGCACGGCTCATGCGGAGCCGTCAATCTCCACCGGAGCCCGTACTTCCTCCCAAGCCACAACAAAAATGAAGGGCAACTGGTCTTTTTGACAGAATTTGTCAGAGCCATGTCCTCCCCATATTGTATTTATTCTAATTCCTTGTGAGAGATGTTTTCTCCCTCCCCGTGTCAAAACTATTGTATTTATTCTAATCCCTTTTGAGAGACGCTTTCCCACAAGCAGGAAACGAGCAGCGCTTCTTTTTCAACTCTGATTATCAGTTGCAGGAGAGGAAGCGGCCAAATGCTTAATCTGGATATTTCCCTATTGCCCTTTGCACATTCATTCCCTACTCCATTTCATGCCTTTTCTCATCGAGGAGCTTCTCCCTCAAATGTAAATGCTTTCAGGTATTTTTATTATTCTGCCCTTTTTGCTCGACTTCCATGCAGTAAGGAATGAATGAAAGACTAATTTTTCCAATGTATATCAGAACAAAGTGCTCGGTAGATAAAGAAAGAGGATCTCAAAGAAGTTGACGATCATACCTATAGCTGCATGTTTTTGGAGTGGAAGCCCCGCCATGGGACCTTGCCTTAATTATTCTCAACTGTAAAAGCATTTAATTTAAGGTTTTTATTATTTATACTTATCAATTACTCGTAGGATTTCGTGTAAATTCTTGAAATTTATGTAGTGGAGCAGAAAATTTAGGGTGGTGTAAAATTTTCCATATCCTATCGGCATTCCTCAATGGTTGCCCAATGTGGCCCAATGGTGCATGCAGTGAAAATGGGTGTTGTAACCATGGACCCTGCTCTAACTAACACAACTCTCCCATGGAGGGAGTTACCTTGATTTTCTCAGCAGGTGCCACAGAGTAAACTTTAGTAGCTTTTGCAGGGGAATGATTCCATAAGTTATCATATGTAAGCGGGCTACAATTTTTGAAAGCATTAGTTGCCATTATTTATTGTTTTGTTTACAGAAATTTCCAGCTCTGACATGTGACGGTATAAACTCTTAAATATATCCTGCATGTAGCCCCTCTCCAGCAGCCACAAGAATTGTTTCTTTCCAGTGGTTAACCATTGGTCCCCTGAGGGGGATTCCTAAATTTAGGAGCTTTTTGTAGTGTATAATGGTCTCATGGGAGATGAAATTTTAGTTCTTTGTACCTGTTTAGGAGTCTGCATCCAAAATCACACTTAATATTTTGAAGCGAAATCATCATAAACTTTACACTACATACAAATTTTCGTTCGGCAATCTTTCAGCTTCCCTTCTTTAACAGCCACTAGAAATCTCCCACCTAAACAGTATTCATTCCAAGTTTTCTCAAAATGTGTTTTCCATTCTTCAACTTAATCACAATTAATGGATCCATCTGTTGTATAAATATCAGAACAATATTTTTGTCCATGGAACCTTGCCCTTAGCTGCTATTATTGGGAGATTTCTTATTTTGTATTTCTGTAATTTATTACCTTTCATGGGACAGCAGAGAACCTAAAATCGAAGTGATATACCCTCCATGAAATCCCTATTTTTGTTGATTTTGATATTCTGCTACAATAGGTTTGGTTGATTTTGATTTGAAATTCACAAACTCCTTTTGTAGATTGAGAGGTCTTCAAGAAAGGTTGTCATGTACTTGCACCTTGAAAGGAGTGAAGTAATGTTGAGCTTGATGTGGCCATTACTTTCTGGTTGATGGATTGAGACCATTCATTTTCATATGTTTAAACCATTCATTTGTCATCCATCATATACTTCTTTTCAACAAAGAGGTTAGTATATCGTGATACTATCCAGTTGAAAGACATAGGAACTTGGCAATGTCAAAAGACATATTGCACTGTTTGTTCCTTCTTATGAATGACACATTTGTCATTGTTGAAGTTATTCACCATTAGACTCTGATGTATGACGAGGCAACCACGCCTTTATAAATTGAAGAAATTTGTGATTTCCACATAACTTGACATCTTTTCACCCATCAATCCTCAATACACCACAGCTTATGTCTCTTATGCACCTGTTGGTTACGAATATAGGATTAATCTTGTCATACATGGTCCTTGAGTTCCCAAAGGATAACCGGAAAAACAGATTTAGAAATGTGATGTGTTGTATAATAGTTGGTAACTTAAGTCAATACATAGAGGTAAAAAAAATTAATGTTCATAAATAGAGGACAACTAATAGACAGAGGTAATGATCTGTTTTATTACACCGAAGGTGTTAGACAATAGGATCTTGGACTTCTATGTTTTTTTTCTATTTTTGGACAAGTATAAAAGAAAGTGACACGGTGTATTAGTTTAGTTTAATTTCATTTTTCAAATCAATATCTACCTACATATGGAAATGATCTCAATGTGTATGATTCTCTTTCTTTATCATCTTTTCAAGACTCCCTTAAACATGTTCAATATATTCTAATTTTATCGCCCAAAGTTACTGCTTTCGTGAAATTGACTACCGCCTTTGAGAAGATTTTCCTCACTCCAAAACATCTGCATTCGGGAACAGTCTACCATCCTCATTGGTGACCTTGGCCAACTTCATCTTTTCTATCGGCTCTCAAACAAAGTGCTTGGTATGATCTCGATGAAGGACAGGGTTTATCATCTTTGCAAGACTCCCTTAAACATGTCCAATATATTCTAATTGATGAAATGAGTTTCATCAGCCCAAAGTTTCTTGGTAAAATTGACTACCGCCTTCAAGAAGCTTTCCCTCACTCCAAAACATCTGCTTTTGGGAACAGGTCTACCATCCTCGTTGGCGACCTTGGCCAACTTCCACATGTCATGGACGTATCTCTATATGCCAGCAAATCATGTAGGGCTAGCCTATGGAAAGACTTCACAAAGTTCTTCTCTACATCAACCAGAAATTCATGCTTTCCGAAACTTTTGTGTTGAAACAAGTATCAATGGTGCTATCGGATCTTTCATCGACATAGTATACGAAGGATCCTCTCGTCCACTCCTTTTCCTTTATCTATCGTCGACATATTTGATCGATACTCAAGCCCTCCTTTGGATGTAGAAAACCCCTTCCACGTTCATGTACCACCTATTTCCAAAGGAAACCGAAGATGACTACCGCTTAAAATGGATTTGGGCATTTCAACCCACAAATTTCAAGGGCTTACTCATGCAGCCGAGCCACTATTGACATAGGAGGAACGCCAAGACAAGGCCGAACCTTCACGACTATATTGACAGTTCCTCATTGTCAGCCCTTCGTATCCCTCCTTTTTCATTCATCCACTCCATAAAAAACACCCTCTGCACCTCTACTTCAATCACTCTTAATAGGGGAATCTCGGCTTCAATCCTTCATCTCTCCTCTCTTAATCCTCATTTCTCGGTTCATTCTCCCTCTACTCCTCTTCTCGTCTCCTATTTTGTTGCTTGTTCCTCGTTTCACCAAGTTCCTCCTGTTATTGTATACCCACCTGCATTTATGTTACTACTTTGTTGTATATTTCGTTTCCTTCTCCTCACTTCCGTCTCATACTTTCGGTGTTATCATCGCACACCCCACATGCTATTGCTAGTAAATAGCTAACAATAATGTTTTAGTTGCTTTGTGATGAAAAATATCTAACGCCACCATTTGATTGCAAAGTAAAGCGCTACAAGACTTGAGAAGTCGTGGGAGGAAGTTTTGAAACTTCCAATGCGGATCTGTATGCATCAAGGAATGAACAAGACACTCAGAGGTAGATAAACAATTGTGTGTCGTTTTGTAGCCGGGGAGGGAGTTTATCTAATTTTTAGGACTCATGCCCTGAAAGAAGTGGGTAGCACCTTAATAGGATGTGATCTCATCCTAACTATTTCTAGTTGTGCCTTTCAACCAAGGTAAGAGAACCTATTTTGTAACCTTCAAATGGTAGAGGAGATGAAGATATCCTTCTTTTGCACAAATTTTATAAAGAAGACCTTGGGAAAATATGATCAACACACCAAATTTGACTCTCACGAGTTGTCACTTCCAGAATAAGGAGATATTTTCAACACAAGGCTAAGGTTACTAAAGACATTTGGAAACCTGATTTGTTTCTGTATATTTTGACAGTGATATTTTGCATTTGTTCATACACATGACAAAATAGGGGTAGTTCAGGGTAGGATTGGTTATTTGAATATTTTTTGGTGGGAGATCAACAAGACAAATTAGACTTTGCCAGATCCTTGAGAAACTTCACAACAATGGAGAAATCAACAACAGAAAACTTCAAAATAGTTAAAACATTCCTTCAACCAGAAGGTGTGCATCAATGGAGGCCCAAATTTGCACTTTTTCACACAATATTTGAGGTTCTAGCATGAAGGCTTGAGTTAGAAGGCTCAATAAAACATCAAAATCTAAGATAAATCATGCCTAAGGTACACCCAGAGGCTTACAAACAATCTCTATCAACAGATGAAAGAAAAGTGATTTTAAATCACTTATTTCATTCCTAGATGAAAGCTCTTCTAAAAATTGAAATTGTAGATGCCACTAAACTATCACAAGGATTGAGACCTGTGTGATTGAGAGAGATTTTGATACAAGATTGCAATAGGAACAAGATAAACTACTTGCAGACATTCTAAATGAAATAAACACAAAATTGCCAGAGATTTGACACAAATTAATTCAAAGTTTATCAGATTTATTCAACAGGGGAGAGTTATTCAAACAATCTCAGAGCTTGTTGATGGCTATACACTTGTAACCAACTCAACATGAATGAAAATCTAACACAAAGGAAATTAACCTAGTTTCTCGGAAAGGTTTCTCAGAGAGATGAGCTTTTCTCAAAATTTTCTCATGAAAATGAACTCCCGACCATTTGCAAGTCTAAAACATGCATTATATATCATTTGTTTACATCCAAGCCTTCTCTCCCAAGAAAATGATATCCTAAGCATCTAGTTTGTTACAAAATTTCATCATGATTCGCAGAAAAGGATGTTTAACATAAAAACATTCAAAAAGTTGCCAGTGCCTCAAAAGGTGAATCATTGCAAAAAATTACATCATTACTTCAATCAGGGGCATGTTTTTCATCCTTGGCACATCGCACCCCTTTCCTTTCATCATTTCACCTTTTCCCTTTCCAAATTTGCCTCTGCAACTTTTGGATCTGATATTTCACATTTTTACTGAGCCCGAGCAAAATCCACTTTGAAAGCATATCAAATTTACAAATTGAGCTTTTAAATTGATTCCATTGATCCTTGCAGACCAAAATGACACAAATTTTCCAAAAATCTGATGAAAATTGATGCAAAAATTCATCTCCAAACATCCTGGAGCTCGAATGGTGAAAAAATATGAAATGCACAGTTACCGTTGATCTTCCTTCATCTTTTAATCTGAGCCCTCCACGTGGAAAATGTGATTAGAAATGGGCTTGGGAGCACTTTTTGACATTTTATCACTTTTGGAAAAATGTAAAATTTTGACATTTTTCTCCGCCCCTCCGCCCTTTGAAAAATGGCCTGACACGTGTCCCAATGTGGGTCCCAGCGGAATCGTGGCTCGATTATGCAAATTTACCTTCTTTTTGGAAAAAATAAATTTTTCCAAATTTTCCCTGTATCTCCTCCTTTCTATGTCTTACCTTGCCACATGTTCTTCTATGATTGGAGCAAAGATAGAGTTTTCCTTTTATACTTCATCCTCTACCTCTTTGTTTTAAATTTTCAATGACACATGTCTTTTGGATTGCGGATATGCGGGTTCATATTTTAACCTTTATCCATTTGAAGTTAAAAACTTCAAAGTAACCCAACATTCTACCTCCCGCTTTGACTTTTCAAAGCCACGTGTCCATTTCTGATTGGAGCGGAGTTTAATCCATTTTCATACTTTATTCCCTTCTTTCCAAAAGAAGGCAAAAAAATTTCAAAGCTCTCCATCGGCCCACCCCTCCATTTTTTTAACTTTAGAAACTACGTGTCTTCTCTCGATTGGAGGTGGAGTTTCATTCACTTTTATACTTTAATCTTTTTACAAAATAAAGTAAAAAAACTTCAAAGGAACGACAACCCACAATTCCATCTTTGATTCGAAGCGCCACGTGTCCTCCTCACGTTTAGGTAATTTTTCTCACTTTGACTGACTTTAATTCCAAAATTTTAAAAACCCACCTAAATTTCTAAAATGTGACACATGTAAAAGAAGGGAAAATTTAAGAAATTTCCCCACCAATTGAAATCAAAAAGCATGCCACGTAAGCATTTTTAGAAAAAAGTGGAGCCATGGGACCAAAAATGCCCTTTTGCCAAAAAAGGCAAAAAGTGATAAGTTAAAACATTTTCCCGCCATCCCTTGACCAATTAGAAGAAGCCACGTAAGCACCCAATGCTCAGGAATAATTTGACGGGTAAAAGACGCCCGTCAAACCGTCAAAAACACAGAAATTTGCCAGTTATGCCCAAAATCTGATTTTTTCACTAAGGATGGAAATTTTTTTGAAACAAAACCAAGTGAAGCATGATTCCAAGCATTTTTCGACCATGGGGATGGATTTTCAAAGGCATACAAGTATAAATTGATCATTTTCAAGCTTCCACGATCGGGGAAAATGGAAAAAATGGCAGAGCCCATGGATTTGAAGAATTTAGGGAAAAATAGGGGCACACTTGGAAAATTCTTCAAAAAGGGGCATAACAATGGATTTGGAAAACAATTCAAGGCATTCAAATGGAGGTAAAAATCTTCATTTCACCCATTCAAGATATATAAAAAATGTTTCAGAAAACACAGAGTGAAGGAAAATTAGGGCAAAATGGTGTAAGATCAAAATGGACACCAACATCGGCTCCTTCTCGGGGATGGGCACTCCCAATGAGTGCCACAAGAACAAAAGTAGACCAAGTGCCAAAAACATCCATTGGGCAGCATGAGTCAATATGCAGAGTAGACAAACCATAACCAACTTCCAAAAATGAACCGAGAAACCAGCAAAACCAGGTCACCAAGGACTAGAACAAACAAAACACAAAAATAGAAAAGAAACCAAAGAACTATACACTATACAATGGTGCATACCTCGATTCAGGGAATCAATCAAGGAAATGTTTCAAATGTCTTCCATTAAGAAATTTGATCAATTCCCCATCTAAGTCTTTCAAGAAGAAGGTATGTTCACCGATCCAAATGTCAATGGAGTAAGGGCCCATCCACAATGCATCAAATTTACCATGCTTGCCCTTATCTTCATGCCTGTTATCCCACAAAAGCACAAGATCTCCAACATTGAAAGCTCTTGGAGTGACCTTCTTGTCAAACAAATTCTTCAACTTTTCTCTGAACTTTACATGCCTTTGGTGGGATGTTCTTCTTTCTTCATCTAGCTCAACAATCTGATTGATTCGAGCTTCGTATGGACTGACTTCTTGGTCTTCAAGTTGTTGAACAAACTAAAATGAAGACAATTGCAAGTGTAAGGGCAGCAAAGCTTGAGTTCCATATACCAACTCAAATGGGCTTTTACCAAGTAGCTCTCTTAGTTATCCTATCAACCCAAACAACAAATTTCAGTTGCTCACCCCACTTCTTCTTGTTCAGCTCCAAGGTTCTTCTAATGATCTTCAATAAGTTCTTATTGCTGGACTCAGCTTGTCCATTACCTTGGGGGTTGTAGTTAGAAGCATATGTCAGATTGATTCCATACTCTTTGCACATTTCCATCAAAGGTTTAGCTCTAAAACACATGGCATTATCAACAACAATCTTGATTGGCACTCCAAATCTGCAGATGATATGATTTAGCATGAAGTCCATGACAACTTGGTGTGTTTCTTTCTTAGTGGGGATTGCTTCCACCCACTTAGTGAAGTAATCTGTGGCTACAAGAATCCACTTATGGCCAACACTGGAAGGGTCTGAAATCTCACCAATGAAGTCCATTCCCCATTGTTTGAAAGGAGCTTCAATTGATACAGGATGCAAAGGAAGGGAGCCTGAAGCTTTCATTCTTCTAGAAAAATGTTGGCAGCTTTCACATCTTCTTACCAATAGAGTTGTATCTTTGAAGAGAGTTGGCCACCAATAACCAGCTCTCAAGATCTTGTGTGTTGTAACTCTTCCAGCAAAATGTCCCCACAAACTCCTCCATGGAGATCTACAATTATCTTTGGGGCTTCATCTTCGTTAAGCATCTCAAGAGCACTCCCTCCGGGTTCTTCCAAGCTAACCCAAAATCAGTTATGACATACTTTTGAGAGGCCAGCTTAAGAGCTCTTTTCTGATTTTTATTCAAATGATCAGGGCAACATAGATGTCTAGATAAAATATTATATCTTTGTACCACTCATAACTTACCAAATTTTCAAGCACATGCACCCTTTCTTCTTCTATTTCATTCACTTCAATGGTTTGCAAGTTGCTCTCAGCCATAAGCTTAGCTAGACCCAAACCTCTTACCAACTTTGTGGTTTGGATGTCCATGTCATACTCTTGCAACTTGTTCACCCATCTACATCTTTTTCTTGACACCTCCATCTCTGATAAGATATCTTTTACCATGGTGTGGGAACATAAGAAAAAACTTTGGAACTCAAGATATAAGGTCTGAAAACCTTTGTTGCTTTCACCAAGGCAAATGCTTGCTTTTCCATAATGGTGTACTTCAATTCAGCTGCTTGCAATGCCTTACTAAAAAGGCAATTGGCCTCTCAGCCCCTTCATCATCCTTCTCATAGCAAAACAGATGCAATGGTGTTTTCTGAGGCAAAGGAGAACATCTGAAAAGGATTCTTGTAATTTGGAGCTGCCAAAATAGGTGCATGCTTTAGTGCTTCTTTGATCCCATCAAAATCCTGAATAACAGCCTCTTCCCACTTGATAATCTGGTCTTTCTTGAGCATGCTAGTGATGGGGAGAGTCAACTCAGCAAAGTTAGACACAAACCTTCTAATGAAATTGATCTTCCCAAAGAAGGATTGGATTCCCTTCTTGGTTCTTGGAATTGGAACCTTGCTGATGGCCTCTACCCTCTCAGGATCAATCATGACACCATCCTTTGATACAATGTGACCAAGCAACTTGGCCTTTTGCACTCCAAAATGGCACTTCTTTGGATTGAGTGAAATACCAAATTCTCTACATCTAATCAACATCTTTTCCAAGTGCTTTGCAAGTGATCACTTCTCTTCCTAGAAAACACAGTTACATCATCTTGATAAACAACAATGAAGTCATTAATGTAACCAAAAAGGCAACATCCATTTCCCTTTGGAAGGTAGCTCCAACATTCATCAAACCAAATGACATCCTGACATAAACATATGTGCCCCAAGGAGTGGTAAAGGAAGTCTTAATTCTTTCTGATTCCTTCACAACAACTTGGTTATAGCAAGAAAATCCATCCAAGGTAGACAACAATTCAGATCCAGTCACTAACTGCAACATGTTTTCCATGTTTGGAAAAGGATAATTATCCTTCATTGATGCTCTATTCAGATTTCTAAAGTCTACACACAGCTTGATATCACCATTCTTTTTCTAACTGGGACTAAGTTTGCAACCCAAGAAGAATACCTTGTAGGTTGAATGATCCCTCCATCCCTTAGCTTCTTCAATTCATCTTGCATCTTCATGGAGAGGAGTGGATTAATCGGCCTCTTCTTTTTTCTGAATGGTTTTGCATTAGATTCCAAAGGAATTTCATGTTGAAACAAATCCTCTCTTGTATGCTTTTAACTCAGAATAAGACCAAGCCAAATAGTCTTGATATTTCTTCAACAATTGACATAGGACTATTTTTCTTCCTTATTTAGATTGCTTCCCAACC
This sequence comes from Taxus wallichiana var. yunnanensis, assembly GCA_018340775.1. NCBI lineage: Eukaryota > Viridiplantae > Streptophyta > Pinopsida > Cupressales > Taxaceae > Taxus > Taxus wallichiana. The sequence continues at coordinate 841,686,242 of CM031235.1, forward strand.
ATATCTTCCTTGGTTTCTCCTTTGTGCCAAGGTCATGCTCTTCAACATCCCTTGAGGCTGTTATATGTCTGTTAATAATGCAATCAACATTATCAAAGTTTGACTCAAGAGCAAACCAACCCTCTAGGAATGGTATTAGTTTTTAATTGAATGACATCTTTTGCCAAAAAAAGTTTCTTTTCCTTCTACTATAGACACCATTGGTTCCCAATCAATACATTGATCAACAAACTCTCCTTTGTTCTGCAGAAATATTTTGACTTGAGCATCATCATCAAACACTTGCCAATTTTTACGTTGTCAGGGACAGATGGCCTTGTCAGTACTTCAACATTATATTCACAAAATTGGGGACATTGAACAAACATCAAACTGAGATCCCAATACTGCAAGCTTATCTTGCAAAACATTGGACTTCCTATCATGGTGCAAGATATTAAAAGAATCAAACATTTCAATCAAATCCCATACTGCATGCTTATATTGTTTCATTCTTGATTCTTAGTAGCATAAAATTTTATGATTTGTTTGACAATTAGTTCTGAGTCCCCTTTGACAATGATATCTTTAATATAATACTTCCATGTAATTCTCAAACCTAACAACAATGCTTCATACTCAACAATGTTGTTAGTACATTCAAAGTTGAGTTTGAAAGAAAAAACAAACTCTTCCAAACTTGGAGAAATCAGAACTACTCCAACACCATTTCCAAATTTTGAACAAGCCCCATCAAATAACAAGGTCCAAGGAGAACCTACCTGTTCAAGATACTTACATTGATCCATCTTGTTCTCCTTCCCATCAGCAAAGCCAACAAAATTATCAGCATCAACATTAGTATACAATACTTCATAAGAAGCATTGTTGGGGTCCTCAATAAGGTGCAACATCTTCTTTTCCCCATATAATTTTACAAGGACTGCCCTCAATTGGAATGGTGGAAAAGACATGTCCATTTGACACTCCCACCAACACTTACAACCCACTTTCTTGACAACAACATGCCCCACTTGGCTGGGCAATCAATAATGACCACATCAAGTTTCAAATTCTTACCTGGATATGCTGCAAGTTGTACCACCAAACCTTTAACACATCCAACAATAGGGACTTCTCTAGAGTCCATGGTAGTACACCTTCCATATGCTGCATCACTTTGATATCTAGTTCATTCATGACCTCAAGAGGCATGACATTGCATGATGCTCCAAAATCAAACATACAATTGTGTAGCAGTCTATCCTTGATGATCAAAGTTGTAAAAAATGGGTCAACATTTAACTGAGATTCCACCAATGATGTCCCCAAGTAGACTTCAGGTGCTTCTCCAAGCTCTTCCAATGCTGGTGGTGTTTCAAGGTCTGCAATGGTTGGAGGAGGAGTCTCTACAATGTTTACAGTTCTACCTGGGGTATTCTTCTCCTCTTTCAATCCCAAGTACTCAAATGCTCTCTTCTTGTGCTCAGGAATCCTAAGCAGCTCAACAATTGGGACACTAACCTTGATTTGACTCAAAACTTGGGCTATGTCATATGGAACATTCTTTGGCAAGGAAGCATTGGAAGGGAGATTAGCAAAACTCATCAGATGGCATGGGATTTTTGAATAGTTTGGGCATGAGGAGGACTGTAATTTTTGCTTGGGACAACAAGGCCTTTGGCAGATGTATCTTTCCTAGGAGCCTCCTTAGGAATACTTGTAAGCAATGGAGTTTTAGGTTTGGCTTGAGGCCCTGCTCCTTTGACAACTTTACTTCTTGTATTATACTCCTTTTCTTGGCCAACAACAACATTCATTAATAACTTTTCTATCCTCTTCAGAAGGTATTCCTCCATCATACTTCTTTATCATTAAAGCTCTTAGGTACTCAAAATCATTATTAGGAAGTTCAAAATCTTGTACCACATCTACTTATAAAGTATGAGAGGGAGGAAGAGGTAGTACCCGGTGGATGCAATCCCAAAAGTTGCAGCAGTTTTGGCATTGATCAACTCGGTTGAAGTTTCTCCTTGCTGTGAGCCTGCAGAGAAACCCATCATGCAGACATCATCATCAGTTTCATCATCAACTTCCTCGGCCTGTTGATCTTCTTCACATGGTGGATGAGGCAAAAAACATCTATCACACCAATCAATTTCATTGGCCTCATCAACAAAGCAATGACCATGGCAGTCTAGATAGAAGAGGATCAGGCACCACTCTATTTTCCCTAGCTTGGGGATGTCTATTTGCAGATCCCATGGGCCCTTTACCCCTATCATCAGATCTCTGCTCATTTCTAGGATGGTTTGTAAATCTATCTTGCCCTTGCTGCTTGTGCTGACCTTGGGAGTTTTCCTATTCCTTTCTCATCTCGGGCCAACTTGTATGAGATTTCTTTGACAACCCCTGCCAAAGTTTTCACAACTTCTCAAGATCAACAACCTTACTTGCTTGAGGCTTCTCAGGGTTTATCAATTTAACACCCTCCCTCTTAGGAGTTTTTCCAATGGCCTTGATGTTGTTCTCAATTTGTAGAGCCATGGTAAAGGCCTGCCTCAAATTTCTAGGGTTTTTATCCCTCGATAGTATGCAACTTTTTTATCAAATGCATCAACATATTTTATAAGACAAGATTCATCACATGGCCTCAAATTCATAGGAAATCTTCTTAATGTCTTATTAAATCTTGTATTAAAATCATGCACTGATTCATTGGGATTCTTTTTAATATTCTCAAACTCTGAAAAAAGAAACCTAGGGTCTGTTTTGTCACCATACTACATCTAAATGCATTCTTCATCTCAGTCCAAGAATCAATAGAGTTATCTAGAAAATATTTATACCAGTCCCTTGCATCCTCCTCTAATGTATGAATAAATAATTTGATATATACATCCTCATACTCAATCTCAAAATCCTCCATCATGTTAACAAAAATTTTAGGTGTTGATCACCAGAGATAGCATTATTTCCTTGAAACTTTGGTAATCTATTTCTTACATCTTGAGGGACAACATTTGGATAACCATCCATTCCTCCAAAGTTTATGGGACCAAATGTATTAACAAAAAATGGAGGTCTGGGTGGGGGCTGAGCCATATTATGATGTGGAGGTGAATTTGTAGGAGATACAAGATGATGAGGACTGAGGGGTCTGCGGGGATAGGGATATAATTTTCAAAAGGATTATCCCCTAATGGTTCTAGCTTCTTGGAAAACTCTATCAGATCTAGAAAATACAGGGACAGAATGAGAAGCAAATTTTTAAATATAGATGAAGGCCCCTCACCAGATGGAGAATGTAGCTCTACAATAGGACTATCTGATTCAGAGCTACTTGAGGAAGAACTACAAACTTCAATGATAGGCTGATCACCTTCAACAATGGAGATCTCTTTTCTTGAGCTCTGATCTCCAACAACCTTCCAAATTTTCTTTTTCTCTAGAACCTGATTTTTCTAGTTCTGAGAACAACCTTCTAGTAGGGTCCTTAACGAAGACAATCTTCTTCCTTCCAGCTTTGTAGAATTTAGTAACAAATTTTCAAATGACAGAGGTTAAGACACTGACATTTATCAAATTAAATCAAATACGGAGTCACCACTAAGGATTTTCACCCTAGTTGTGCAAATGCACTACAAATGATCTGTCAAATGTCTGTTTATACTGAAATCATGCAAAGCCTTACAGATCTGATCTTCTTTTACCCAAATTTATCAAATACAATGCAAAAAAAGTGCAACAACTGCTGGAAACTGGGAAAATTCTTGACAGAGCTAATAACTTCATTTAATCCTTACAAATCTGATTATAGAATGGTGCTTCAACAATGTATTTGCATGCAACATTTGTAAGAAACATTACCAGGTTTGATATGTACTCAAATATTTCAAATATTTTCAACAAATCCACGTAAGCGGTGCTTAGAGCGTGTGTTGGTACCTAGATTTAATCTCCTTCCTCAAGAACCAAGCAACATCAAGGAATGAACAAGACACTCGAGCGGATAAACAATTGTGTGTCGTTTTATAGCCGGGGAAGGAGTTTATCTAACTTTTTAGGACTCAGGCCCTAAAAGAAGTGGGTAGCACCTTAATAGGATGTGATCTCATCCTAACTATTTCTGGTTGTGCCTTTCAACCAAGGTAAGAGAACCTATTTTGTAACCTTCAAATGGTAGAGGAGATGAAGATATCCTTCTTTTGCATAGTTTTTATAAAGAAGACCTTGGGAAAATATGATCAACACACCAAATCTGACTCTCACGAGTTGTCACTTCTAGAATAAGGAGATATTTTCAACACAAGGCTAAGGTTACTGAAGACATTTGGAAACCTGATTATTTCTGTATATTTTGATAGTGAGATTTTGCATTTGTTCATACACAAGACAAAACAGGGGTAGTTCAGGGTAGGATTGGTTATTTGAATATTTTTTTGTGGGAGATCAACAAGACAAATTAGACTTTTCTAGATCCTTGAGAAACTTCACAACAATGGAGAAATCAACAACATAAAACTTCAAAATAGTTAAAACATTCCTTCAACCAGAAGGTGTGCATCAATGGAGGCCCAGATTTGCAATTTTTCACACAATCCTTGAGGTTCTAGCACGAAGGATCGAGTTAGAAGAGCCAATAAAACATCAAAATCTAAGATCAAATCATGCTTGAGGTACACCCAGAGGCTTACAAACAATCTCTGTCAATAGATGAAAGAAAAGTGATTTTAAATCACTTATTTCATTCCCAGATGAAAGCTCTTCTAAAATTGAAATTGCAGATGCCACTAAACTATCACAAGGATTGAGACCTATGTGATTGAGAGAGATTTTGATACAAGATTGCAATAGGAACAAGATAAAACTACTTGCAGACATTCTGAAATGAAATAAACACAAAATTTCTAGAGATTTGACACAAATTAATTCAAAGTTTATCATATTTATTTAGCAGGGGAGAGTTATTCAAACAATCTCAGAGCTTGTTGATGGCTATACACTTGTAACCAACTCAACATGAATGAAAATCTAACACGAGAGAAATTAACTGGTTTCTCATTTTCTCAGAGATGAGATTTTCTCAAAATTTTCTCATGAAAATGAACTCCCGACCATTTTCAAGTCTAAAACATGCATTATATATCATTTGTTTACATCCAAGCCTTCTCTCCCAAGAAAAGGATATCCTAAGCATCTAGTCGAGCATTCCACTTTCAAAGCATATTGTCCCCACTTTCCTAGTCGATCACCAGATGAGATTTTTGCCTTGGTCTATTACAACATCCAACTAAAGTTGCTTGGGACAAGCAATCTCGAGAAAGGAGGACTATAATGTCCTCGCTTTAGCATAACCCTCGACACTTCGTGGGTAGCTTATTTGTCATCTTCGTAAGCTAGTCTCGTTGCTTAGAGATGATGTGCATAGCAGGTTTTTTATCGACAACTGTGGATTATTTGGTGTTGGCATGAGTTTAGTTGGTCTTAAGGACTCACTGCACTTTCCAAGGTTATTTTCTACTGTGTGTTCTCCAAGATTTGAGAGAGAGTGTTTATTTATGTAAGTCACCCAACCGACTTCATTTCTTATTATTTGTCATCGCACCGCTTCTACCTCACGGCTTCCGATTCCGGTGCTTTCCGAATATTTCCGCACTTTGGGAGCATTAATGGCTTATTTTAATTATTTTACTCATGTTGCTTATATTTCAGTACGCAATTACTTGGCAGCACCTCAAAAGATTATAGCTCGTCGGAAAGAGAATGTGAAGTTCTAAATGATGAGATGCTAATTCGAGTGACCTCGGGCGCTAATAATGATTAATTAATTAAATAAATCACTTTCACGGTTATAAGGTGTAATTAATTAATAAAATGATTTAGTAATTATATTTTCTTTTAATGAAAATTCTCGAAAAGGTTATAAAAGGAGGATTTGACCCATTTGCTCAAGGCACTTATTATTTTGAACAAAAAAACAAATTCGAGCAACTCTTGCTAATTACTCTCGAAGACTAAACCCTCGAGATTACTGATTGGACGAAACCCAATTCAAAGGAGGAAGATTCAAACAGGGTCTTCATTGTGCTTCACATCGATCATTTTTATATTGCTTTACGCTTAATTCCAGTAGCGTGTTTATCAATTTACTCATAGAGGAATATTATTACCATCATTGGGGCACCATCTTTCCCATTCGAGGGTGCAAGGTTAGAGGAGTTTGAGGGGTGTTAGCGGAGTTATTATAACAGGTGTAGCCATTATTGGATCCTTCGCATGCGAGAGTTCCGATCATTTCAGTTCATTGATATCCATTCATTTTATCACACAAAGTCTGGACTTTCGGCATGCAATTTAGAGATGAATTTCATCAGATTTGGAATCCATACATAAATAAATAAATCCTTTCGCTTCCAATCGACTTGTATTGTTTATGTATTGTGGGAGGAGTTATATTTGTCTACAATCATTTGTGGGACTTTCTATTGGCCGTGTTCTTTCAATTAAAGAGAAAAACAAAAATATCATAAATTGAGACGACATGACAAGTGTTTGACGAAATGTCAATGCACTAAAAACTCAAAAAAATGGAGTTGAAATTGGTTATGATATTTCACATATCGATTTACAAATTGAGCCTTTAAATTGATTCCATTGATCCTTGTAGACCAAAACGACACAAATTTGCCAACAATCCGATGAAAATTGATGCAAAAAAATTCATCTCCAAACATCCTGGAGCTCGAATGGCGGAAAAAGATGAAATGCACAGTTACCGTTCATCTTCCTTCATCTTTTAATCTAAGCCCTCCACGTGGAAAACGTGATTGGAAATGGGCTTGGGAGCACTTTTGACATTTTATCACTTTTGGAAAAATGTAAAAATTTGACATTTTTCTCCGCTCCTCTCGCCCTTTGAAAAATGGCCTGACACGTGTCCCAAAGTGGGCCCAAATGAATCGCAGCTCGATTATGCAACTTTACCTCCTTTTCGAATTTTTTTTTTTCCAAATTTTCCCCACATCTCCGCCTTTCCTTGCCATGTGTTCTTCTGTGATTGGAGTGGAGCTACAGTTTTCCTTTTATACTTCATTCTCTGCCTCTCTGTTTTGACTTTTCAATGACACATGTCTCTTGCTTATTGGAGCAGAGGGGTTCATATTTTAACCTTTACCTTTTGAAGTTAAAAAACTTCAAAGTAACTTGATATTCCGCCTCCCTCTTTGACTTTTCAAAGCCATGTGTCCTTTTCTGATTGGAGGTGGGGTTTCGCCCATTTTCATACTTTATTCCCTTCTTTCCCAAAGAAGGCAAAAAACTTCAAAGTTCTCCATCGGCCCGCATCCCCTTTTCTTTTAACTTTTGAAACTGCTACGTGCCCTTCTCTGATTGGAGCAGAGTTTCAGTTCACTTTGTGACTTTAATCCTTTTACAAAATAAAGTCAAAAAACTTTAAAGGAACCCGACAACCCGCAATTCCATCTTTGATTCTGAAGCCGCCATGTGTCCTCCTCGCGGCCTTAGGACTTTTTTCTCACTTTAACTCCTTTTTCCAAAATGCCTTAGAGCACAAAAAAGACCCGCTACTCCACAATCGCTCAACATGTGACACGTGTACATCCTTGGGAAAATTTAAGAAATTTCCCCGCTTGAATTTCAGCCAACCAGAAAGTGCCATGTAAGCATCTAGAAAGAAGTGGAGCCATGGGACCAAAAATGCCTTTTTTCCAAAAAAGTAAAAGGCGATAAGTTAAAACATTTGCTCGCTACCCCTCAACCAATTAGAAGAAGCCATGTAACGCCCAATACTCATCAATAATTTTGACAAGTAAAAGACGCCCATCAAATCGTCAAAAACATAGAAATTTTCCGCTTATGCCCGAATTCGATTTTTCACTAAGGATGGAAAATTTTTGTTACGTAACCAAGTGAAACATGATTCCAAGCATTTTTTGACCATGGGGATGGATTTTCAAAGGCATACAAATATAAATTGATCATTTTCAACCTTCCACAACCTGGGAAAAATAGGAAAAACGGCGGAGCCCACGGATTTTGAAATATTTAGGGCAAAAACGAGGCACAATTGGAAACTTCTTCGAAAAGGGCATAACAATGGATTTGGCCAACAATTCATGGCATTTAAATGGAGGAAAATGCTTCAAATCACCCATTCACGATATAGAAACATTTCTGGAAAACATAGAGTGAAGGAAAATTAGGGCAAAATGGTGTAAGATAAAAATGGACACCAACATCGGCTCTCGCTCAGTGGATGGGCACTCTCGTAAGTGCCATAAGAATAAAAGTAGACCAAGTGTCAAAAACATCCATTGGGCAGCGGAGTCAATATGTAGAGCAGACAAACCAACCGACTTCCAAAAATGAACCGAGAAACCAACAAAACCAGGTCACCAAGGACCAGAACGAACAAAAGCACAAAAATAGAAAGAAACCAAAGAACTATACACTATATAATGGTGCATACCTTGATTCGGGAATTAACCAAGGAAATGTTTCGAGATGTCTACCATTAACAAGAAATTCGAAAGCGATTCCCCATCTAAGTCTTTCAAAAAGAAGGTATGTTCACCGATCCGAATGTCAATGGAGTAAGGGCTCATCCACAATGCATCAAACTTACCATGCTTGCCCTTATCTTAATGCCTCATTATCCCATAAAAGCACAATATCTCCAACATTGAAAGCTCTTGGAGTGAAATTCTTGTCAAACAACTTCTTCAACTTTTCCCGAACTTTACATGCCTTTTGTGGGATGTTCTTCTTTCTTCATCTAACTCAACAATCTGATTGATTCGAGCTTCGTATGGATCGACTTCTTGGTCTTCAAGTTGTGGGACAAACTAAAATGAAGACAATTGCAAGTGTAAGGGAAACAAAGCTTGGGTTCCATATACCAACTCAAATGGGCTTTTACCAAGTAGCTCTCTTGCAATTATCCTATCGCCCAAACAACAAATTTAAGTTTGCTCACCCCACTTCTTCTTGTTCACTCCAAGGTTCTTCTAATGATATTCAATAAGTTCTTATTGTTGGACTCAGCTTGCCCATTACCTTGGGGTTGTAGTTGGAAGCATATGTCAAATTTATTCCATACTCATTGCACATTGCCATCAAAGGTTTAGCTCTGAAACACATGGCATTCTTAAGCAACAATATTGACTAGCACTCCAAATCTGCAGATGATATTATTCGGCATGAAGTCCATGGAAACTTGGTGTGTTGTTTTCTTTGTGGGGATTGCTTCCACCCACTTAGTGAAGTAATCTGTGGCTACAAGAATTCACTTATGGCCACAAGACTGGAAGGGTCTCAAAATCTCACCAATGAAGTTCATTCCCCATTGTTTGAAAGGAGCTTCAATTGATACAAGCTACTGCAAAGGAAGGGAGCCCAAGCGTTCATTCTTCTTCTAGAAAACATTGGCAACTTTCACATCTTCTTACCAATGGAGTTGTATCTTTGAAGAGAGTTGACCACCAATAACTTGAGCCCTCAAGATCTTGTGTGTCTTTCATAACTCTTCCAGAAAATGTCCCCCACAAACTCCTCTATGGAGATCTCACATTATCTTTGGGGCTTCATCTTCGATTAAGCATCTCAAGAGAACTCCTGGGGTTCTTCCAAGCCAACCCAAAATCGGTTATGACATACTTTTTAGAGGCTAGCATAAGAGCTCTTTTCGATTCTTATTCAAATGATCGGTGGCTGCATAGATCTATGAGATAAAATATTATATCTTTGTACCACTCGAAACATACCAAATTTTCAAGTGCATGCACCCTTTCTTCTTCCACTTCATTTACTTCAATGGTTTTGCGAAGTTGCTCTCGGCCATAAGCTTAGCTAGACCCAAACCTCTTACCAACTTTGTGGTTTGGATGTCCATGTCATACTCTTGCATCTTGTTCACCCATTTGCATCTTTTTCTTGACACCTCCATCTCTAACAAGATATCTTTTACCATTGTGTGGGGAACATAAGCAACAACTTTGGAACTTTGGAACCCGACAACCCGCAATTCTATCTTTGATTCTGAAGCCGCCACGTGTCCTCCCGCGGGCCTTGTGACTTTTTTTTTTCGATTCTCAACTCCTTTTTTCCAAAATGCCTTAGAGCACAAAAATACCCGCTACTCCACAATCGCTCAACATGTGACATGTGTACATCCTCGGGAAAAATTAAGAAATTTCCCCCACCGATTGAATTTCAGCCAACCAGAAAGTGCCACGTAAGCATCTAGAAAGAAGTGGAGCCATGGGACCAAAAATGCCTTTTTGCCAAAAAAGCAAAAAGCGATAAGTTAAAACATTTTCCCGCCACCCCTCGACCAATTAGAAGAAGCCATGTAACCACCCAATGCTCAGGAATAATTTGACGGGTAAAAGACACCCATCAAACCATCAAAAACACAGAAATTTTCCAGTTATGCCCAGAATTTGATTTTTTCACTAAGGATGGAAAATTTTTGAAACAGAACCAAGTGAAACATGATTCCAAGCATTTTTCACCATGGGGATGGATTTTCAAAGGCATACAAGTATAAATTGATCATTTTCGAGCTTCCACGATCGGGAAAAATAGGAAAAATGACAGAGCCCGCGGATTTTGAAATATTTAGGGCAAAAACAGCAGCACAATTGGAAACTTCTTCAAAAAAAGGGCATAACAATGGATTTGGCCAAAAATTCAAGGCATTTAAATGGAGGCAAAAGCTTCAAATCACCCGTTCACGATATAGAAAATGTTTCAAAAACACAGAGGAAGGAAAATTAGGGAAAATGGTGTAAGATCAAAATGGACACCAACATCGGCTCCTGCTCGGGGATGGTCACTCCCAGTGAGTGCCACAAAAACAAAAGTAGACAAAGTGCCAAAAACATCCATTGAGAAGCGAAGTCAATATGTAGAGCAGACATAAACGAACCGGCTTCCAAAAATGAACCGAGAAACCAACAAAACTAGATCACTAAGGACCGAGAATCTAACAAAAGCACAAAAACAGAAAGAAACCAAAGAACTATACACTATACAATGGTGCATACCTGATTCGGGGGAATTAACTAAGGAAATGTTTCGTATGTCCGCCATTAACAAGAAATTTGAGCAATTCCCCATCTAAGTCTTTCAAGAAGAAGGTATGTTCACCGATCCGAATGTCATGGAGTAAGGGCCCATCCACAATGCATCAAACTTACCATGCTTTCCCTTGTCTTCATGCTCGTTATCCCACAAAAGCACAAGATCTCTAACATTGAAAGCTCTTCGAGTGACCCTCTTGTCAAATTTTTTTTTTCAACTTTTCCCCTGAACTTTACATGCCTTTGGTGGGATGTTCTTCTTTCTTCATCTAGCTCAACAACTGATTGATTCGAGCTTCATATGGATGACTTCTTAGTCTTCAAGTTGTTGAACAAGCCGAAAGGGTTCCATATACCAACTCAAATTGGCTTTTTCCAAAGAGCTTTTTGGTAGTTATCCTATCAGCCCTATCATCAAATTTCATTGCTCACCCCACTTCTTCTTGTTCATCTCCGAGTTTCTTCTAATGATATTCAATAAGTTCTTATTGTTGGACTCGCCTTGTCCATTACCTTGGGGTTGTAGTTGGAAGCATATGTCAAATTTATTCCATACTCCTTGCACATTGCCATCAATGGTTTAGCTCAAACACATGGCATTATCAGCAACAATCTTGACTGGCACTCGAAATCTGTAGATGATATGATTTAGCATGAAGTCCATGAAAACTTGGTGTGTTGATTTATTTGTGGGGATTGCTTCCATCCACTTAGTGAAGTAATCTGTGGCTACAAGAATCCACTTATGGTCGACTTGAAGGGTCGAAATCTCACCAATGAAGTCCATTCCTCATTTTTGAAAGGAGCTTCAATTGATACAGGCTGCAAAGGAAGGGATCCTAAAGTTTTCATTCTTCCAAAAAAATGTTGGCAACTTTCACATCTTCTTACCAATAGAGTTGTATCTTTGAAGAGAGTTGGCCACCAATAACCAACCCTCAAGATCTTGTGTGTTGTAACTCTTCCAACAAAATGTCCCCCACAAACTCCTCCATGGAGATCTGCAATTATCTTTGGGGCTTCATCTTCAGTTAAGCATCTCAAGAGCACTCCCTCGGGGTTCTTCCAAGCCAACGCAAAATCAGTTATGGCATACTTTTGAGAGGCCAACTTAAGAGCTCTTTTCTAATTCTTATTCAAATGATCAGGGCAGCATAGATGTCTGAGATAAAAGATTATATCTTTGTACCACTCAAAACTTATCAACTTTTCAAGCGCATGCACCCTTTCTTCTCCCACTTCATTTACTTCAATGGTTTGCAAGTTTCTCTCGGCCATAAGCTTAGCTGAGACCCAAACCTCTTACCAACTTTGTGGTTTGATGTCCATGTCCTACTCTTGTAACTTGTTCATGCATCTACATCTTTTATTTGAGACCTCCATCTCACGACAAGATATATTTTACCATGGTGTGAGGAACATAAGCAACAACTTTGGAACTTTGGAACCCGACAACCCATAATTCCATCTTTGATTTTGAAGCCGCCACGTGTCCTCCCGCGGCCTTAGGACTTTTTTCTCACTTTAACTCCTTTTTTTTCCAAAATGCCTTAGAGCACAAAAATACCCGCTTACTCCACAATCGCTCAACATGTGACACGTGTACATCCTCGGAAAATTTAAGAAATTTCCACCGTAGCTTGAGTTTCAAATGCAACCAGAAGCGCCACGTGAGCATCTAGAAAGAATTGGAGCCATGGGACCAAAAATGCCTTTTTTCCAAAAAATAAAAAAAGTGATAAGTTAAAACATTTGCCCGCCATCCCTCGACCAATTAGAAGAAGCCACGTAACCGCCCAATACTCAATAATAATTTTGACGGGTAAAGATGCCCGTTAAACTGTCAAAAACACAAAAATTATAGTTATGCCTGAATTCGAGTTTTTCACTAAGGATGGAAAAACGTTTTAATAGAACCAAGTGAAACATGATTCCAAGCATTTTTCAACCATGGGGATGGATTTTCAAAGGCATACAAGTATAAATTGATCATTTTCGAGCTTCCATGATCGGGAAAAATAGGAAAAATGGCAAAGCCTGCAGATTTTGAAATATTTAGGTCAAAACAAGGCACACTTGGAAACTTCTTAAAAAAGGTATAACAATGGATTTTGCCAACAATTCAAGGCATTTAAATGGAGGCAAAAGCTTCGTATCACTTGTTCACGATATATAGAAAACATTTGAAAAATGCAGAGTGAAGGAAAATTAGGGCAAAATGGTGTAAGATCAAAATGGACACCAACAGCCTTAATGGTTTGTGCCTCATGCGATGCGGTTTAATGCCATATGGTCGGAAACCATTTACCGAGG